>BSBK01002469.1:0-442500 GCA_027943335.1 Chamaecyparis obtusa | reverse complement strand
CTAACCCTGATTCTGAAGATTAGTTCTAAATTTGCATCTGTCATCATTTGACCAATTGGTATTGGGGTAATCTAACCCTAATTTTGATCTCTTCTCAAATTGTTTTAGACCATTGTCTTTGGAATCTAACTTAGACTTCGGAGAATCATGCCTCATTCTGGAGGTGGTTTTGTAATTCAATCTATTTTGATGTCTTGGTATCCTAACCTTGACTTCTGAGGGTTAAGCTCTGTTCTGGGGATAATCCTGAAATCTCATCTATCACATCAGACTTTTCTTTGAATCAACATGCTGCTCACACATCAATTCAAAGAGGGGCAAATGTAATACCCCAAAATTGGCACCTAATAATTTTAATCAATTTTGGTGCATTTTCTTCAAATTTTACATCTTCAAAGTCCTATTTACTAGGCAATTTTCTCTCTCCTACCTGACTTTATTTTGACTTGATGTCAAGTGCAAAAACCCTAATTTGCATTAATCTCATAACATAATTAATTCCTAAGTATTCAACTTTATTAGCTAAATAATCCCTATGATAAATTAATTTAATTCTAAAGTCCTAAGTGCTTTAAATTAAATTAAAACCCACCCCCTTTAGCTAATACACATAAAAAAAGGAATTAATTTTATTTAGTTATTTGAATGGACACATCTGTTGGAAATATTCAAGAATTAACCAAGTTACTGAGAGGGGAGGGGTGAATCAGTAACTTCAAATTTTTTTTCAATATCAGATGTATTAACATATAGTTCACTTTATCCTTTTGCATATAGAAAGCATGAAACATAAAAGCATTCACAACAATGACACATAGATTTGGTTACCCGGAAACCTTCCAAAAGAAAGTAAAACTGGGGTGGGGATGAAACCCACAAAGCTTTAATACTGCAGTGTAAAGTTGGCCGGTTAAGGCTTACATTGATCACTTCTTATGATCTGCCCTGCTAGGAGCAATAAGGACTGCTAGGTCCACCTTGTTAGAGGATTTACAAACATACAATGAAGTATGCACTCGGTTAAGAGATTTTACAAAGACTGTTAAGTCTACCCGGTTAAAGGATTTCAAGTTGATTCACCTGTTAGGATGAAACACTAGATCTCTTACTTTGCAACTAGATTGCTAAATGAGATTCGGTGATGTACTGATCACCTTCTGTGATGAATTTGTCTCTGCTGCTCCTTATGTATAGTAGCCCTTTGTAATTCACTAGTTTCTGCCTTTTATCTCTTCCTTTTTTTTTATATATTCCACATTCATACTACTTGGTATTTGTACAACATTGTTTATATACAAGTCTAAATTAATTACAATTACAAAGTTGGCTTAACAAATAAACATAAGTGCTACTAAGTCAGCCCAAGTATGGTTACACGGTTCCTGCAAACTAACTCGGTGACTTTCTGATACTCGGCATCCACTGCATTACTTGGCATCATCATGCACTTGGTAGAAGTGAAGGCTCGGTTCATACTAACCACTTGGTAAGTTTTGAACTCGGTAAATACTTGTGACTCGACAGACATAATGTCACTCGGTTTACACTATCCTACTCGGTTTGCACTGTCCTGCTCGGTTTGCACTGTCCTGCTCGGTTTGCATTGTTCTGCTCGGTTTGCACTGTCCTGCTCGGTTTGCACTGAGGATGCAAATAAGTGTTGTCACTAGTGGCAATCCTGCTTAATGCCAACAATCTCCCCCTTTGGCATTAGTGACAAAAACACTTATTGCCCAAAACTTATATACATGAACCATGCTGAGATTTATTTTGATTTTTCAAAATTTGTCTTTGTCATAGGGCTTTATAAATTATCTCCCCCTTTCAATGTACTAACTTTTTATTCTATACATATCTCCCCCTTTTTGACGATAATGCCAAAGGTGTATATACAAGTGTTTTACAGGGAGAATCCAAAATTTGATAGAAAAATAGAATGTGCCTTCATTAGCAGTGCCAGGGTTCTGTCCCAATTTTCTTGCAGAATCTTGCATGTTTGGATTGCAATTTGAACTTCTGCAGAGAGTGCAATCATGTGATCTGCTATTGAGAACTGATTGTCATGAATTAATGTTTTGGAATGTTCAATGTGCTTATACATTGTATTCATGATGGGAAGGATCATGTTCTAAATGTCTAGCAGTGTGGACCGGATCCTTGTGTCTTCTTTTAGTAGTTCTGACTGCATATTTGATAGGAATGAGATTTTCATGTGATGAGCAGAGTTTGAACTTGGTTCAAGTTGCAGCTTCTGTATGCTAATCTTCAAATCCTCATCAATTTTATTCATTTTATCCTTGACATCTTTGGTGAACTCGGCAACATTGCATAGTTTGGCCAAAAGAGAGGTAACATTCGAATAGGAAGATTCAATGTTTGTCAAAACTGAAGATAATTCTACTTGATTAATAGCTATGTGTTGAGCAATGTGCTCAAGCACTTTATTGTTGAATTTCTTCTCGGCTTTTTCAACTAACTTGTCTGTCCCAGATGAATCCTCATTGTACTTATTTACCGCTTCTGCTAATTGTAACAAAACATGTTGAGAGGAGTCTACTTTAATACCTAATGCTTCTGACAAAATGTCCTTAGCATCCTTAATGATTTTATATTCCTTGTCTCTCTCCTCTTTAAGCTTCTTTTGCTTCACTTTCCTTTGGAGGAGTTCACCTATATTTGGCATTTGATCCGCTGATAGATTTGCAAAAGTCAATGTTGGAATCTCTATTTCCTCATCTAGGTCTATATCCTCTACTATATTCTTGCCCAAAAATCTTATACTCGGTTGAGCCTTAGGCTTATTTATTATGGTACTTAATGCCTTAGTAGTAGTGATAGTAGACATAGTAGGACTGGCTATAAAGAATGGTATACTATCTACTGGAGAACTTGAAGTATTTACACTTGTAGAATAAAAAACTGGAATACTTACTGCTGGAAAACTTGATGAAATAGGAGACTGCAACTCGGTAGAAGAAATGGTAGTTACTTCTATTGTTGCTATAGGTGATTGGACAAATGTTGAAGTTGTCACAACCATGCTTGAAGATGTCTCCGGGCTAGATGTAGCAACTTTTGCTGGAAAGGTAGGAAGTGATGCAATGACTTCTGCCGCTATCCTCACAGTATCATCTACCTCAGTGGCTTCTTCCTGTTCATCACTATCATCTTCAATGTCTTTTATTATAACTGATTCAGTACTCAGTTGGTGAAGATGGTATATGTTCTTCCATGTGGCATTTGCACTCTTCACAACCGATTCAATATTGTTAATCAGAATTAAACAAGTATTGAACTTCAGTGTCATCTTATTTTCATTCTCCTTCAATGCCTTCTTTATTTCATCATTTTTCAAGCTCGGCATTAACTGTTTCAGGGTTTGATCAAATATGTCTTTTACAGTTTGCCTTGCATTGGCCCATCTCATTTTTATTTGATCTAATAAAGCTCCTAGAATCTATTGGGCTATTTCATCAGGAAAGTATTTCCACTGTCCCATCTTTTCAATGACAACATCTTCAATCTCCTTTTGTTCTATTTCTGATCTTGTTTCATATTTTAAAGATTTTATACTACTTACTCCAAATCCTTCTCTCAAAAGTTTGATCTTCTCTTGAAGGGTTAGAGGAGGCTTTTTGAATATTATATCTTTGTCCTTTTTGTCTTCCTTACCCTTTGCACTTCTCCTTGTAAATAAGGTAGTGGGAGGCTTAGGTACCTTGGTGATGAATACCTTTCCTTTCTTCTTTGCAGGTTCTGGTTCCTCTGTTTTCTCATCCTTTTTCTCTTCTTCTTCAATGTCTTCTCCTCTGCCCTCGGTTAGCATTTGCATTTTGGCTATCCTCTTTTTTCCTTTATTTACTGCCTGTGGAAGCTTTATACTTAATTCAATTCTCACTTTTGCTTCTTCATATGTCCCAAAATATGGAGCTTTGGGATCAACAGGCTGATTAAGGAGGGCTTCAATGATATTCTTTGTTTCATCAATGTTTACCTCATAAGGAAGAGGTTTCACATGTACAATCCTTAGTTTAGCTTCTTGAATGTATACTTTGTCACAGTCCACCATGAAACAAATATCATCCTTATAATCCTCCACCAACTTCTGTGGAATCCAAAATCTGTCATTCATTTTCTCCTTGAAAGACTCAAAATAACTATCCATGATGTTCTCAAAATTTTCACCCATTTCTAAAATATATTCATTTATCTCATAAAGAATTGGCACATCCTTTCTCCATACTACTTTTCCTTTGGAAGGGAAGAATTTCTGAACATAGAAAAATAAACAGACTAGTAGAGATCCAAACTTACATGGATTGTTTTTAGAAGTCTGAATGCTTTCCATGTTCTTGTTAAACTATTTTAACAATAAATCTGCAAGGTCAAATGATAAATTATTCTTTACCACTTTGTATGCTAGGTCTATGGCTTCACAGGGAACACTATTCTGTCGACTTGAACTATATATTTTATGAGCAATGATGTGTGTTCCAAACTTCAGTTCAGCATCAGTAATGCTGCTTACTTTCATGCCTCTACCGTCCCACTCAGCTAGGGTTTTCTTCTCCAGCTCCGGCCGACCTAGGGTTTTGGTAGATTTAACTTTGTTTAACATGGGAAGACCGGTGATTCGGTGAATCATCTTCTTAGTGATCTCTATGGGTTGCTCAAGCCAAATCTTGCCTTCGTGTACACAGCTGAGAATGTATCTAACCCATTTCTCCCAAAAGTTTCGAGGTAAATGTGTAATGTGAACTAATCCCTTGTCTTCCAGATGTTTGTGCTCTGGTTTTAGAACACCATTCACACACAGTTCCTCACGCAAAATATCTAGCTCTAGGTTTCCCATCTCTTGAATTGCACAATTGAAATGATTGTGAATATCGTTAACAAGTAGTACCTTAGGAGGAATTTGAGATTGAGCTCCGTTCGGGTCTAGGGTTGCTGCAATTGCGGGCACGAGTTTGAAATCTGGTGCTCTCCATTCCCCTTGGATTGTCATTTCTGTTCCTTTCTTCAATGAAGTGCTGGATGATGCCATGGTAGCTCACAAAGAATTCTTTTCGCAAAAGTATTTGAATCGCTTGATTGCTCTGGAAATTTTCTGCTCTCAAAATGCTAAAGTTCACGGTGAAGAATGAGTTTGATTTCTTGCCTTTTGTTTACAACTCTGTCATTAATGCTTAGTAGAAATTAGGGTATGAATTCTGACAGACTGTCACCCACTATGAATTAATTGCTCGGTAAAGACTTCGCAACTCAGTGAACTTGAGAATTCATATTGCTCCGACCTCGCTAGGTAGTCATATTAGATAGCTCCCGACCTTTCTTGGTGAAAACTGATACTGACCTTCCTATGATCTTATTGCATCTTGTATGCCGATTTAGATCTTTCTTTTAATTCAGTTATGGAACTACTTGAAATTTGTCTATGAGAATACAGTTCCAGTGCTTTCTTGGGAATTTAGTTTGAGTCGGTAGAGCCACCCATTCCATTACTTGGACTGGTTTGCTCGGTAGATTTAGAAATCCACTGTTGTCTCATCTATTTCCTGATCTTAGTTGCTTCATTCTTCTTTCCATCTTCAACTTCACTAGCATTCATGCAATTTTTGGCTATATGACCGAGTTTAGTGCATTTGAAACATCTTATGGTAGTATCTCTTTTCCTTAGATGATGTTTTATGCAGTTCATGCCAATGTGTCCATATTCTCCACAGTAATGACATCTACACCAAGTGTTGTAATCTCATCCAAACATTGCTTTCATAATTTGTTCTGCTGGATTGAATGTTTTGGATCTGCACTCGGATGCCTTGTGACCTTGTTTGTTGCATTTGTGACAATTACCTTTGAATCTTGGTTTTTCCCTACATTCATTTGCTTTGTGACCATGTTGATTGCAGTTGTAGCATTTTCCATTGAATTATGCTTTTTCATTGCTCCAACATTTATTTGAAGTATGTCCTATTTTACCACAATGATTACAAGTAGGTTTATGATTCCTTTGAGTACCTTTCTTAGAAGATTCACCTTCTCCTTTGTATCCAAGTCCTGCTTTTCCTTTTTGCCTATGAAGATTTTGATCATGCAGCTGATTTAAGTCTTCTTGGCTCTTCAGCATTCTTTCATTGATTTGTTTTTCGGTGTTTAGGTCATCCACCAATCTTAGATTGATTTGCTTTTCAGATCTTAGTTCTTCTCTTGTGCTTTTTATTTCTGATCTTAGAGTCAGAATTTCCTCATTTGTATGGGAGATCTGATCAATTAGGTTTTCTAGCTGAAGGGTTTTATTTTGGACTTCATTGTTCCTTCCATCTAATTCATCTTTCAACTTGTTTCTTTGTTCTAAGATCTCACAAAATCTTGTTGAGTGTAGTTCTTGTTCTCTTTTTAATTTTCTCACTTCTTCCTGCAGAGACCCATTCTTTTCTAGGAGTTCTTTGATAGCATTGTTTGCTTCATCTGAGCTATTTGAGGGAAAAAGATCTTCAATCTTTTCTTCAATGTAATTATGATCATTCATCTGATTTGCAAGTTCCTTCCTTCTTCTTAGGGATTGGGAAAGATGTTCTTTTTCTTCTTTAAGTTTAGATATGGCCATTTCCAGATCTAGCTTTTCATTTTCAATCACCGTATTTAGTTTGAATACCTCCATTGTCCTGGATCTTTGCTCAAGCTAGTTAAGCTTTATCTTGAGAACCAATATAGCTCTGATACCAATTGTTGGAAATATTCAAGAATTAACCAAGTTACTGAGAGGGGAGGGGTGAATCAGTAACTTCAAATTTTTTTCAATATCAGATGTATTAACATATAGTTCACTTTATCCTTTTGCATATAGAAAGCATGAAACATAAAAGAATTCACAACAATGACACATAGATTTGGTTACCCAGAAACCTTCCAAAAGAAAGTAAAACTGGGGTGCGGATGAAACCCACAAAGCTTTAATACTGCAGTGTAAAGTTGGCCGGTTAAGGCTTACATTGATCACTTCTGATGATCTACCCTGCTAGGAGCAATAAGGACTGCTAGGTCCACCTTGTTAGAGGATTTACAAACATACAATGAAGTATGCACTCGGTTAAGAGATTTTACAAAGACTGTTAAGTCTACCCGGTTAAAGGATTTCAAGCTTATTCACCTGTTAGGATGAAACAGTAGATCTCTTACTTTGCAACTGGATTGATGAATGAGATTCGCTGATGTACTGATCACCTTTTGTGATGAACTTGTCTCTGCTGCTCCTTATGTATAGTAGCCCTTTGTAATTCACTAGTTTCTGCCTTTTATCTCTTCCTTCTTTTTTTTTATATTCCACATTCATACTACTTGGTATTTGTACAACATTATTTATATACAAGTCTAAATTAATTATAATTACAAAGTTAGCTTAACAAATAAACATAAGTGCTGCTAAGTCAGCCCAAGTATGGTTACACAGTTCCTACAAACTAACTCGGTGACTTTCTAATACTCGGCGTCCACTGCATTACTTGGCATCATCATGCACTCGGTAGAAGTGAAGGCTCGGTTCATACTAACCACTTGGTAAGTTTCGAACTCGGTAAATACTTGTGACTCGGTAGACATAATGTCACTGGGTTTACACTATCCTGCTCGGTTTGCACTGTCCTGCTCGGTTTGCACTGTCCTGCTCAGTTTGCACTGTTCTGCTCGGTTTGCACTGTCCTACTCGGTTTGCACTGAGGATGCAAATAAGTGTTGTCACTAGTGGCAATCCTGCTTAATGCCAACAACATCTTTTTTTGAATTTAATAATTCAAATTACTCAAATGGTCACCCATATGTTAATCCATTCTTTAATTAAATAAATCTTTGAATATTTGTCTCAAAGGGGAATGAAGAGGCAACCGCTCATTTTCAAGAACCTCTTCATTCTCTCCTAGGGCTTGAGCCCTATTTATTGAACCTTCTCCTTCATTTGAAAAAGAGAGCAAATTTGAAAGAACATAGACTATAGTGAAATTATGTCTCAATTATTTACATATTTTCAAAGCTTATTACATTAATTAGTTTTCTCTCATTTAGTGTTAATTACATCTTTAGATTAATTTTCTTACTTGCTATTAGTTAATTATCATCTTGCTTTCAAGCTTTCTTAGACTAGAATCTGCATTTCATATTTACTTTCAAGTTATTAGATTAAAATTTGCATTTCATTCTAGATTACAAACTGCATTTTCATCTTAGATTAATCATACTTTTCTTATCATTCTAGTTTTCAAATCCTCCATATTAACTCGGTCTTATGGTTGTTGGCTCTCCAATCTAAGAGTAATTAACACCCTGATTAATTAGTTGGCAACAGGTCACTACACCATGAATTTTAAATTGAGTAATCCATACTCATTCTCATAATTTGATTGTGTGAGTAATGACTATGTTGCATGTGTAGTTGGATTAGAGGTCCATGTTCAACCACATACAACTTGATGAAATATTGTATCTTTGTCATATTTGAGAAAATTCCAAGATCAAAAAATAGAGCAGAAGATGCGATGGATACTTTAGCATCAATGTTATAACTCAAAGAACATAAATTTCACTATGAATTCATGGTGGAAGAACTCCCCTTCTAAGCTTATGACTCACCTGAATCCTAGATTATTTGTGCCATTAAAACTCAAATTTTATCTAGATATTCCCATATCTTCTCTTCCCTAAAAAACCAAACAATCTTGGAAAAACTATTCCAGAAATGAAAAGAGATGCCTTATAAGAGAAGCACCATGCTATATAATCATCACTATTTACTTGTATATATGTAGTCTAGATGGTACATTTCTTAGGTGTTTGGAAAATGAAGAGTCTAATCATGCATTAAAGCAAGTTCATGAAGGTTTGTGTGGTTCATGTTGGTGCTCAAAAACACTAGACCGTTTTGAGGTCAACTAACAGGCACAACAAGTGCCTCTGCAATTCTGACTCGATTTAGACAAGGCTAGTAGGCCTGAATCCAATATGCTTTCTAACTAGACAAATACATGCACAACAAAAGAAAATTCTTCCAAAGGGGTCAACAATCCTTTGGAGGAAAATAAACCTAATATCCTAATTGTCAGATAGCTTGAAATCTAAACTAAGGCTAGAAAGTAATGCTAAACCTAATTGAAATCTTTGTAGAGAAAATAATAGATAGGATATATAAACCACAGAAAGAATAAAATGACAATTTCAAATGAACAAATAGACCAGTGCCTGATGCCAAATTGGGAATAAATTCAAATACATTCAATCCTACGTATAACTAGAGATAGTTTTAAGATAACTCGCTCCTATAAAGTGAGACCATCACCCTACAAGCTTCTACTGAAACAAAATTTAAAACAACTTATACAATAGGTTCTATGGTTTTTAACTCAACTTAAGAGCCCAAAAGGAAACAGTAACAGGTTCTCAGACCATGCTACCATTATTCAAATTGTACAAACTAGTCATAAATGAATGCATCAAATAGAAAAACACAGTAGGATACCCTAGTTTAGAGTAATCCGAGAAACTAATTGAACATAAAAAACTATATTAACATTAAGGTACAAACACTTATCTGATATTTGTATATGAGATTTTGAGCATTAAATTCAAATCCGTGAGTTGAGATTCTTTCCAAAAAATTTCTGTAATTGATTATGTTGTCTTTTATTTACAATTGAATGATTATATATATAAATCCCAATGGTTCCTTGTGAAAGGACATGCCCTTTCACAGGACCTAATTATACAACTACCCCCAAAATATACAAAACAAGCCATAACAATGGTTGTTAGGGAAATATTTCTTGTATAATTACATTGATTTATTGTTCTTTGGTGTTCCGTGCATAATAATCTGCCATTTAATTTCCTGCACAAAAACACCTAACATTAGCTTATCTTGAAACCTAAAAAATCATTACATATGTAATATATTAATCTCATATGAAAATTATATTTCATTTATTAATTAATAATTAATTGAAAAATAAATAGGTTTCATACTTTAAATATGAACTTGGATAATAAAGTGGAAAATAAAAATTAAAAATTTATTATATGTCATTTTCATCGAAAACAATCATATTAATTATTAACTCATAAAAGATTTCAATAATGAGATAAATAAAATGACATCATGCTTTAGCATTCTATTTTTTATTTTTCTAAAATGAAACATAATACATTTATTCACAAACATAATGTAATGATACCACATAAAAATATTTTTTAAAAACATTAAGGTAAAAAGGTTTTAAAATTTACCCTAAAAATCAAAACAATCTACTTAGGGCAAGTATATTATTTCTATAAAATAACCACCCTAATGTTTTAGAATATTTATAATGTAAGATAATATTATAACCGTATACAAATATATAATTTTGGGGAACTAAAACTCACTTTCTAAAAAGAAACTCCAAAATATACACATTAATAAATTAACCAATTCATAAATGAAAAGTCAATTTAAAGAAGGGTTAAACTATTAATGCTCATTGTACCCTAAAATTAAAATAAAATAATAAGGTAAAAAGTTACTTTTAGGGATTTGCAACTAAAGAGTAAATATCAATAAATTACTATTCAAACCCTAAATATATATGAAAAAATCAACTTGTATTATGCACAACTAAAATTTCAATAATAACACTAAAGCCTTTTTACCTTATTAGATAAATACATTAATATTAAAAATATAATAAGGTAAAAATACTAGATCAAATGTAGGGATATGAAAAATAGAAATTAATATCAACATATAACAAAACCCTAAACAAGTTAACATTCATCAAGTTATACCTTTACCTTATCATATATTTTTAACTTTTAGGGTTTTGGGGGTAAATCACAATTAAAATAAAAAGAGTTATTAATGATCATAAAATTTCTATCTCATAAACAATATTCATTTTAATAATTTATTTCAAAGGAGACAAGATTATCTTTAATTTATACATTTATTTACACATACATTCTCAAGGAAAAATATAGAGTAACTGGTAGGGGGGTAGAGTTGGGTAGTTAGGTAGGAAAAGGAATGGGTCGAGAGGTCGAGTGTTCAACTCCCTCTCCTCATTCTTTTTCCTAAAATCAAAAAATAGATAAATACATAGACAAATTATTATTTAAAAATAAGGAATAAATTACTCCTTGTGTAAGAGGTTGTATTTTACTTCTCACCTGCACACGAAGACAAAAATAAATAAATATCTCCTCCTAACCCTCTCAAAGAAAACAAATAGACTAATTGGTTAGGGGGTAGGAGGGTAGATAGGTAGGAAAAAGGTTGGCTTGAGAGGTTGAGTGTTCAACTCCCTCTCCCTGCCTTTTTTGCTCAACTTATCTTGTTTTTTATTTTTAGAATTATTATCTATTCAAAACAAATATGCATTAGAATAAAGTAATTTACAACCTAATACATGAAAAATAAAAATAACAAATGCACACACCTTTGATCCATTTGATAACTTTTTTGCTCAACTTATCTTATTTTTTATTTTTAGAATTATTATTTATTCAAAACAAATATGCATTAGAATAAATCAATTTACAACCTAATACATGAAAAATAAAAATAACAAATGCACATGCCTTTTAACCATTTTAATTTTTTATCATAGGAAAATTATAAAATATGAAAAATATATATTATACTTCCCTGACATTTTGCATATATTTTGGCCTAAATTTTTAGGTGCCAACAGGTCACACTTGAATGATTTTTCATTAGCTAAGAAACTCTTAAGGGTAGGATATTACTGGCCCATAATAGAAAAAGATTCCATTAAGTATTCTAAAACATGAAAAAAATACCAGGTCCATGATAATCTGATACATGCCCCAGCTAGAGAGCTAATTCCTTTTATAACACATTGGACATTCCAGCAATGGACCTTTGATCTAGTTGGATAGATCTACCCAAATTCATCAAATGGACACAAATACATCATTACTACTACTGAGCATTTTACAAAATGGGTGGAGATTGTGCCATTGTCTAATGCAACAGGAGAAAAAATTCAATGTTTATCTTAAATTATATCATCTATCAGTATGGAATACCCTCGTCAATTATGACTGAAAATGACAGCCAATTTAAAAACAAAGACATGGAGGACTTGTGTCTTCAGTTCAAAATCACTCAACATTATTTCTCAATCTATTACCCTCAAGGAAACAGATAGGTTGAGGTATCAAACAAAACCATATTGAAAATATTGCATCAGACAGTGAGTAAATTAGGAAGGGACTAGCATTTACAAATAAACCTAGCATTGTGGGCATATCACACTAGCATCAGAATATGAATTGGTGCAACTCCCTTTGCACTAGTTTATGGATCAGAGGTAGTACTACCACTCAAAGTAGAAATTCCATCACTAAGGGTATCATTGAAATATCTATTCATTGATGAGGACTATAGAATATCTAGATTGCAAGAACTAGAGTTTCTAGATGAGTGCAAACAACAAGCGTTTGATCATCTCAAAGTATATCAAAAGAGAATGTCAAGAGGATACAACAACAAAGTGAAACCACAAATTTTTTAGGTAGGAGATCTAGTTCTAAGAGAAAATCCAAAAAATTAACAAAATCAAGAGCAAAAGGGGAAGTTTGAACCCAACTGGTTGGGTCCCTTTATCATCATGACATCATTTGGATCAGGGGCCTATCAATTGGCTATGTCTGAAGGAGATGTTTTACTAGATCCAATTAACACTTTTCACTTGAAAAGGTTTTATGCCTAATATTATTGAGATAACACCTATACAGTGAAAAGAGTTCCTGAAAAAAGTACAAAAAAAAAGCATAAAAAGTTCCTGAGACAAAGCAAAAACAATAAATATTGATCCTAAAAAAATTAAAAACAATGGAAAAAGTCTTGAAAAAATGACCATCTTGGTGAAAACCTAGTAAACAAATGCCTTGGTGAGTCCAAAAAAAATAAAAAAAGAGAAAAAGTGTCTTGGTGAAAACCTGGTAAACAAGCGCCATGATAGAAAAAATAGAAAATTTGGCCAAGTGGTGAAAACTTGATAAACAAGCACTTCTTGTAATCAACACTCTATCTATCAAAACAACATGTGAATGCTTGACCGATGTAAAGTTCACTTTGTATATATTTTTCATTCAATTTTATGACAAGTCAAATCCTACAATGTACTATCAGAAAATTATATCTTCCTAAGAATGGAATCTCTCTATATCAAAGTCCCAGGTAAACCATTTTCCTAGGAGGAAATGATCAAAGCCAAGCATGTTGTAAAACTTATTACTCGTTGTTAGGAATTTCTTCTAGGGTGTCATTTATCCCTAGTTCGCAATAGATATTAAACTACAAAAAAAAAGGTATTTCTTAATGCCACCAACAATAGTATTTCTTAATACTTGGACCTAAAAAGTGTTCCTAAATACTACATCATGATGATAAGGGTGTTTCTAAACACTAAATAGGTGAGACAATTATTGATTAAGAGAAAATTTTATGATTGATAATAACATCTATGTTTGTTTTCAAATTAATCAAATATGTTCCTAAACACTATAATCATAACTATATATTCTTGAATCAAATACACTAGTCTTAATTAGAGAAACTACAATGAAGGAATCATGATTTTATTAATTTTTCTTATTATCAATTTATGATTTTTATGTTTCCTTAAGTGACTCGATGATGTCTAAAAATATACTAGAGAAGCAAGGACTGGGGACATAATATTTTCTTTGTCTTATATTTTTGGTAATAAATCTAATGATCTAAGGTGATTATAGGGAATGGGTGTCTATGATAAGTGCCTCCATCACGATTGGAATGCCACGTATACCTCGACCTATTTCCTATGAAAGATTTAGTGAGGTTGGATTTATTTCCTTGTCTATTTTAATATAAAATGAAAAATAATTCCTATTAAGGTGCTGTAATATATAAAATATGAGTGTGTGTATCAAAATGTAAGGTATTGAATTGTGAGTTTTACAAAATGTAAGGAATGGAAATATGTGATGGAAAATGTTAAGGACATATAAACCTAATAAAACATGAATACTTATCTTGGCAAGAGGAAGATTCAGTAATCACTACTTTTTGGTGTTTGTGTTTAGTTTCAAGGAATTCTACAACTGAATCTAGCCTAGAAATGCAGAAATAGAGAAAAACTAGAAACCTTTTGTCATTCGGAGCAAGGTTGTCCTTGAATTGCACAGCTCTGATAGAAATTCTATTTGCGGATCTTGGAAATTCGGTGAAAAGGGTACCTAGATCTGAATTGTAATTTGTTGTCCCGCACCTATACCTATAAGAAAAAGAGGGTTTTGTTGTTTGGATGAGGGGTTTTCCTTAGTCAAACCCTGATTTGGAATCAACCTTTAAAATAGAATTTAAATAGAGAGTTCTAGCAAGTAGTAAAACTAGATCTAACAATAAAGCTATGATACTCAATAGATATGCAATTGTATTTGAAATGTAATCAAGTATATTAATATGAAAGCTTAGACTCAACACTAACAAATGTAAATCAAAACCTCCATGATTTCATTCTTGGAATCCACCTTGATGGGAGAATGAATAGATTTTGAAGATGAACAAAGGATCTTGAAGGAAGATCACACCACCATGATGGATAGATCTAGGGTTTGAATGACGAATCTTGAATGTTTGAACCAAATCCCTTCAAAGACTTGAATACTTGAATCCTTGATCTTCAATGGAAAACTTGAATTCTTGAATGTAGATAATGGCTTAAATGCTTCCTTGATTGAGAATTCTTTCTTGATCATTGATGTCTCCTTGAGAGTGCTTGATGAATAATGGATGTGAAAATGAGAGAGGAAGGCTTCCTTTTATACTAGTCTAGGGCACAAACTTCTAGAGAGGATGAAATAGGAGAATTAAATTCCAATTAAGCCTTAACCCCTAGAAATGGACCTATATTAAATACAATTTAAGAGTTTACCATTTCAAAATCTGAAACAGCTAACCCAGAAGTGGGAAAACAAATCTTTCTGAAACCTGACATCCAAAAATCATGGAGTCTTAAAATTTGGACCTTGGGTCAAGGATGAGGTTGACTTTGACCTAGGTCAGAGTCAAGGTAAACTTTAACCTAGGTTAGAGTTGAGGTCGACCTTGACGTAGAAGGTTGATCTTGACCCTGAGGTCAAAGATCTCAGGATCTCAGTCCAGAATGCTAGAAAAGTGTAGAAAGAGGGTGGGAAAAGGGGTAGAGTGAGGAGAAAATCTAAATTCAAGCTAGGGATCTACCCGAGGTGTTTGACATGACCCCAAACTACCTAATCAGAGGGATAAATTAATCTTAAATGGAAGTGCTTCCATTCTTTGATGATACATTTAGCCCCCACTTTAGCAAGAGTATGGATTCGATGCAAACTCTTGGTAAAGGAGAAGAAATAAGAGGTCTAGGTGGATTCACAATGAGATAAAATAACACTTAGCTAAGGACACAAGCCCCTAGGCTAAGGATTCTAACTCAACATACATGTACGAGGGTGCAAAAACAAAGAGAAAACTAAAAAAAAGAGAGGGGTTAGTACTAAAACAAACCTAAATCAACTAGTAGAGGAAACCTTGCTAAGAAATGCTTCCTATACTAATATCATATTCGAAAAGCTATCATAAAAGCATAAATTATTACATAAGAAAGACAAGAGAAACACTATAAATAACATAGCTTCATGATCCAGTCCTACTAGCATGAAAGCGAAAAGAGAGAAAAGAGAAAATTACCTTGCCTAGTAAGATGCCCACCTTACCGTGAATCACCAAGGAGGGAGAGCCAAACAGGTGGCTAGACCTGATAGTTCATCCATAATTTGTGCCTTGAAATTGTAATGCATCTTATGGAAGCTTTTGGAATACCCATAGATCCACCTTCTTGTATCACCATGGAATATAAAATGTGTGTCTCCTTAGGATTTAGCGACTTATGTGCGTTACCTTCAAAAGATTTAGCATATTGAAAATTGAAAAATGCATGTCTCTTCAAATTTTAGTAACTTATGCATGTTACCTTCAAAAGATTTAGCATATAAATGAAAAACTATAGTACAAGGGAGACCTTATATATGCCCCCCTCCTTATTGTGACTATCTACTAGACATGATAAGGAAGAGAAAGAGGATACCTACTTCATAATGTAAGGAGATATCTTGTTTATCAACAATGTATACTACATTCTTAGTGAAGAGTATTGACCCCTACATCCAAGAGTATAGATAATCATGAAAAGGATATATCACTCATGTACAAAGGATCCTCAAAGACAAATATCTTAGCAACAAGACCCCATCATAGAGGAGTGCTTAAAGAGAAACAAAGATTCAATCATCTAGCCCCCTGTAAGAGGAAGAGGAATATTTGAAGAAAGGAATAAAACTCTAACCCTACAACCAGGGTAATAATTTATAAAGAACATAATTTGTAGAATAAAGAAGAGGTGATGACCTAGGACAACAACCTCTCATATAAAAGGATATCCATAGCTAAAACATCTATCAATATAATGAAATAATGTTGTGAGATAAACAAATACCACTAAGCTAAGGAGAGAAGATCCCTAGATAGAGAGAAAGAACAAAGAACCTTTCCCCCTAGGAATGAAAACAAGGGATACCTTTGCAAAACAAATGTCTTTAGAAAAGATATCTTGAATATAGAACATAATGAAAAAACCATAGAGAAGAAGGATAGAAAGAATACTAATTAAGCTCTGGATAAAATATATGCCAAGAGCCTAATGGATCCTCTAAGATTGGATTAAATGCCTCTTGCCCCCCAGTCATAAGACAAGAGGATAAAAGATCTATATTATGGAAGAGTCAAGGGAATGCTCCCTATCAAAGTTATGAAGGAATTGTAAAACTGCACGAGAGTGAGATATAATTTCTAAAGCATCTCTTTCTCTAACATATAACTTGAAATGCACACAATCAGAAAGTAAATGTGTATTACTATGATGGAAAGGACATTTTTACTTGGATAAAGCATCTTTTGGCATAGGTCTAAAGATTTATTTCTTGGAATTCATCAACTGAACATACACCTTCTTAGCTACATCTTGAGGAGTATCAAGATAATCTAATTTAGGTGTAGGGAGAAGAACATGAAGTGGAGGACGATGATCAAAATCAACTACCTTGAATTGAGATTACGAACAACCAACAGCACACATATCTTCTTTAAGGGGTATATGAACTAGATATTTAATACCATGCTCATTAACACCAAGTCCTAAACCTTTATAACCTTGTTTAGTCATCATATTATATCCTGTAGTGTACAAATCATGCAAAGCTTGTACAGGAGGTGATTGTTTGTCATGTTCATGAGTAAAGGTTGTATAAGGTGGAATAATAGGTTTAGAAGAAGTTTCTTTACCATTTCCTTTAATATCATCATGGATTGGAGGAGAAGGTAAATCAAAGAACTCTTGCACATCTACATCATGAAATATAGCTTGAATCCCATCGTAAGTATGGGAAGAACTAGGATTAGCAGATGGAGAATTAGGCATATTAGGCATCAGATTAGGATTAGGAAGATTAGGAACTAGATTAGAGATAGTAGGATTAGGATTAGGAAGATTAGGAGATGGTGTATCATCTACCCAATTCTTCACATAATCTAAAAGAGTAATAATTCCACCACATAAATCTTTAATGAAAGTTTTGAAAGTAGGAAGACTAGTATCTGTCAATTTCACAAAAGCATAGGCAAGTGAAAGATGAATGGTAACTAACATAATCAAGTGAATGACACTTTCATAAACATCATAAGTTTGATAAAGAGATTCTAAGAGAAGAACAATAAGGAAAATAAGCACACACCAAAGCATCTTAAAAATCTTCATATTAGATGAAATGCAAGAAATATTTTTGGATTTTGTGAAATATATGGATTTTTTGTTTTTTAAATTAAAAAATACAAGAGTATAAAATAAATCTAATCTTTATGGAAAGAAAGAAAAGCATCCAACACCAAAAAGAAAGAGTTGTCTATCGTGGGTTCACCAAAATGTAATAGTAAACCACAAATACAATAGGGCATCAAATTCCATAAAAGCTAGGGGGTAAGGTTGTCAGGTTCACCAAAATGTAATATATAAAATATGAGTGTGTGTATCAAAATGTAAGGTATGGAATTGTGAGTTTTCCAAAATGTAAGGAATGGAAATATGTGATGGAAAATGTTGATGACATATACGCCTAATAAAACATGAATACTTATCTTGGCAAGAGACAGATTTAGAAATCACTATTTTCTAGTGTCTATGTTTAGTTTCAAGGAATTATGCAACTAGATCTGGCTTGTAAATGCAGAAATAGAGAAAACCTAGAAACCTTTTATCATTCAGAGAAAGGTCATCCTTGACCTGCACAGCTCTAATTGAAATTTTGTTCACGGATCTCGGAAGTTTTCCAAAAGGGTACCCAAATCTAAATTGCAATTCATTGTCCCACACCTATACCTACAAGAAATAGAGGGTTTTTTTATTTGGATTAGGGGTTTTCCTTAGTCAAACCCCAGTTTGGAATCAACATTTAAAATAGAATTGAAATAGAGAATGCTAGCAAGTAGTAGAAGTAGGTCTAACAATAAAGCTATGATACTCAATAGATATGAAATTGTATTTGAAATGTAATCAAGTATGTTAATATGAAAACTTGGACTCAACATTAACAAATGTAAATCAAAACCTCCATGATTGCATGCTTGGAATCCACCTTGATGGGATAATGAATAAATATTGACGATGAACAAAGGATCTTGAAGGAAGATCACACCACCATGATGGATAGATCTAGGGTTTGAATGATGAATCTTGAATTTTTGAACCAAATCCCTTCAAAGACTTGAATTCTTGAATCCTTGATCTTCAATGGAAAACTTGAATGCTTCCTTGATTGAGAATGCTTTCTGGATCATGGATGTCTCCTTGAGAGTGCTTGATGAATAATGGATGTGAAAATGAGAGAGGAAAGCTTCCTTTTATACTAGTCTAGGGCACAAATTTCTAGAGAGGCTAAAATAGGAAAATTAAATTCCAATTATGCCTTAACCCCTAGAAATGGACCTAGATTAAATACAATTCAAGAGTTTACCATTCTGAAATCCTAAACAGCCGACCTAGAAGTGGGAAAACAAATCTTTCTGAAATCTGACATTTGGAAATCATGAAATCTTGAAATTTGAACCTTGGGTCAAGGATGAGGTCAACTTTGACCTAGGTTAGAGTCGAGGTCAACCTTAACCTAGAAGGTTGACCTTGACCTTGAGGTCAAAGATCTCAGGATCTCAATCCAAAACGTCAGAAAAGTGCAAAAAGAGGGTGGAAAAAGGGGTAGAGTGAGGAGAAAAGCCAGATTCAAGCCAGGGACCTACCTGAGGCATTTGACATGACACCAAACTACCTACTCGGAGGGCTAAACCAATCTTAAATGGAAGTTCTTCCATTTTCTGATGATACAAGTGCATAATAAATCAAGATAATACCCAGGAATATGAATAAAAAATAAAAGGTCATTGCAGGTATATATATACACTTTACACAAGAACAAAAAAGGTTTATATCAATAGGAAGTAACTAACAAAACATTCTAGCCTATATGATTTATTGTTTAGGTTAAATTTTTACATAATGAATAAAAGGGAAGTATTCATATTTTCATGATTGCTAAATCTATTAGTGAAAATTGTACTAACCTATGAGGTCCCAACTACAAATACTCTATGATGATAATAGACTCAATTTAAATAAAACATTGACTATGCTAGGTGTCTTGGTCTAGGTGCATTTCATTGTTAATTGCATTTAGATTCATTTTAGTTGCATTTTAATATTAATTTTCATTATGTTCATTTTAGATGCATTTCATGTTTTAGTTGCATTGAAGTTCATTTTAAAATTATATTTATTTTTGATATAGTTGCATTCATTTTAAATTGCATCAGCATGAATGTGTGAATTTAATTAACTAACATCAATATAACTAAAAATTCTAAAACCATAAACATTTTCCAATTTTTACTAAGTAAATAATATGATCATCATAAAAACTTAAAGAAAATGACTGAGTATTTATCATTGATATCCATTCACTTGCATAAGCACGTCAGTACCATAAATACACTTGCATAGGGCATCCATAATCATCCATACATAAATAAAAGTGAGATTTCCATACATCGCATTGCATCACACCTCATACATACATGTGTATACATAAAAGTAAAAAGAAACACATTATCATAAAGTATCACATAAGGTTGCATTCATACATCCATAAAGTGTTAAAAATACAAAAACATATACATATATATCAGTGAAATAATATCATGACATCAACATATCATCATTTGTCTAATCTAATCATCATGACCAAGCATCAACATAAGATCGATATCCAAAGCATGAGAAATACATCAAAGATTACAACCCATGTGTAAAAATAAAAGAACATCATATGTAAGCAACATAAATAAGCTAGAGCATCAATATCATGAATCATCAGTATATCAAAAAGGTACCAAAGCAACACAGTATCAGTGAATCAAAATATAAAGAGTATCAGAGCATCAATAAAGAAAAGTATCAGTGTATCAATATGAAAGTCTAAAAATATATCATAATGTACATTGCTAAAATAGTACATGATACAAGATATGTCAATAAGGTACAAATGTTTGTGTGATACACAAATGAGAAGTATACAAAAAGATCACATCTCGCTAATGCCATCATCCTCTCAAGGAGGATTGGGATCAGGAGGCACGTCTACTCTTCTTGGAATGGGTGGAGTCATGGCACCCTCAGACTACTGAGTAATAGCGGAGAATAATGGAGCTCTATGTGTAGTAGTACAACAACACAATAAATAGAAAAATAATATGTAGCCCTTTATCCTTGATCACTGGTTGTATGTGTAAATCTATCTCTCTCAGCTCTAAGGACTGCTAGCTACTGTGATAGCTAAATGTTGATCTCTTACTTAGCCATACACTTCAACATAGTCATTGTTCACTAGATACACACAAGGATGAATGTGGTATCATTCATCCTACATACCTGGGTGATTCGACCTATTTCCTCCTATCTAGGTAGGGTTGTGATTCAATCTCAAAAATGAGATTCTAGCAACCATAGACTAACATTAGAATGAAGGAATCTATGAAATGAATGAAATATAAGATAGAATGAAATCATGCATTGAATCTAGAAATGAAATGTGAACATTAATCTAATAACAATGAAAAGTAAACTAGATTAATTTAAGTGCATTGCTAAACATAAATATGAGATTATTCTAGAAAATGATACTTAAACTAGTGATGGAAGCTTGAATGCAAATGAGATGATAATTCGACAGAGTTTCAATACTTCAAAATTTGGGCTCCTTGAATGAGAAACAAGAGGTCTTTTACAAAATCCTAGGTTCAATCAACAGTTGAGATTGAATGAGAGTTCAGTTCAGAATAGCAAGTTTCTTGCAGAGAGGCAGTCAACTGTTTGCCTTTTTAGTGTGTAAAGAAGTTAACTGATTTGTTGCACCTTTGGATTTCCAGTTAACTCAAAGTTTCCTTTTCTAAACTTGAAGAGAAGATTTTGAAGAGAGTATTTTATTAAATAAATAGAATATTGCCTCATAAATGGATTTTCTCAATTATTTGAATAATTAAATTCAATTATTGAAATGAGGATATTTATTTAAAAACCAAATATTATTTAATTCCTTTTTTATGTGTTTTAGCTAAAGAGGGTGGATTTAATTTAATTAAAGTGCTAGGACTTTTTAATTAAATTAATCAATCATAGAGGCTATCTAGCCAATTACAGTTGATATTTAGGAATTAAATGTGATGTATGATTAATGCAGATTTAAGGTTTTTTGCATTCAACACTAAGTCAAGTAGATTCAATCAGAAGATAGAATTTCCTAGTACAATAGGACTTTGATGATTCAAAAATTGATAGAGTGAGACTAAATGCATCAAATTGGATTAGGATTGCAA
Organism: Chamaecyparis obtusa; assembly: GCA_027943335.1. Classification (NCBI taxonomy): domain Eukaryota; kingdom Viridiplantae; phylum Streptophyta; class Pinopsida; order Cupressales; family Cupressaceae; genus Chamaecyparis; species Chamaecyparis obtusa. The sequence goes on along the minus strand of BSBK01002469.1, from coordinate 420,464 downwards.
GATTCCATTTTGGTGGTATTACATTTTTCCCCTCTTTGAATTGATGTGTAAGTAGCACGTTGATTCAAAGAATAGTTTTGATGTCATAGTTGATGAGTGCTTCAAGATTATATCTAGAATGAAGCTCAACCTCAGAGGTCGAGGTTAGATTTCCAAGACACTGATTAGATTACCACTTTAGTAAGACTAACCCCAAGCCAAGGCTCAATCTTTAGGAGTCAGGGTTAGATTGCCCCAATACCCATCAATTAAATGGTAACTAATGTAGATTTTTAGGACTATCTCTAGAACGAAGCTTATTCCTCTGAGACCTGAGTTAGATTGCCTAGATACTGGTAAAAAGAGATTTTAAGAACCATCTCTAGAATGAAGCTTGAATTTTAAGAATTAGGGTTAGATTGCCCCAATACCTAATAGAGATTTTGAGAATCATCTCCAGAATGAAGCTTGATTCCCAGGGATTTGAGTTAGATTGCTCAGATACCTAAAGATATTTTGAGAATCATCTCAAGAACAAAGCTTGATCCTCAGGGATCTAAGTTAGATTTCTCAGATACCTAAAGAGATTTCAAGAATCATATCTAGAATGAAGCTTGATTCCCAAGGATCTGAGTTAGATTAATCAGATACCTAAAGAGATTTTGATAATCATCTCCAGAATGAAGCTTGGTTCCCAGGGATCTGAGTTAGATTTATCAAATACCTAATAGTATGATGACAATATGCAAGGCACAGATATGCCCCTAGTGATTCAAGATCATGGAATGCCCAATTTTGACTGTGACGTACAAAAAACTAAACATGCCCCAAGTGATGAGAACTTTTAATTTAGATTAGACTGATTCGAGAATTGATTTGAGATTTAATGATGTAACCATCCTACCCCCTTGAGAGAAAAATTGAAATATGAAACATCATAGGTTGCAGATAGAGATAAAATCAGAGGTTTAGAAGAACTCAGAACAGATTACCAAAGAATCAAGAAGATTCAGAAGCGATCCATAGTAATTTAGAGGTCCTATTGACCAAGTTTGACCATGATTAATTAGGGTTGACTAGAGTTGACTTTAGATTAAAAAGATGAAGAAGTCAAGAAAATGATGATGAGATGTGATTCTGTCAAGAATACGACATCAAAAGGTCGACTGCACAAGTGTCTAATCATGTCGGTCCTAGAAATTTTAAAATGAAATTTTGAGCTATGTAGAGGTGTCAGATTTCAATTTTGATCTTGAAATGGATTTAGAGTGGTCGATTTAGCCAAGGGTGAAGTTTTCATGCAAAATGGAGCACTTGTGCAATCATGATGAAGTCAGGACGTGAAATGAGTGTTAGTAATGGGAACACTGAGAGGGGGAGGGTGAATCAGTGTTCTATATATTATTACTTTTTCTGATATCTTGAAACTTAACTTAATTTCTCAAGTACTAAAATGAATATCAATGTAATTAAGATAAATAGTCACAACACATAACACCAAATATGATTACGAGGAAACCCAAATAGGTAAAAGCTCGATGGGAATTGACACCCACTAAGAATTGTACTAGTGTATTATGATCCTTGTTAGAAGATCTTGCAACCCTGTTAGGAGTTGATCTTTACAATTCTTTTAGTACAGTGACCTGGTTAAGGGTCAGACCTTGTTAGGAGTCTTTTACAATTAACCCTATTAGGGGTGAGGATAGACTATCCAAGAGCACACTGCTCAAAGGGTGAAGGCTAAAACCTTCTGGCTATCAGATACACACTATATCTGCAAGGTGAACTGATGCTATGATACTACTTGTCTAATCAGTTCCTTTTATGCACTGAAGCTTTAGCCTCTTGTAAAGCTCTACAAAATTCTTACTTCTCTTCACATACTTCTGCTCTACTTCTACTAATCTCTATATATCATTCCATGCTCAAATACGAAGGCGCATGTCTTATTTATATGCACAAACAAAACTATTCACTAGGTCAGCCTTCAACCTATTACATACAATGCTTCCAAATGAATTGGCTCAAACATGTTTAAATATAATGATATTAACATGTCTATAACCTAAATACAATAGGCACATAGTGTTTACAAAACAATATTATAATCGCTAACCAAAATACCAACAGTCGGCTCTATACTCTATTCTATTTTGGCACTTACTGTCTGTGTCACTTCAACTCACTGTATCTTCATCATACTAACTCATCTGATCATGTGCTCTTAGAATTAGCATGGATACATACTTACAAGCTTAACTTCAAGAGTGTATACCATAATTCATTCATACACATGTGTGTTGATGCTCTATTCACTTGGTGCTTCATTGACTGTCCAGTCTTCCATACTTAGCCAATTTCTGATCTTGTGACTAAGTGTGTTGACTCCGAAAATCTATATGAATTTTTTGCCATAATGAAAACACTAAATCATAATAGTATTTTCAACTTTCCAACAATCTCCCCCTTTTTCATTAATGGAAACAAAGGAATATGGCAAAGATACTAACTGTATCTTTATAAAAAAATTTCTATCATGTACTCTATCTTATATCTCCCTTATACTATATACTCTACTCCTTTTTACATCATATATATTGGTCCATATTTTCCCTTCTATTACATACTCTACTCCCCCTTTGACATTAATTAAAAAGGTGCTAAAAAATGTATATCTACAAGTACTTACAAAGTGAGTACATCCGGATATGCAATCTTCAAGTTCAGGATCTCTTGCTGCCAAAATGTCGTAAGTGCATTTATTGTTTAAAGATGGGAGAAAAAAGTATAGGTTAACTTCTCCATCTTCTCCAAATCTTAAATTGGACCTTGATCATATGTCACCATTATGGCATCAATCTTCTTGATATTCTGATTCAACACATCCAATGAGGGCGCAAGTGCATGTCTTAACTGTGCTTGTCTAGCCCTTATTTTGGCCATTTCTTGATCTTCCTTCTCAATTTTATCCACTTATCCTTGGTAGACATTGTTACACATATTTACATCTATGGAGGGATCTTCTAAAAAATTTCTTACTATTTCTATCATTGATTTAGCTTCCTGAATCTTCTTTGAGAGTTCTCTAGTCAGTTCGTCCTTATCCATACAGTCAGCTATTATTTTCCTTCCTTTAGCTACAAAGTCTTTTAGCAAAACTTGACCAACTTTCAGAGAGATAAGGTCAAGTGTGAAGTTACCTATCAATTCACTTAGTCTCTTCTTCAAATATTATTCCTCTGTAACTTTAGATGTTGATTCCTCAAGATTCAAGAAATTTTCCTTGAAGCATGTCAGGATGGTGCTAACAACATCCACTGAGTGTACACTAGACACTTTATTATCCTCAGGTAGTAATCTATTCAGGATGTTGACTGATTCAACAAACAATGGGTTCCTCATTACCTATTTCTCCTTTGCCTTTTCCATTGCTAGCACACTAATTTTAATCAGGTCTTCTTCTCCCCATGAATCTAGACTTATTGTGTCAGGAGTCAAACTTGACAATAATGAAGTTGAGAGCTTGGGGGTAAGGAGTGAACTTTTACTAACATCCATTACCTCAATCTTTACAATCACTAGAATTTTAATAGATTATCTATCTGTAGGTTCATCTTTCTTCTCTTCATCTTCTTATCCTGTTAGATCCTCAATCTAAACTTCTTCTTGCTGCATAGGTGGATTATCACCGCATAATATTTCAACCTCTTTTATACTTACAAAGGCTTCTTAAAACTTATCCAAATATTTATCTACAGCCGCCATTGATATCTCCACATTATCAATCATAATTGTATCATCTTTTGTTCTAGGCATGGGCGTAGACTCTATTGCATTAGTGGATACTATCAATGTGGGCATTGAATCCTCTAGACCTATTATAGGTGCATTAGTGACCTCTATTGTTGTTCTTTCCTTAGATGGAGCTTGAGTTGCAGGTGCTATGGGAGGGTACATGTGTCTATCTAGAAATACCTTCTCAAAGGCTTTTTCTATCTCCTTTTCTATCAATTCATACTCTTTGTTCATTATCTGCAAGTTTCTTAACTTGGTTCTAAGGTGAGGCTTCACCAAATCTAGTAACAAAGATTTTTCTTCAAATGAACATACAGGGAGGCTTTCATCTAGTATCTTCTCCCTTATTCTTAGGTCTTCCTCTATAGCCTGTCTCTTTAAGGAGTCTAAAATGTTCCATACACTATCTAGAATGACTGTCTTAAGTTCCAAGACTATCTTCTTGAACTTAATCATGTGTTTGATTATTATGGAATATATTTATGATTTTTAAATCTCATTGTATTTATCATAAAACAATCTTACTTGATCTATTTTCCCTTCATCAATTATCCTAGTTTTAAACACTTGTAGATTCGGTCTAAATCCTAACTTTGGGGGTGCTTGGGAGTTCCTACCTGATCTTCTTGATGTTCTAAGGGATGGATGGCTTGTGATTGTCTGCTTCTTCCTCTTGGGCATCTTCCTAGGCTCAGGAGGTGGTGTGGACTCCAGATCAACTATAGGTGTGGGTGCAAGAGTATTTTCTTTCACAATCCTTATGGCTGCTAAAATAGTGGTTGTAGACACAATATTTACCCTATTTTCATGTTGGAACCTATATCCAAGTATCATTTCCATCATCTTAATGTCTTTCTCCTCAATTAGCTCAATTTTCATTCCATGCTTATCACTACAGGATTTACAAGCTTGTTCTACCAGTTTCCTTACATCCTTGCCAGTAGGAAGAATGACTCCTATCTTAGGTAGACCTATCATCTCATGAATGAGATCAATGGTTATTCTCACTAGGACTTCTCCTATCCAGAACAAGTCATCATAAATTATGCTCAAAAGGACCTTGATCCATTCGAATTCATAATATTCATATGTTGTCGCATATTCAACAATAGGGTGTTGGATATTGCTAATTCATGGGAAGGTGATTGAGACATTTAATATGTTTAATCACTACATTACTAAATGGGAACTCATACTATTGTCATCTATGCTTTTTCATTGATGTCAACATATGTTCCTGTGAAGAGATGAGGCTAATTACCATAGTGTATAAATATTGTACGGATGTTTTAGATGCTGTGAAGTCATATGAGAGTTTAGGAAGATGTTGTGATCTTCTATCTAAGATTGCATCATGTAATGTTTCATATTGGAGGAGTTACATATGTTTTGGTGAAAACTAGTCATTGGACTATGACAGTGAAAAATGCCAGAGTTAGTCTCAATATTTCTGGTATATCTTCTAGATGATATGGATTCAAGACATGCGAGCTTGAGGGATGATAGATAAGATACTGAAGGATGCTTTCTAGTTAGCACAAGGTACAGAATGCATGGTGATGTCATCTATGATGTGTGTTCTAGAGGTGACCTACTTAGAAGCCGACTATAGAGATGTAGCATGTATGATGAATGGAAAATTTGAATTAAGGATGGCGGTCCTTAATTGTTGTAATATGATTATTGTATACTTTTTCTAGATACCATGTGTATCTTAGCAAGGGGTTATGTAATTTTTTGTGATTTGGAAATGATTATGGGTTGACCTATTCATGAGAATTATAATAGGGTATAAATGAAAGGTATTTTCTTTGGAAAAGATATGGACATGAAGAGGATGAAATAAAGAGTTTGTGAAAGCTACGAGCTTGTGTCTGCTATATGTAGAGAAGATGTTTATGGTTGGACTTCATTGGAACTGATCAAGCAAAGATAGTTGCTGTTGAATAGTTCAAGAGGTTGTGTATTTCCTCATATACACTTGTGTTGTGAACAGTGAGTTTTGAAGGTGGATTTAACCTTCTTTGGGTAGTGAGCCCTCCCTTTTATTCTTGACTCCTAATAGGGTCTATCCTCTAACAAGGACCATGTCCTATAATGTTTCAATAAGCTCCTAACAGGGCTATATCTTCTAACAAGGATAACTATACTCTCAATACATCATTTGTGGGTGCTAATTCCCATCGGGGTTTTTACCTTTAATAGGGTTTCCCTGAGACCAAAATATTATGTTATTGTGTTGAAATTCATTGTGTTCATTGGATTTGATATTGTGGTGCTTAAAGTTTAAAGTTTAATAATTTGTCATACAACTAATTCACCCCCCCTCTAAGTTGTATTATGGTCTGTTATTCCTAACAATTGGTATCAAAGCTTGTGGTCCTTAGAGAGAAATCTTAATAGCTTGAGGTGATCTTGGAGATGGAATTCTATAGGAAGGATAGTCCTAAATTTGATCCTAAAAACTTTGACAGTTGGAAAAACAAATCTATGCGAACACATTTTCTATGTTTGGGCATAGACTATTGGATTATTGTACAAAAAAAGGTATCTCTGAAGGCTGAGAGTGATTTGGGGTCAACCACTGATGATGAAAAGAAGTTATTCTCAATCAACATGGTTGCAAGAGAAGCATTAATCAATGCACTATCTGAGGGTGAGTTAATTGAAGTTAAATATTTGGATTTGGCACATGAAATTTAGAATAGATTAGAGGCACTATATGAAGGAGACAAGTATACCAAACAAGCTAAGTTTCAAAACTAGAAGACAAAGATGGAGAAGCTGCAAATGAATGAAGATGAAAGCATTAGGGCCTATGTTCAAAGGGTTATAGTTGTAGTTGGAATTAGAAATTATGGAGGCACTTATGATGAAGAATAAGTAATTGCAAAGATCCTCAGATCACTAAATCCTTCTTACAAGTTAAAGGCTATGTCTATTGAAGAAACTATACCTCTGACTCCAAACTTTAGCAGAGAGATGTTGATTGAAAAGATAACTACATTTGAAGATGCAAAATTAGGAGAAGTTACACCTAAAGTTGAATCTTCATTTAAGGCATCTGCACACAAGAAATTGTCTGCACTTCTGAGCACCAGTAAAGAATACCTAAAAGAAGATCTTGGTGAGTATGCTGAGGAATGGGAAAAGATAATGAAAGAAGAAAGAAAGATGGATGAACTTGTTGCACTGATTTCTAGAAGAGAAAAAAGAGGTAAGGGAAAGTTTGAAGGCAAGTTATCCTTGAAATGTTTTTCAAGCAATAAGGTAGGTCATTTTGCATCTAGATGTCCTACAAGAGTTTCTAAGTACAAACCTAATTATGAAAAAATTAAAAGGGACAAAGAATGTTATTATGCTAGTGAAGGAATCTCTGATGATGATGATTTAGATTGTGAAGAGATTGGATTTGTTTCTATTAGAGATGAACCAATACATGAAGAAAAAGCTTTATTATCTCATGTTGACAAGAAAACTGAATGAATAATTGATAGTGGTTGTTCTCATCATATGACTACTGATAAGAACAAGTTTTTTAAATTAGTAAAGTATGATGGAGGTGTTGTGAGGTTTGGGTACAATCTCCCTAAATCTATCATCAGAGTAGGATCCATTACTCTGGATGGAAAGACTAATAAAAACAATGTACTACTTGTTCAAGGACTGAAACATAATCTATTGAGTATTGGATAGTTAATGGGTAAAGAATTTTAGTTAAGTTTTGTTAATGGTAAATGTTTTATTAGAAGTGAGGAAGGAAAACTGATTGCTACTAGCTCAAAATCTAGAGGTAATGTATTTGAACTAAACACATCTAGAGCCTCTTATTTTATTGCGAAGGTAGATGACAGTTGGTTCTGGCATAGAATATTTTTTCATGTTAATTTTGATAACACTATGAAGGAAAGTATGGCTAATGCAATAAGAGATCTTCCAAAGATTGTGAAACCATCTAACACTATATGTAGAGAATGTGTTATGGGAAAGTAGACTAGAAGCAGTCATAAAAGAAAAACATTTACATCAAAATAAAAATTGGATCTGGTACATACATATCTATGTGGACCTACAAGAACAAAGTCATACTATGGTGAAAGGTATTTTATACTCTTTGTTGATGACTTTTCTAGAATGATGTGGGTCAGTTAAGAGAAAAATCAGAAGCTTTTGATAAATTTAAGTTGTTCAAAGAAAAAGTAGAAAATGAATTAGGTTTAAAGATCAAGTGTTTAAGGTCAGACAGAGGTGGAGAGTTTACTTCAGATTTATTCAATTCATACTGTGAAGAGCATGGAATAAAGATATAAACATCTTCTCCTAGGACTCCACAATAGAATGGGATAGCAGAGCGAAGAAATGGGACTATAATTGATTGTGCTAGGAAAATGTTGATTGAAGGGAATGTATCTCATATACATTGGAGAGAGGTTGTTGGAACATCAATGTACACATTGAACAAAATTCAAATCAGAGAAGGTACAAGTAAGACTCCCTATGAATTATGGTTTGATCATACTCCTACTGTAAAATATTTCAAAATATTTGGTAGTAAGAGTTATATCAAGAGGGATGATGAGATAAGGAAGTTTGATGCTAGAAGTGATGAAGGAATTTTTCTTGGTTACTCTTTTAAAAGAAAGGCTTACAAATTTTTTAATCTAAGACTGAGAAAGATGATTGAAAGTAATAATGTAAGAATAGATGAGAATTTTTAGATACAAGAAAGAATGTATGACAGTAATCAAATTTCAGAGATAAAAGAAACTACTACTGTTGCAAAAGAACAAGAACTTATTGAGGAAGAAAGTGAAAAAGAGGCATGTGATGCTAGCACAAGTAAGGCTATTGAGACTCCTTAAATACTGAGGTATGTAAAGAATAACCATCCTAAAAATTAAATTATTGGCAATACCAGTTAGGGAGTGCTAATTAGATCTAAGGTTAGAGAAGAAATTTGTTTGATTTCTCAAGTTGAACCTAAAACTATAGATGAATCATTTAAAGATTAATCTTGGATAAATGCTATGAAAGAAGAGTTAGATCAGATAAAGAAGAATAATACTTGGGAACTAGTTCCTAGACCTAAAAACAAAAATTTAATAGGAACAAAATGGTTTTTTAGGAACAAGATGAATGAAGAAGGAACTATTGTAAGGAACAAAGAAAGATTAGTGTGTAAGGGCTACTCATAGCAAGAAGGCATAGACTTTGAAGAAAAATTTTCTCATGTTGCTAGAATAGAGGTAGTAAGATTATTCTTGGCTTATGCTACACATAAAAAATTCAAGGTGTATCAGATGGATGTGAAATCTGTATTTCTGAACGGAGATCTTGAAGAAGAAGTCTACAAAGAACAACTAGATGGATTTCCTCTATGCAAAGATAAAGACATGGTGTGAAAATCAAAGAAAGCTCTATATGGGTTGAAACAAGCTCTTAGGGCTTGGTAAACAAGGCTAAAATAGTATCTACTTGGGCTTGGATTCATAAAAGGTAATGCAGATAGTAATTTGTATCTAAGAACTAGTGAAGATGGAATCCTGATAATATAAGTCTTTGTGGATGATATTATTGTTTAGGTTTAGAAATACCACCCCAACTCAGGCATTAGGGATACACAGTAGTTCTATCCTAACAATGGAAACCTCCTCAAGTTGTGGGTGGACTCTGAATAAGGAGTCTCCAGATTCTAGGTTGGTTCCTATTTGATATGGGATATCACCTCCTGACTGATTAAATTGATAGGAAAAGGGAAGAAGGAAACTTTAAAACTAAAAGTAAATAGGGGTGATACACCAAAAATGGATTCACACTTTTCTTGAAAGATAAAACAGTAAATCCAACTCATATATCAAAGGTTTGACACTTTATATCACTGTTCAACATATAGGCTAACAGATCTCACTACTAGGGTTAAACCACAAATAGCTTGAACAGTCAACAAACATATAGATTCCTTATGAGGTTTGAATTATTGATCACCTTGAGAAGGAATATGGATAAAATCTCTTCTCTTGGTTAACAATCGAATAAACACTAGCAAAGAAAGATGAAAACAAGATTTTGAAATCAAAACTCCAAATGTATGGGCCAATGAAACATTTGCTTATTCTCCTCAAAATATGACAATGTGGTTACAAAAAAATGATCTCCAAGGCTAAGGAACAATAAGTTCACTTTTAGCCCTCTCTCCAAAACTTGCAACTGTGAATGCATGGCCCACGACCTTTTCTTGAAACATGAGCTTGAAGTTAAGAAAAGTCATGACTCCACCTTGTATTCTTCTACCATTAGTCATGACCTTTTGATTGTTACTTCATCTTTTCTTTGTATGTGTGGGTGAGACTGTTTCTTGATCTCAGCTTGTGAGTATTTGACTATGACTCACATTTAGTTCATGGCTTGTGACTTGGTGTGTATCCTGGGTTTTGTTATTCTCTTGCTTCTCAGTTGAAAGATGTAACATGACTTGTGAACATTTTATAACATGAAGTTACGGCCTGGCTGAAACTTGGCTATGATCCCTTATATTTCTCACCATGATCTTCGACTATGTCTCAACCTTGAAATTTAAATCTCACTGTGATTCCTTTCTTCAGTTGACTGGTAAGCTTAACCACTTTTAGCTAGTAGAGTTTTAACATGAAATTTGTGTTCATTTTACCACTTTTGATGTGGGTTTTTTACATCTTTGACAGTGCACCACAATTTGTGGGATTCCCTCTTCAGTCAGCTTGGCAAAACCTAAGTTGTGACTAAGAGATGTAAGAATGAAACTTGGCACTAGCTATGACCTCTCTCAGTCACAGCTTAAGACTCTTAACAAGTTGACTAGAAATTGATGTCGAGCATCATAGATAAGCTATTACTACAAAAAATATATAGATAAGTTTACTGTACTTTTCATTCTCTTTTGCACTCTTGTTGGCAGCTTACATACATCTCCATGTCTCTATTTTTTTCATTTTTTATTGAAGCTCATAAAAATGATCATTTAATGGCACATGATAAAAACCCATTTTGTCTCTTGCTTGTGGATGATATTTTTGTTCCTTGACTAACTTGTAATCTCTTAAGCTCAGTTGTAGATGCTTACTGAAGATGTTTGAAAATTTGTAAAATGAATAACATACTCACAGCTTGAAAATACTGTATATATCATGCTTACTTTTGAACATATTTTCTGAATCACTATCGTTATATTTTGAATACCAGTCACCACTATTGTGTTTTGAATACTAGTGCACCAATACAACCATCTCTAGCATTAGCCTATAGATTTCATTGTTTCAAAATAGTGACCATGCTAAATTTTATTTTCACCACTATATTACACACAAGCACACACTAGTCATTTATGAGCCCACTTTGTACACACCAGTTATAGACATAGTGAATTCACTATACTTTAAACAGTGACCATACTTGTCCTTTATTTTGTCATCTTTGTTATTTTTAGCTTCATCCATGACAATGAACACTTCCTTAGCTTTATTTGTGTGAACCACCATGATTAGACACAGTCCCTTCCTCTTTTCTTTTTGAAAATGAATCTCGGATGTTGAACATGAATCCTTAAAAGAAATGCAATAAGATGTAAAAATGTTTATTTATTTATCTAAGAAGTTCGAGCATGGGCTCGTGACACTCAAAGATACATACTATAAATATTTTATGATACTTTATAGCACAATTATGTAGCATTCCTTCTTTTGTAATCAACAACATTATATGATCAACTCTTTAAACATTTTGAATTCAGCAATATCATTGACATAGAACTTCAAAATTATGTGTTACCAGTGACTATGTTGTTGGATCTTGGTGTTTGCACATGACTGTTTGTAAAGCACTTTTGGCATTTTACTATAGCATCTTGAAATGCATCATACTCTACATCTTTTTCTCTCTCTGACAGTGATGTTAAAACCAATCAGCTTGAAACACTACAAAATGTTCTATTAAATTCTTAAAACAACAACACTTTAAATTTTTAAGATTAGTGAACATAATAAATAATCAATTTATGAAAAATACCAAAAATGACACTTATGAATCAAAATTCAGGTTATTATGTTCACTAATCTACCAAGAAATTGTTACTATTTGGAAAAAGTTTCTCAATTGGAGAAACTAAGTCCCTAAACACTACAAAATGTTCTATTAAATTCTTAAAACAACAACACTTTAAATTTTTTAGATTAGTGAACATAATAAATAATCAGTTTATGAAAAATACCAAAAATGACACTTATGAATCAAAATTTAGGTTATTATGTTCACTAATCTACCAAGAAATTGTTACTATCTGAAAAAGGTTTCCCAATTGGAGAAACTAAGTCCCTTTCATTCAGATATCTGGTTTATAAAAGGACAACATATATCAGAATGACCATAAATAGTAAAAGGTTTCATGTTTAGAAAACAAGTCCCTTTAATACTATATTTCACTTATTGTGGATACAGTTTCCTTATTGCATTGAATTTACTAGATATATATGCAGCATTGAAAGAATTGATTGTCACTGTATGTTGTTTGTGTTTAATGCATTTCTTAGATCCAACAGGATCTAACACCACTTTCTCTCTCTCATGCAGGTAAAAACCATAAAAACCCTAATGCAAATGAAGACCTGGACCTGAGGACTTAGGACCTGACTGACAACCAGCTGACAACACACAAACAATAAGGCAATGCATGGGACCCCTACTCCATACTTCTATCATGCTTTCAATTCTACAAATGTACTCTATTATTGACATGAAATATGAAATATGAAAAGACACTTGTATACTACGTTCAGTTTGAATGCACAATGTAATGATTTGTTATGAATTTTTTTAATTTTAAATGTGATCAATACTTAGATTACAATAAGAAATCTGACAATGAATAAAATAATGAAAATGTAAATTAATAAATACCTGAAAGGTAGTATTAATTAGACCCCTAAAAATGCAATATTTTCCTATTTGTGTTTATTCTGTTGTATGTTGTAGTTTTAGATAACATTTTTGGTGACTTCTGTTGGATATCTGCTTGTTAGACATGACCTATAAACCTTATCATTGGGAAATATAATTAGGAAACCAAAAACCATGAATGCAACCATTATTGAAATGAAAATTCATCTAAACTAGACTCATGCAACCTAGAGACCTAGTGCTTGGACAACACTTATTGAAAAACAACTAAACCTAGCCTATCCCTCAAAGCAAAGCTTGAGGTGAATTCCATTAATTGGAATATGCAAAACTTCTCCATCAGTTTTGGACAACTAAAAAGCATTATTTTCTTTGCAAGATGTTACAACAAAAGGGCCTGACCAAAAATTGTCAAATTTATCATGTTGTCCTAGTTTGCTCTTTAGCACATCCCACTTGAGTACTAGATCACCTTCCTTGAAATCCTTGGATGTAGCTTTCCTATCAAAAGACTTTTTAGTTTGTGCATGTCTTAACTCCATAGTTTCCAATGCTTTCCTCCTTTCTTCTTCAAGCTATAGAAATTCAACATAACTCAACTTAAGAGGATCTTCCTCTTCAAACAACAACATTTGATCAACAATATGTAAAGCTGGAAATTATATAGAAATTGGTAATCTAGCCTCTTTACCATAAACCAAAGCATAGGTTGAAGTCCCAATAACCTATTTAGGTGTGATTCTATCCAGCCATAAGACTGCCTTTAGTTTAGAATGTCAATCTCTTTTATTTTCTTGCAAAGTCTTTTTGATAATCCTAATTAGGTTTTTATTAGTAGACTCTGCAAGACCATTACCCTAAGGATAATAGTTAGAAGAATTATTTAGATAGATTCCATTTTTAACAGCCCACTCTGCTATAGCTAAACCAACAAAAGCCAAAGCATTATCTGAAATAATTGACTAAGGAACTCCAAACCTAGTTATAATATCATCATAGAACTTTAACACAGTAGATCCAGTAGATTCCTTTAAATAAATGGACTCATTCCATCTAGTAAAATAGTCTATAGTAGTCAAAATCCATTTATGACATGCACTATAATTAGGATTTATTGGACCTATAAAGTCCACTCCCCATTTATTAAATGGTTGATCCACAATAATTGACTTTAATGGCAATGCTACCAACTTTTTCTTTCCTGCAAACAGAGCACACTTTTGACATTTTCTTTCCCAAGAATGAGCATCTTTGAATAAATCTGGCCAGTAATAGCTAACTCTTAAAATTTTCTAGGTTGTAGTCTTAGGACTAAAATGTCCTCCATAAGATCCATCATGAAATTCAGATAGAATCCTATCTTGACCAACTGAATCAATGCACTTAAGAAGCATACTAGAGAAATCTTTCCTATAAATAATATCATCAATGAGAACATAAGGAATAGATTGTAACCTGTAGTACCTTCTCTTAGCTTTATCAAGGTTGTTTGGACATTTTCCAGTTTGTAGAAATGTGGTCATATCTAATGACCAGGATGTTGATTCATTAAATAATACAATATTACCTTGAAGTAAGGTAGCCTCTTTAGTGGCTTTGACCTTCTCTTCTTCATCTTCCAACTGAGCACATAAGCCTTTTCCCCTGACCAGATTGGTCACATGAATTTGTACATCATATTCCATAACCCTTGTTATCCAACCTGCTCTCTTTTCATTAACATCTTTGTTTAGCAAGAACTCTTTAATACTAGGATGTGCAACCATTAGACATACCTTATTTCTAGAAACCCAATGCTTAAACTTTTTAAAAGCTTTAATGACAACTAATACATGTTTTTCAACAAAACTATACCTTTTCTCATAATCATCCATACCTTTGTTGAAAAATAAAACTCACCGCTCCTGTTTATCCTCATTCTTTTGAATAAGCATTGCTGAAATAGTGTCAGAACCACCATAAGCATATAAAATAAAGTCCTTTGTAAAATCAAGATTAACTAGAGTAGGGGCTGAAGACAAAGCATGTTTAATTTTTTCAAAACTCCTCTTTCCTTCATTAGTCCAGCTAAAAGGTACATCTTTCTTGAGCATAGAAGTCAAGGGTTTTAATAAGTTTTCAATATCAAGGATAAAGCGTCTAACAAAATTTATTCTCCCAATAAAACTCTACAATCCCTTCTTGTGTTTTGGCAATGCAAGTTCCAAAATTGCATGAGTCCTTTCAGGATCAATAGTTGTATCTTCTTTAGACACTTGGTATCCTAAAATTTTACCCTCATGGACTGAAAAAATAGATTTATTTAGATTAAGAGAGATCCCAAACTCTCTACATCTTTGTAAGATTTGTCTTAAATGATCTATATGCTAGTTTGCAACCTTGTTGTATATTGTAACATTATCTAGGTATACTAGAACAAACTTATACATCAAATTCTTGAAAGCCATGTCCATTGCTTTCTAAAAAGTAGCCCCTGCATTTGATAATCCAAATGGCATTCTTCTATAAGCCATTGTACCTCATTTAGTTGTAAAGGCTATTTTGAATTGATCAAATTCTTTAACTAAAATATGGGTTTAACCAGAATACCCATCTAAGAGTGAGAATCTCTCAAAACCTGAAACATATTGTAAAATTTGTTCCATGGAAGGAAGAGGGTGTCTATCCTTCAAAGATGCCCTATTAAGGTCTCTAAAGTCCACCAGAAAGTCTTATCTCTCCATTCTTTTGTCTTGCTAGAACTAAGCTTGAAACCCAGGATGTGTGCTTGATTGGAAATATAATACCACCATCTAGGAATTTTCTTAGTTCTTTCAACATTAAAGGCTCTGACTTGGGGTTTATGGGCCTTTTCCTTTGTCTAATTGGCCTAGCATTTGGCTCTAGTTCTATGGTATGCTGGGTTAATTGAGGATCAAACCTTTTTAAATCAGCATAATCTTATGCAAACGCATCACTATATTCTCTAAAAAGATCAATAAACAATTTTTTTCTTCAGGAGAATTAATTTTACCAACCTTCAAATACTTATCTCTGAATATTTCCACTTCTTCATAGTGATCTTCTTTGATTAGTAGGCTAGTTTTACTCTTCATGAACTGATCATCAGAGTTAAAAGTTGGCTCGAGGCTGACCAATCCCTTTGGAAGATTATTGGTCTTCAGATGAATGATTTGATCTTCCATATGCTGATTGAGTTTGTCATTTTTATAAGTTGAGAAACCATCTGTTTCTGTCATACAACTTAAAATATGTTCATTAGTATTGAAAACCTGCAAATTAGCATCATTATCTGGGATAGATGGGCTAAAAACAATTTTGACATGTGACTAGTCTAAAATCTATCCTTTATTTTCTATAATTGAAACATGTGCACCAATTCTAGCCAATTTATCTGCATTTTGATTTCTCTTTCTAGGAAATGAAATTAGGTTAAATGCATAAAATCATCCAAAATGTCAGATACTATAGATTTATACATCTTTAAAAGATCATTTTTAATAGCATTGATACCTCTCACCTATTTTACAATCAGCTCACTATCCTCAAATGCCCTCAAACATTTGAGTCCTCTTTTTCTGGCCCACTCTAATCCCTGAATCAAGCTTTCATATTCAGCCACATTGTTAGAAAATGGAAAAGATACTTTATATGCAACATATAATTTATCACCATCAAGTGAAACTAACATAACCCCTACACCAATTCCATCTTTATTCCTTAATCCATCAAAATATAAATCCCATAGCTGGTTAGATAATTCAAAGTCAGAATCTGGATCTTTTATCAAATTAGGCACAACTGCATCAGATTCCAAAATCATATAATTACCAAAACGAGCATCAAACATATCATCATTATGATCATTTCTAGTAGCCCATTCATCTAAAACAATATCAGGATATTCCTCAGTTTGTGTATTATAAGTTGAATAGTCTTTAATTTCATTTGAATCCATAATCACACAACTAGCATTAATAGGACTAGGATTATAAGGCTCTATGTGATCTTTGGCCAATAGCTCTAATTTTATGGTTACCTTAGTACCATATCTAGTTCTGAAATAGAGGTGTGACCAATCTGATGAGAAATAATCATCTATTTTGGCTGTAAAGTCTCTTGACAAACACATAGCAAAATAAGGTGGAAATTCTATAACATATATATCCTGAGGTATTGAGAAATTTGGATAGGAGTGTAAGGTCAAACTTGAATTTTTAATAACCCCTAAGGTCTTGATTGAAGTTCCATCAAGCTAGACCACACCTTTCTCAAGTGGTTCATACTTCAAATCCAACAAATCTGCTATCTTCTTAGGCATGACAGTGTTGGTTGCACCACTATCAACCATACAGTTATGCACTAATTTGTTTCCAATAATCAATGAAACATAAAAAGGAGGCATTTTTATTTGCAAGTTTCTTACCTTCCTTTTTAGTTGTCTTTTGAACACTTGTTGGGTTTTTGTCAACTATCACTGATGATTGCTTTAAATCTGCAATCTTTTTAATTTCTTGTACTATTGGTTGCTGAACTTTAGCAGGCTTTTTCTCTTCTCTAGGTGCCTTTTCTTGAGCTTTAGGAGGCTCAGAATTAGTCATAACCATTCTAGGACGTTGTTGTATAGCTTTCTATGAGCTACCTGTCAACTTGGACAGCCCTTCCTTAAAAATCTCAGCCTATCCTGGAATAGCTAAAGTTTCCCACATAGACAAGGTTACATTCATTTTCTTCATAGAATCAACAATATTGTATGGAATAGTAAATTGTACCTTTTGTGGAGATCTAGGAGAACCTTAACCAACATTCGTTTGATTTTGGTCCTTACTAGATGAAGATGGATTCTTTAAAATTGAAACTGGTGAAGAGGGTACATTACTTGCTGATTAATCTAACTCAAGAGCTCTCTTTTTGCCTCTGGTATTTTTTGAAACTGGTGAATCATCATTCAGTCCACAAAACTCCTCCTCTTGCTAATTTAAGAAATTGGTATCCATAGTACTCTGATCTAATTATTGTTGTACCTCTTCAATAGGCACATTCTATTGCGAATTCATTTCATTTTGGACCATAAGAGCTTGGTTAAGAACCCCATTAGAACATGTTGACTAATCATGAGCTTGATTGCATGGAAAACACTAGTCAGTAGAAATGTTATTCTAACTAGGAACAATATCCCTAACAGTATTAAGAGGTGTAGGATTGTATTGCTTATTAGGCCTCTGATTCCAATTCTATCTATTTGCATTAGTATTACCTTGAAATTTCTACCTATTTGCCTAATAATTAGGTAGATTAGGATATTGGGATGAGGAACCAACAAACTAGTTTTGAGCTACTGGATTTGTCTATGCTTGATTCCTCTTTAGGTTCACTAACTCATTACCAAAAGATTGCAGTAAACTCTCTATCTTTTGTTGGCTATCTTTAATACTCTGCAATTCATTCATAGGGGTAGTAGGGACCACCTCTGGGGCTTTAAATGATAGGACAATAGATAATGGTGGAACTATCAATGGCATATTGGATTGAATACTTGGAAAGAAAGGGACAGGTGGCTTGGGAGCTATCTTTCCTTCTTGAATAAGACTATTCTCTATCCTAATAGTAGTATCAAAAGCTAGGGGCAATGAAGTACCCCCCATAGATTGAATCATAATAGAAATATCACTATTCAAACTCTTCAAGTAATAGAAGAAAGCATATTCAGCTAGAGGCCTTACCATAGTAGGTATCTAGTTCCAAGTCTTTTGGAAATGAAGATTAAAATCACTCATTTCCTCTTGTGGAGCCCTCTTTATAGTCATTAATTGCTCCACCAAAGACAGGTTTTCAGACTTGTCCTCAAAGAATTTAGAAATCCTTTCTCCCAAAACATCCAAAGAAGGAATAGAGTCCACCGGAAGTGTCCTGAACCAATCAAGAGCTTTACCCTTTAGAGATGCAGCCAATAGCTTCAAAACTACATCTTCCACTATGATGTGATGGACATTGCAAAGAGTATCAACATCTCTGATATGCTCAATAGTTGTTACTTGTCCTTCTCTAGTAAATGATGGCAAGATTTTCAAAGAAGCCAATGGAATGTCATTGTGATTTATAATCCTCAAAGGACTACCTTGATCAAAAGGTACAAATGGCATATTTCTTTCCATTTCTTGATGTGTTGTATTTGAACTAAATGGTGGAGTATGATTTGATAATGGTGGCTACTCAGGAATAGCTTTACTTTGAGAAAATCTAAGATCTTCAAAAGTCTCATGTTCTAGCTCAAAAAATTTAGTACGATAAGTTGGAGGAGTTGAACTTCTCTCAGATCTTAACTTCCTTTGTCTCCCGAGTCTTCTACCTCTTTGAATAGGCTGAACAGAAATCTCCCTAGGACCTCTAGGCTCTCTTTGAATAGTTATGCCTCTCCTAGTGAAAGACAATAGTAAATAATCAAATTATTTAACACTCCTTGTTTGGATTTAATTCATGTATCACAAGGTCCCACCGGGCATGCTAGAAACTATTTAGGTTTAGAAATACCACCCCAACTCAGGCATTAGGGCTACACAGTAGTTCTATCCTAACAATAGAAACCTCCTCAAGTTGTGGGTGGACTCTGAATAAGGAGGAGTCTCTAGATTCTAGGTTGGTTCCTATTTGATATGGGATATCACCTCCTGACTGATTAACTTGATAGAAAAAGGGAAGAGGGAAAATTTAAAACTGAAAGTAAATAGGCGTGATACACCAAAAATGGATTCACACTTTTCCTGAAGGATAAAATAGTAAATCCAACTCATATATCAAAGGTTTGACACTTTATATCACTGTTCAACATATAGGCTAATAGATCTCACTACTAGGGTTAAACCACAAATAGCTTGAACAGTCAACAAACATACAGATTCCTTACGAGGTTTGAATTATTGATCATCTTGAGAAGTAATATGGATACACTCACTTCTCTTGGTTAACAATGGAATAAACACTAGAAAAGAAAGATGAAAATAGGATTTTGAAATCAAAACTCCAAATGTATGGGCCAATGAAACATCTTCTTATTCTCCTCAAAATCTTATAATGTAGTTACAAAAAAATGATCTCCAAGGCTTCAAGGAACAATAAGTTCACTTTTAGCCCTCTCTCCAAAACTTGCAACTATGAATGCATGGCCCATGACCTTTTCTTGAAACATGAGCTTGAAGTCAAGAAAATCTGCAACTCTACCTTGCATTCTTCTACCATCAGTCATGACCTTTTGACTGTTACTTCATTTTTTCTTTGTATGTGTGGCCAAGACTGTTGCTTGATCTTGGCTTGTGAGCATTTGACTGTGACTCACATTTAGTTCATGACTTGTGACTTGGTGTGTATCGTGGCTTTTATTATTCTCTTGCTTCTCAGCTCAAAGATGTAACACATCATGTGAACATTTTGTAACATGAAGTTACGGCCTAGCTGAAACTTGGCTATGAGCCCTTCTATTTCTCACCATGATCTTTGACTATGACTTGGCCTTGAAATTTAAAGCTCACTATGATTCCTTTCTTCAGCTTACTGGTAAGCTTAACCACTTTCAATTGGTAGAGTTTTAGCATGAAATTTGTGTTTATTTTACCACTTTTGATGTGGGTTTTTTACATCTTTGACAACACACCACAATTTGTGTGATTCCTTCTTCAGTCAACTTGGCAAAGCCTAAGCTATGATTGATAGATGTAAGAATGAAACTTAGCACTAGCTATGACCTCTCTTAGTCACAACTTAAGACTCTTAACAAGCTGACTAGAAATTGATGTCAAGCATCAGACATAAGCTATTACTAAAAAAAAAATATAGATAAGTTTACTATACTTTTCATTCTCTTTTGCACTCTTGTCGACATCTTACATACATCTCTATGTCTCTATTTTTTTATTTTTTTCTTGAAGCTCATAAAAATGATCATTTAATGGCACATAATAAAAACCCATTTTGTCTCATGCCCATGGATGATATTTTTGTTCCTTGACAAACTTGTAATCTCTTAAGCTCGACTGTAGATTCTTATTGAAGATGTTTGAAAATTTGTAAAATGAATAACATACTCATAGCTTGAAAATACTATATATATCATGCTTACTTTTGAACATATTTCCTGAATCATTGTCAGTATATTTTGAATACCAGACACCACTATTATGTTTTGAACACCAGTGCACCAATACAACCATCTCCAACATTACCCTATAGAATTCACTATTTCAAAATAATGACCATGTTAAATTTTAATTTCACCAGTATATTACACACAAGCACACACCAATTACAGACGTAGTGAATTCAGTGTACTTTAAATAGTGACCATACTTGTTCTTTATTCAGTCATCTTTTTTATTTACAGCTTCATCTATGACAGTGAACACTTCCTTGGCTTTATTTGTGTGAACCACCATGATTAGACACAGTCCCTTCCTCTTTTCTTGTTGAAAATGAATCTCTAATTCTAAACATGAATCCTTAAAAGAAATGCAATAAGATGTAAAAATGTTTATTTATTTATCTAAGAAGTTCAAGCATGGGATTGTGACACTCAAAGATACATAATGTAAACATTTTAAGATACTTTATAGCAATTATGTAGAATTCCTTCTTTTGTAATCAACAAAATTATACGATCCACTCTTTAAACATTTTGAATTCAACAATATCATTGACATGGAATTTCAAAATTATGTGTTACCAGTGACTATGTTGTTGGATCTTGGTGTTTGCACATGATTTTTTGTAAAGCACTTTTGTCATTTTATTGTAGCATCTTGAAATGCATCATACTCTACATCTTTTTCTCTCTTTCTAACTATGATGTTAAAACTAGTCAACTTGAAACACTGTAAAATGTTCTGTTAAATTCTTGAAACAACAACACTACAAATTTGTCAGATTAGTGAACATAATAAATAATTAGTTTATGAAAAATGCCAAAAATGACACTTATAAATCAAAATTCATGTTTTTATGTTCACTAATCTAGCAAGAAATTGTTACTATCTAAAAAAGGTTTCTCAATTGGAGAAACTAAGTCCCTTTCATTCAGATATTTGGTTTATAAAAGGACAACATATATCAGAATGATCATAAATAGTAAAAGGCTTCATGTTTAGAAAATAAGTCCTTTTAATACTATCTTTCACTTAGTATGGATATAGTTTCCTTATTGCATTGAATTTACCAGATAGATATGCAGCATTGAAAGAATTGATTTTCACTGTATGTTGTTTGTGTTTCATGCATTCCTTAGATCCAACAGGATCTAACACCACTTTCTCTCTCTCATGCAAGTAAAAACCCTAATGTAGATGAAGACTTGGACCTGAGGACTTAGGACCTAACACACAACTAGCTGACAACACACAGACAACAAGGAAATGCATGGGACCCCTACTCCATACTTTTATCATGATTTCAATTTTGTAAATGTACTCTATTATTGACATGAAATATGAAATATAAAAAGATACTTGTATACTATATTCAGTTTGAATGAACAATGTAATGATCAGTTATGATTTTTTAAAATTTGAAATGTGATCAATACTTAGAGTACAATAAGAAATCTGATAATGAATGCAATAATGAAAATGTAAATTAATAAATACCTAAAAGGTAGTATTAATTGGACCCCTAAAAATGCAATCTTTTCCTATTTGTGTTTATTCTATTGTATGTTGTAGTTTTAGAGAACAATTATCTTTGGAGGCAATGATGATCTATGTAAGAAATTTGCTAAAGAAATGGAAAGTGAATTTGAGATGTCCATGATAGGTGAAATGAAATTCTTTCTTGTCCATTACAAATAACTTAGAATGAGAATGGTATTTTCATTTCTCAGGCCAAGTATCTCAAAGAATTGCTTAAGAAATTTGGAATGGAAGATTGTAAACCAATAGGAACACCTATGGTGACTAGTAACAAGCTAACAATTCATGATGAATCAAAGTGTGTTTTTCAAACTTTTTATAGATCAATGGTTGGAGGATTACAATATCTAACCCACACCATACCAGATATTGGTAATGTAGTTGGAATTGTGGCTAGATATCAGGCAAAACCTAAAGAAACACATCTAGTTGTTGTGAAAATGATACTGAGGTACATAAGAGGAACCATAGTCTACAGTTTATGGTATGACATAAATGATAGCTTTGAAATTCATGCCTATATTTATGTTGATTGGGCAAAGAATATTAATGATAGAAAAAGTACTAGTGGTGGTGCATTTTTTCTTGGGAAAAATTTGGTTTCTTGGTTAAGTAAGAAACAAGATTGTATAGTACAATCTACTATTGAATCAGAGTATGTTTCTGCTACTATAAACTACACTTAGATTGTTTGGATGAAACAAATGTTGACAAGCATTGGAATAAATTTTGATAAGCATGTGGTTATCCATTGTGATAACACTAGTACAATGAATATGTCAAAGAATCTGATGATGCACTCCAAAACTAAACATATTTTTATCAAGTATCACTTCTTGAGAGACGAGGTGGCAAAAAAGGAAATCAAATTAGAATCTATCAGTAAAAAAGAGTAGATTGCAGACATCTTCACAAAGCTACTTCTGAAAGATACCTTTGAAATATCTTAGAGGTATGTGGGGGTTTAGGCCCCTCCTAGTCAAAATTAAATGATGTAGATATGCATCAGTCCAAGGATTTTCAAAGCCTTATCATAATTTGGACTTGATGTAGGGATCTAATCCTCAGGGGGAGTGATTGTGGAAGAAAGTTTATATGTGAAGGCAATTGAAGACTCATGGAACCCTTTGCCATTGTCGTCAAAGGGGGAGTGTTGCTATGAGAAAATCCCTACTACATGGGAGAATGTATATAGTATTACTTGGTTGCAGAACTTTGGATTGATATAACTTTGGGGATGATGGATTTTCCCATATGTTGACATCAATGCCAAAGGGGGAGATTGTTGGATATTGCTAATGCATGGGAGGGTGATTGAGACATTTAATATGTTTAATCATTACATTATTGAATGGGCACTCATACTATTGTCATCTATGTTTTTTCACTAATGTCAACATATGTTCCTATGAAGAGATGAGGCTGATTACCACAGTCTACAGACACTGTACAGATGTTTTAGATGCTATGAAGTCAGATGAGAGTTCAGGAAGATGTTGTGATCTTCTATTTAAGATCACATCATGTAATGTTTCATATTAGAGGAGTTACAAATGTTTTTGTGAAAAATGGTCACTAGACTTTGACAGTAAAAAATGCCAGAGTTAGTCTCAGTGTTTCTAGTATATCTTCTAAATGATATGGATTCAAGGCATACGAGCTTGAGAGATGATAGATAAGGTACTGAAGGAATATTTCTAGTCAACACAAGGTACAAAACACCTAGTGATGTCATTTATGACATGTGTTCTAGAGGTGACCTACTTGGAAGCCGACTATAGAGATGTAGCGTGTATGATGAATGGAAATTTTGAATTAAGGATGTTGGTCCTTAATTGTTGTAATATGATTATTGTATACTTGTTCTAGATACCATGTGTATCTTAGCAAGGGGTTATGAAATTTTTTGTGATTAGGAAAGGCTTATGGGCTGACCTATTCATTAGAATTGTAATAGGGTAGAAATGAAAGGTCTTTTCTTTGGAAAAGATATGGATGTGAAGAGGATGAAATAAAGAGTTTTTGAAAGCTGCGAGCTTGTGTCTGCTATATGTAGAGAAAAATTTTATGGGTGGACTTCATTGGAACTGATCAAGCAAAGATAGTTGCTACCAAATAGTTCAAAATATTGTGTATTTCCTCATATACACTTGTTCGGTGAACAGTGAGTTCAGAAGGTGGATTTAACCTTCTTTGGGAAGTGAGCCTTGGGTAGTGAGCCCTCCATTTTTGTTCTTGACTCCTAATAGGGTCTATCCTCTAAAAAGGACTATGTACTGTAATGCTTCAATAAGCTCCTAACAGGGCTATATCTTCTAACAAGGATAACTATACTCTTAGTACATCATTTGTGGGTGCTAATTCCCACTAGGGTTTTTACCTTTAACATGGTTTTCCTGAGACCACAATATTGTGTTATTGTGTTAGCATTCATTATGTTCATTGGATGTGATATTGTGGTGCTTAAAGTTTAAAGTTTAATAATCTGTCATACAACTAATTCACTCCCCCTCTCAATTGTATTGTGGACTATTGTTCCTAACATAGGGTTATTCTCCAAGTGCATGAATTCATTAATGAAGGTTTTATTTGGTTTCATCATGGTTTCCATGTGTGATCTGATCCTATCTAGGCCTACTGGTTCCTTTTTGCAATAGATATATGTGCGTATGTCCTCTACATGGATTAATCCCATTGGGGTCTTAGAAAATGCTCCTTCTAGGTCATCTAGGACTAACTTGAAAGGATTACTTTTAAAAACATATCTCTTCCTCTCAGAAACATAAAAAACAACTAGAGCAGCCATAACTTACTTGGTTAATCACTTCAAATCAGTTTCCAAGGGTTTTTGAAATATTACAACTGAACTAGGGTTCTATAGAAAACTTCCAACCTTCTTCACTGATAAATCAACTATGATCACTCAACATAAACTTCTTTAATCTCCTGTTCTTTCCAAAGGCTTGAACTTGAAAGAAAATGAGTGAATAAAGGATCTTCGGTGACTTAAAAACAAATTTCCACAATTGATTCTTTTCCTGTAAACACATAATCCATAGAGAATTCTAATCTTCATTTCTACTCATAATCAGGTTGTACACTCTTGTATACAACAACTAATCTCCAAATAGTTATAACCAAAGGCACATACTCTAAGGGTGAGTATACGAGCTACATAGGGGTCTAGAGCTAATTTAGCTCCCCCTATGACCATGAGGGTCATTCATCTAGAAGTAGAAGGTGTGTCCATTACAGATGCATCCAATACATACTCATCAACTTTATCTTTCTTTGCTTCTATCCAAATCAAGCTCGCATCTTCTGTAGCTTGCAAAAACTTGACTTCTCTTACTTCATCCAATATTGATCCTTCTGACTTTTTAGGGATTTCCTATCTTTGCACTTTTATTTTGCAAAACCTAGAGATGTGTCCATCCTTGTTACATGAGTGACAAATTACTAGAGGCCTGATATTCCTTGGTACATTCATGTGGGTTACCATACTTCACTATCTAGCTATGTGACCAACATAATTGCATATCTAACATGTAATGTTCTGAGGACTTCTAACATTCTGCTAAGGATGATTTCTCTAATTTTTCTACATTTTATTTCTTGGATTTGATCTACAATTCATATCTCTATGACCAAACTTATTGCATGAATAGCAATAGCCATTGAAATGTCTTACCTCTTTACAATTTCTTACTATGTGACCATACTTGTTACAAGCATAAAAAGTTTTGTTTACTAGTTTGTGCTCATCTTTGGATGGTTCAACTTCAGTATGATTTCTTGTCTTCTTAGCTTCTGTAGATTCTTCTAATGCTATCTTTCTTTCTCGCATGTCATTGATCTGATTTTGTGATTCATTGAATCCAATACCATTGGTGTCTCCTTTAATCTTCTGTGCATAAAACTATGACTCTATTAGATCCTTCCTTGTGTGCAATTTGTCAATATGATTCTTTGCCTTAGTCAATTGAGATTCTATATGTTTCTTGATGTTCTCTAACTCCAAGACTTTCATGTTTTCTTGCCTTAGTTCTTCATCTAACTGCTTGTTTTCTTTGACATGTTCTTCATAGGCTTCCTGATTGTTAAGTATATTTTCATCTAACTCTTCAATCTAATCTTTTAGAGATGTATTTTCCTCATTCAAATTTTTGACCAATTTCCCTAAGTCACTTGTAGAACAATCTTTCAAAACTTTTCTTAGTTTCTTGATGAATGCTTTAGAATCATTAACTTCTAATTTCAATTCTTCAATTTCTTTTTCAGATCTGTCAAGGTCTTCAAGAGCTGCTTCAAGATTCTTCTTCAGATGTTTCACTTCTCCCTTATCCATGATCTCCTCAAGTGGTTAAACTTCTCTTTAGAGGACCAGAGCTCTGATACCAATTGTTAGGAATGGGAACACTGAGAGGGGGGTGAATTAGTGTTCTATATATTATCTCTTTTTCTAATATCTTGAAACTTAACCTAATTGCTCAAGTACTGAAATGAATATCAATGTAAGTAAGATAAACAATCATAACACATAACACCAAATATGATTATGGTGAAACCCAAATAGGTAAAAACCCCGATGGGAATTGACACCCACTAAGAACTGCACTAGTGTATTATGATCTGTTGGTGCCTTTTCCCAACTCTGATTTTCTCCCCAAAATTTTGAAGAAATTTGTCATCTTTTGATCATAATAAACCCTCTGTAAAAAATTTTCCAACAATATTAGGGTTTATTATGTCTTTGTATCAAAAGAGAAAGAAGTTAGGGTTTAAAGTCTTGGAACTAGCCGTTGTATTTTTAAAAAACCCTAGTTTTCTTTCTAAAAGTGACTTTCTATTTTTTTGTTACTTTTTTGAAGTCACTTAAACTTTCTAAAAGCATGTGCACTTTAATGTTAACCTTGGTTGCTAGGTCCCGTGATACTCTTAGCATACTTCTCTTTATCTCCCGATCATGAGAAATCCTCTAGTCTCCAAGTCACCAGATAAAAGAAGCATATTCTCTATCTTCCTGAGACCTGGTGGTGAATGTTAGTCATGCAATCTCTAGATGATTTATAATCTTCTCATGACTCAATTTATTAAGTAGACAGACTATAGTTGCTAGATCTCTAAATCAAAAGTTTCCTAAGTCGGGTGATCTCAAGATAAAAGACTAAGAACATAAAACATCTAGCGATTACGAGTTCCACTATAGTCGCTGATTCTCCAGAAGAAAAATTAAATGCCATTTCCTTTAGTCACCAGATCTCGAAAGAAAAATCAACAAGTTATAAAGATTAAAAAGATCTAGTGACTACCATCTGATCTTTTTAATGAACTTCTCATCTAATGATTATCCTTTAGTCACTAGAAAACCCGTGATGTCACTATTTCTTTCTAAGACCTAGCGACTACCGTTAGATGAAGATCAGGTGGCTCATATTTAATCTTAGAGAAGGGAATGAGTTATTCAATGATCAGGAGACTTCCTTTAGTCACCAATTTGCTAGTTGTCTACTTTAGTCAAGTGATCGCTGAATAAAAATTAAAAGGAAATAATCTTCTCGTGACTTGGAGAAAACTATAGTCACGTAATCTTAGACAGCTAAAAATTGAAAGATGAACTAAGCTTAGTCACCAAATCTTAGATAGAAGAAATTTTATCTGGTGACTTAGAAAACTATAGTCGCGTGATCGCTAAGAGAAGTAAATTAATAGAAGGAAACGCTCAGTCGCGTGATCTCTAGAAAAGAATTGAGAGACATAAAACATCTGGCGACTCCAAGAAATTATATTTGCCATATCTCAATTAGAAAATTATGTGTTAATAGCTTAGTTTCTTAATCTCAGAATGAGGAAATAAATTCCCACGACTAGAAGTAGAGACTATAGTCACTGAATCTTAGAATATTTAGAAAGGTGCTAGATTTATTATGAGACTTTGAATTTCCTTCAGTCGCTAGGTTGTCAGAAGATGAAATTTAAAAATATGTCACCTCTTGATGATGGCTAAGACATTAAGTTGCGGAGCACACAGTCTTAATTACAGAAGTGACATTGTTGTAGGGAACCAAGTTGTAATCAATTCTTCACCATTAAAACTCAAAGGTTGGTCATTATCTCATTTCTACCAAGCATTTGAGCAATCAGAGAGCAGAGCATTTCTAGAGCGAAGAACATTTGAGAAACCAGAGCTTTTGGCGATCACAGAGCTTACGGAAGACTAGAATTTGTAGAGCGAGCAGGTATTTTCAATATAAATCATCATGAGTTAGACTACAGTTGGCACCCCATTAGCTAGTAGGGCAACCGCACAACAAAAGGTTAGTTTTTCTGACGAACTCATCGAATTGCTGCCTGGTTCTACACAAAATAAGAAGATTAGTGATGATGTCTTCTCTGATGTCTATTCACAATGTGGGGATGCTAAGACTCATGATGTACCAGCCATGAATTTGTTCTACTACTTCCAGAAGAGTCAAGATAGGCCTATCCCTGTGTCAAACCCGTGGACTTCAGGGTTTGCAAAGATGATTGTCCCTGATGTTTTTTTTTACATTGATCTTCTTGTCTCCTTGGATAAATGATATGACCCCCTCTCTAAGACAATTAGAAAGATAGATGGTTCTTCTTTGATAACCCTAGACAAAGGAGTGTTCATGAGGACCTTCAAGATAGATGTCCCTATGGCCACATAGATTAACCTGCAATCTCTAGCAAACAAATATGTGAGGGAGTCTAGGGGTGTTGTAACTGCTATTCAGTCCCATGTCCCTGAGGGAAACAAAAACTATATTTCACCCATGGTAGGAGGCCTCCCCTATGCATTTAAAGATCTAAAATTCTATATGAAATATATTGCATATGGGTTATGTAGAGTTCTGGGTATTCATGCTCCTAAAGAGAGGATTTCCCCTAAAATTTTGATGTTAGTAATGGATTCCCAATCATGCCACACTAGTCATGGGTATGCCACACTAGTCATGGGTATGATTACATTGGATACTATATCCAAAAGATGCATGAGGGTTTAGAAATGATAAGAAAGAAGCAATACCCTCCCAACTTTTTGCACTACTCCATGCTGATGCATCTTATCTTCTACCATAATGTAAATATGTTTAGTCTGCAATATTTAAAACCTAAGTTTCAGTGGAATGGTCGGCCTAACCCTGTACAATCCAGGTTAGATGTCTAGAGTCCAATAGCCCCTAAGCATGATTTTTGTATTTTTGAGAATATAATAGTAGATGCTATTCTTATCCACTTGGGTGTGAATTCTTCAAGATTTCCTATCAAAACCTTGCAACTTCTTAGACCAATGGAATATGTAGATAAGTGGAAAGATAATCATGATCACAATTGGGGTGATTTCTATTTGAGAGAAGGGTATACATTAATAAGGGTCTATGGATGCCCACAACCACCCCACATTTTGCCTAATAATGTTCCCCCTAGGATTGCAGCCCTTGAGTTCATTTGGCAACTCATGCTTGTAGATAAAGAGCATCTAGTCCCATACAAAAAGGGTACATTCACCCCTAGGCATTTCAAATTAGCCAATTTAACAATTGGAAAAGGGGCTTTTGAAAAGGTTAACACATATTTGTTACAGTTTATGATGCCTGCTACACATCCTAGATTTGTTGATCCCGATGGATTTTTGGTTGCTGCTAGGAGATATTACATTCCTGCCATCCCTCTTAATAAAACTCATCATGTGTCCTATGAAGAGGATGTAGTTAGAAATATTCTTGATGAGGATGAGGCTAAGACAAGGTCTTGGTTGTTGGATCAATTATTCCAGCTAGAGAAATCCATGAGATCAAAAGATGTCAATTTTGGAGGATTTTACTCTACTCTGCCATATCTCCAAAGATTAGAGATGATGATGAAGATTTACAATGTTCTGATGGAGCAAGGGGAACAACTGATTGAGGATAAATTAGAAAATTTAAAAAAGAAGAAGAAGCACTCCTCATCAGAATATGAAGAAGATAGTGAAGGGGGGTATTCTATTCATAGTTACCTTGCCCAAGAACTTCCTCCTGATGCCCCTGAAGAAAGAGGGGATGAAAATGAGATAGTTGATTTGACTAAGGTTCTTGGCTCTCATAATGAGGTAGAACCACCTACTGAAAGGCAGAAATTAATGGTAGGAGAGTCATCAGAGGCAAGGCCTACTGAAAAAAGAGATATGGTTAATGCTGTCATCCCTAGCCAAATAACTTATGACCATAAAATTAGAAAAAGGGTCAGGAAGGAAAAGAAGAAATAGAAGGAGATACTTGAGGAAGTAGAATTTCCTCTTGCTATGTGCATAGATGAGAGAATCCAGCAGCAAGAGGATTTTCTAAAAGATGATGAATTCATCAAGACTCATGAATTCAAAGACTTCCTCCTGTGGCACAA
Organism: Chamaecyparis obtusa; assembly: GCA_027943335.1. NCBI lineage: Eukaryota > Viridiplantae > Streptophyta > Pinopsida > Cupressales > Cupressaceae > Chamaecyparis > Chamaecyparis obtusa. Next base: position 389,682 of record BSBK01002469.1, on the reverse strand, counting down.
ACAGTGGCAGGTAGCCTCCACAGTGGAGATCGGAGAAGATGGCCAGATTCCCACTGAGGCCTTAGAAGAAATAAAGGATTATGATCTAGAGAATGAAGAGATAACCCCTAAAGAGGCTAGGAGGTTAGTAAAAGATAGTAATATGTTATTATTACCTAGATGGGATTTGGCCTCTACATTTATTATTGATCAAATAAGGAGACAGGAAGATATTACCCTGACTTTAGAAAAGCAAGTGGGAGATTTAATAAAAGGGTTTGGATATAGCCCAAAGAATAAGGCATTAGCCATGTGGAGCCTCTACCCCAAGGACAAAAAGCCATCAATTTTGAATATAAAAGAGTAGATGGAAGGGGATAGGATGGTTTGGTCTATCCAAAATATAGGGGACTTAGAAATTTTCCAAATTTTGACTAATTTTGCCAGATTGAATGAAGACAAGACCAAGCAACTATCAGAAAGACATCAAAAATTGTATGATGATTACACTACTTTGGTCAAAGATAGGGAGTTGCAAATAATAAAGGAGAAAGAATATGAAAAACTAGTTGATGAACTAAAAGTTAAAATAATAAATATGGAAGCTACACCTCCACCTCCTCCTAAAGAGGTTTTAATTGAGAAAGAAGTACAAGTAGTATGTGAAGAAGGTATTGCTTCTTTAGAAGAAATTGAAGAAAGTAAAAATAAAGCAATTGTACAAACATTGCTAGAAATTCTGCAGCATAGGATTTTGAAGTTAAAAGAAAAGGTTGAGGCAATCTATGCTGCCTATCTCAAGTTGCCAGAGTTGCAACTAGAAGTAAATAATTGCATCTCAATTTTGAATTTTTTTTATGTAATTTGGTCAGTAAGGACTCCACTTTTTGAAAGGTTAGTAGTGGTACAACCTTTTAGGCCAGATATACCTGAGGAAGTACTGCAGGTAGGGGAAGAAATAAATAGAATAAAGACTTTTCTCCCATTATTCAAAGGAAAAGCCAAGTTAGTGGAAACAAAATTAGCATTTTTGGAAGAAGAGGCCAATAAATTCATTCCTAAGATAAAGGATGACAATGGTACTTTGAAAACCGCAGATCAATGGAGATTAGATTTTGATCTCAGATTGCCTAAAGGGGAAAATTTTGTCAAAATAGGTGGCGGGGTAGATATGAATAAATTTAATGACTTTTTGGATAATGCAGTAAAGGCAGAGGTAGAATTTTCTAAATTCTTTGTAGATGTTAGAATAATGATGGATGCTAGATGGGAGAGGCAAAAGGAACAATTGCAGATAGTATAGAATTTCCCATGGCCTTTAGAAGATAAAGTAGCTGTGTGGGATGAATCAACAAAGCCTAAAATACCTAAGTCCACTGTAGTAGACCTTGATCTTCTAGATGATTAAAAGGTATCCTGATGTTGACACATATTTTGAGCGTAGGGGTCATCAATTTTCTTGAAGATTGGTGAGGGTTAGCTGAAGTTGGCGGTCACCAACTTTCTTTATGGCTACTGTAGGGTTATTAATGCTTTCAAGTGAAGGTGTCAACAACAATAGCGGAGGATGTTGCAAGTCAAGGATTCTTTGCCTTTCCACCACCTAATTGTATAGTATTTTGTTTTTTATGATTTAGGGTTAGGGTTTTGACCATCTGAAGCTTATTGCATTCCCATCTTTTTAGGGGAATTCCAAGATGGTCAGACCATGTATGTATATATATAGTTTTAAGAGTTTCTTTAAAAAAAGAGGTGAAAAATATAGAACAGAAAAACTTGTTGCTCCGAGACAGACTTTTACAATTTTTGTCTGGTTTCTTTGAGTAAAGAGGTTTGAATATATTACTGTAAATTTGATTTCAATATGAATACAATGCAATTTCTGCCTTATATTGTTTTTGTCTTTCTATCTTGTATGATTACTCTTGTATATTTTATGTGTTAGGCATTTAAAATATATCTGGTGTGGCACAGATTTATGAGTTTCTTTCAAGGAAAGAATTAAAATTTCTCATAATTTGTTCCTAGGAGTAATTATATTTGTGGAAATTTGATGATAATGATATCAGGTTAAAAGAATGGTTTATAAGGCAATCTGTTTGAAATTGTATGATATACAAGGCATGTTAATGTATTATTCTTGAACTTCTTTTGCAGGTATATGTTTAGATTCCTTTTGCCCAATAGATAAGGCACTGGTCTAGATTGTATGTTTGAACTTTACATTCTATCTTTCGACTCAGAAGTTAAAACAAATTTGAAAATCTTATATGATTTATTATTTTGATGTTTAAAAGTTTCTTGAATATGATTGATTAAGGTTGTTTCTAGGATTCAATCTTTTATTCTACTGATTCTAAAAAGAGAGAATCATAAAGGTTATCCCTCCTTAAAAGGAAGAAGGATGAAAGTCCTTATACCATTGATTTTTGCTATAGTTTCAAGTCATAGTTTCTCAAAATAGTTCAGTAGGGCTATATCAAGACAACAAAATCAATGTCCACCTTTCAAAACTATATTTACAGTCATTTATTAAGGTAATACTTGCCTGGGTGTGTGTGGAACTCAAAAATGAAGAAGGATCTTATCCAATCCTTAGCAATTAGGCTTTTCTTGTAAACTTGGAGCCCCTTTTATCTAAAATCTATCCTAAGACAAGAAAAATCCCTAACAAATTGGTGACTCTGCTGGGGAATAGAGATTATAATCATAAGCAAATAGTGCAGGTTTCAAGTTGAGCTGGACTCCTGACCTACCTATTTTAATCAGTTGATATCTCCTATGTTATAAATCTGTATACATAACATGGGTATGAGTTGAACTTAGACTCCTGGCTTGCTTATCACTCATCCAATGGACTCCATTAGAAGAATATAAGAGTCAGTCTTTCTAAGGTTTCAGATTATCTCACATATTGTGGGTGGTGACTCTAAGCATCTCTGTAACCAGTACTAAAAAAAAAAATATAAGTTATGAGTTTCAAAAATACAAGATCTTATAGTAGAGAGCACCCTGAGGAAAGTTTACAGGGTGGGCTTCCTACTCCATCTAGAAGAAACCAGGGTAAGAAAGACAAAGATACCAATGATATGTCTATGACTTGGAGATAGAGAGGGACCCCTAGATGACACAATATTCCTCCTCCTAGTCAAGAAGGAAATGCCTCAGAATATGAGGAGGCAACTGGTGTACCACCTAACCAGTATGAAGATTATTATTCCCCTACAGAGAAAGAGGGTGAGAGAATACTCCAGAATAGGAGGGTGAATCCAAGTGGGTAGTATGGGAGAGAAGGAAGGTCTAGAAGTAAAAGTAGAAGTGGTCAGGACTTTCTTCCTCCTTTCACCCATGGTTCTTCATTGCCCCAGGGCTCTCATGAGTCTCAAGAGCAGTAGGAAGACCCTCAAGCACTACGGATCAAATCAGAAACAACTCTACCTGATTCTAAGGAAATATTTGAGGAAGTGTATGAGTTGGAAAGAAGGATTCAGGAACAGGCTATCATTAGGCACAAGAGAGAAAAGGAAAGGGAAGAGAGAGTTAGGAAGGCTATGCTAAAAGCTGACCAGTTAAGAGGATGGCTACTTGACTTAGAAGCTATAAATTATGTGCCTATCCTTGAAGATACAAGTAAGCAGCCTGTTGCTTAGAAAACTTTTGAAGAAAAAATTCCCAAAGTTAAAGGGAAACAAAAAGAGAAAGGCATTTTAATCAATGAGCCTATAAACCCTAAGGAAGATATGAACTAGGCTTTGAGATTAGAAGCAGACTTAGAGAATACTAAAAGAGAATGAGAATTGTTAGCCAAACAACTTGAAAAGGTAGAGTTAGAAGCTGCATCATTAGAAATGAAAAAGAAGATAGATTTTCTCAAAAGGTCTACAGGGCCTGCCAACTTTGGCAATTCAAATATAACATAAGGAGTAGTTACTGGAAATTTAACCAATCAAACAATTGGTGTTCCCCCACCAGGAGGTTTTAATGGTTCTACTACCACAAATATTAATGCATCCAAATCTCAGGGTGCTGGTTTTCCTAACTTAGGGATTATACATGAGAGATGTAAATAATTGGTTTTCACTAGTATCCCTAGCTATCCTAATCCCATTCCTGAAGAAATTAGAAAGAAACTCCCTAAATTTACTGGCAGTAATGCAATCACTTGTGAAGAGCATCTCAAGCATTTTTTGGACATCATAGACGACTATAATATAGAACCAGCCGATGTGATAATGAAATTATTTATGCAATCTCTCACAGAAGATGCAACGGATTGGTTTAGAGCATTACCTCATGGAAGTATTGGTTCTCGAGATCAATTCAAGCATTGTTTCAAAGAGCAGTATGGTGACAAAACAAATGAGTGTTTCATGCTAAATGAATTCAACAATATCAAAAAGAATCAGAATGAGGGTGTTGTTGAATTCAATGTCAGATTTCAAAAGGCTATGCACAAGCTCCTGCAAATTATCAAGTTAGATGATAACATTTGTTTGGTTACATATTTAAATGCTTTTGATTCAAAAATGGGGTACTTATTAAGAGACAAGAACCCTAGAAACCTTGTTGAAGCTTACAAATTAGCCATTAATATTGAGAGTAATAGAAGAATATCAGGGAAGTTAGGAAGAAGAGAAGAATACAAACCAATATTCTCAGAAAAGAAGGAACAAACAAGGACTGACAATACTAAACTAAGGGAGGATGACCATTTGAAACAAATCTTAAAGGCCCTCAAGGACCTGAAGCTAGGAGAAAGTAGAAATAATAGAAATCCTCCAAATGATAGACCCACCTTCAACAACTTCAATAAAATCCCTAAAATGCAAAACTATCCATACAATACTCAATGGAAAGATGGCAAGCCAATAGTGCCAGAAAGGAAAGATAAGTTGAGTGATAGAACTCCCGACCCACTACACAAAAATTTAGTGAACATGACTGATGAGGTTCCTTGGTGTGTTGCTTGCCAATCACCTCATGATCCTCATTATTGTGTTGTCGCTCAAAATATTTCTGTAGGAGAAGAACAAGAAGTTAGTAAGTAAGATTTTTATGATGAAGAAGCATGTGGCATGACATCTTCTTATATTTGTGATGATATAGATTCTATAGAGGAAGATGAGAACCAAGATGTACAAGGATCTCAAGTTAGGAATGAGTTCTATCATCAACAAGTTTTTTCTGATGAAGAATATTGTTGTTATGATAATATCCAATGTAACACCATAGAGAGTGGTGAGTCTATTATTTTGAGAAGACCATCTAATAAAGAGACAGCTCAAATAATAGTTGATATGGTAACTCAAGCCAAGAGCAATTACAACCTTAGGAACAGGGTAGTGGGAAATCCAACTGGTAAACCTGTTGGTCTTTTTATTAAAAGCACTGAGAAGAATGATGAGAAAATGCAGGACAAGTCCAGTGCTGATAAGATTGTAAATAAATACAGGGTAAAGAAAAATGTCACCTTTTCTAATCCCACTGTTGCATATAAGGTGAAGGCCAAGCCTAATGAAGAAGCAGTTCCTGCAATACAAAAAGAAGTAAAGATACAACATAAAGATGGCACCAATCTACTTATGCCTGAAGAAAATAGACAAACCGTTGATGTCAAGAAAGATGCTATAGATTCAAGGTACACTCCAATTGACATGAGTAAGTTATTGTCACAAATCACAGTTAAGGTTCCTTTGTTTGAAATGATGAGAATAGAAGAACATAAAGAAAAGGCTTTGAATTGGATAAGTGTTGCCACTTTTGTGGATACCCAAAATATTGAAAGAAAGGAACATGCCAAAATTTTTGATCATATAAGCACTAGACTTAATGGAGAAATTGTTTCAGAGATACCACAAATTTATTTGGACACAAATGTTGTGAATACTATGCGTGGAACAATTAACCCTTTCTTTTTGACCTTAATTGTAAATGACAAACATCTCAGAAATTGTATGATAGACTCTGGAGCTTCTAATACTGTCATGCCAGTGGAAATCATGAAATCATTAGGCCTGGAAGTAGATACACCCCATGGAAGCTGCCAAGCTATGGATTCTAGAGAAGTACTAGTTATTGGTACTATTAAAGCATTGCCTTACAGATTGCAGGCCTATCCTGGTAAGTTGCTTACTATGAGTGTTTTGGTGGTGGATATTCCACCACAGTATGGCATGTTATTGTCAAGAAAATGGAGTGCTCATATGGGAGGCAGCCTACAGTGTGATTTGTCATTTGCCACTTTTAATATGGATGGTGATAGTGTTAAAATCTTTAGAGAACGTAGGACCCCTCACATGATTGAGATCAACGATGACCAACTCAATTGTTGTGTAAGTGTTGATATGGAAAACTTCAAATTTGAGGAAATTCCTCAAGCAATTAAGGAGGGTGACCCATTGATTGCAAAGCTGAAAGGACAACAAGGCGGGCTATGGAAGATGTATTTCAATGGAGCATGTTCAAAAGAAGGATCTGGCGCTACAATTCTATTCATTTCACCATCAGGTACCACATTCAAATACTCTTTCTTATTAACCTTTCAATGTACCAATAACACTACAGAATATGAGGCATTATCTTTAGGGATTGATATTGCTTTAAGACATGGAATTAAATGTTTGAGTGTTTTTGGTGATTCAGAACTTGTAGTAGCCCAAGTTAGATCCAAATATGCAGTGAAAAATGATAAATTGAGAATGTATAAGCATGCTATTTGGGATCAAATAGAATTTTTTGATGCCTTTAATATTACTTGGGTTAAGAGGGCTAAGAACATGATGGCTGATTTTTTAGCAAATGTTGCTCTAAGGCAAGATGATTTAACTTTGAGTGGTATCTCAATAGTTAAAATAAAAAGTAGGCATGTCATTCCAGATAATATTTATAATTGGCAAGTTTTTGAAGATGATCATGACATTCTAAAGTTTATTCAATGCCTTGGTTCATATGAGGGTCAACTTATTGATTGCAATAATTTGTTAGAACAAGAAAATGGGAAAGATATGATTTTAGGAAATCAGGTTATCCAACTAAATACAAACCATATACCAAAAGGTCTAACAGAATTAAAAGCATTATATACTGATCAAGATGAACACATGATGAAGGCTAGTACCACTAAAATTGATGACTTGGAGGAAATAAACTTAGGATCACATAATGCTTCTCAAAAGGTCTATATTGGGAAAGGATTGCAACCTCATATTAGGTCCAATTTGATAAAATTGTTGAGAAGATACAAACATGTTTTTGCATGGTCTTATGATTACCTTAAGGCTTATAGACAAGACCTATTTTAGCATGAAATTCCTTTGAATGGAGATGTCAGACCATTTAGGCAAAAGTAGAGACCAATCAATCCTTTGTTAGCCCCCAAAAAGTAACAAGAACTTACTAAGTTTAGTGATGCAGGAATAATTCAACCTATAAGGCACTCAACTTGGGTTTCAAATTTAGTCCTAGTTAGAAAAAAGAATGGAGACATAAGACTATGTGTACATTTCAGAAATTTGAATGTGGCATCCTTGAAAGACAATTACTCACTACCTAATATGGAGGCAATGTTGCATAAAGTCACTGGTTGTGAATTATTGTCAATGATGGATGGATTCTCAAGATATAACCAAGTCTTGGTCAAGGAGTCAAAACAATTTAAAACTACTTTTACAACTCCTTGGGGAACTTATGTATATGTTAGAATGCCATTTGGATTAAGAAATGCTAGGGCAACATTCCAGAGGGCTATGGATGTTGCATTTAAGGACTTCATTGATTTATTTATGGTTGTATATCAAGATGATATGATAGCTTTTTCCAAACTTGTAGAAAACCATTGTTATCATCTTTAAAAGATTTTTAATAAAGCCTTAGAATATGGAATATCCTTGTATCCAAAAAAGTGCAATTTTGCTGTGAAGGAGGGAAGATTTCTGGGTCATATTTTGTCTAAAGATGGGATCAGGATTGACCCAAAAAGGGTACAGGCAATACAAAAGGTCTCAGCTCCTAAAAATATAAAAGGTGTACAATCTTTCTTAGGAAAGATCAATTTTGTTAAGAGATTTATTGCTAACTTTGTCAAAATTGTTAAGCCCATAGTTAAATTTCTTAAAAAGGATGTAAAATTTTAGTGGATTGAGGAAGCCCAATAGGCATTTAATAGGATCAAAGAGGTGGTTCAGCAGGCACCAGTCCTAAAATCACCTGATTATAGAAAACCCTTTTCTCTTTTCTCTTTTGCTTCATTCCACACAATTGTTGTTGTGTTGTTGCAAAAGAATGATGACAATTATGAGCACCCCATTGCCTTCTTTAGCAAGTCATTGCAAGCTATCAAGCTTAATTATCAAATGATGGAGAAATAGGCATATGCTTTGGTAAAAGCAATAAAATCTTTTAGGCCATATTTGGTATGTGCTAAAATTATTGCTTATGTTCCTCATGTGGTAGTAAAAGATGTGTTGACCCAAACTGAAGTCACTGGTAAAAGATGTAAGTGGTTCACAAGAATACATAAGTTCAATTTAGAGATCTAGATTACCAAACTAGTGAGGGGGTTGGGGTTAGCTAAGTTAATGACAGAAGAAAACATGGACCTGCTCCAAGTTAACAATGAATTGTCTTTGGACCAAATAGTCACAAGCATTGAAAGGCAACCATTTTATTCAGACATTGTCTAATTTCTAAAAAATGCCAAGTGCCCTGATCATCTCTCTGATACTCAGAGGAGAACCTTGAAATTACAAGCACAAAAGTATACCTTAGTATAGGGTGACTTATACTGGAAGAGTAGAGATGGAGTCTTGTTGTTTTGTTTGGATGAGCATCAAGCAAAGAAAGTGTTAAGAGAAATGCATGATGGGGTTTGTGGTGGGCATTTTTCTGCTAAAACTATAGCTCACAAAGTCTTAAGGGCTGGCTATTTTTGGCCTACCTTGTTCAAGGATGCTCACTTATATGTAAGGAAATGTGAAAGTTGTCAAAAATTCTCTAGCAAGTTGAAATATTCTGGGGCCTTGTCATTAAACCCAGTAAATGCAGATAGGCCTTTTACAATGTGGGGAATCAATTTTATTGGTGAATTCCCTGAGAAATCTAGTGGAGGAAATAGTCACATACTTGTTGCTACAGATTATTTCACAAAGTGGATAGAGGTTGTTCCTACTAAGGGAGCAACAAGTAAGGTGGTCATTGAATTCTTATTGGAAAATGTCTTGACCAGATTTGGTGTCCCTGCTACTTTGGTGATGGATAATGTCATGTGTTTTAGGTCAGAAGAGGTCACATATTTCTATAATAAGTATGGGATCATGATGTCTTATTCATCCCCATATCATCCCCAAGCAAATGGCCAAGCAAAATCTAGTAATAAGAGCATTCTAAAGATTCTGAAGAAAACATTGGAAAAGAATAAGAGAGCCTAGCACTCAAAGTTGAAACTGGCCCTATGGGAAGATAGGATAATAGTAAAGAGAGCTACAGGAAGATCTCCTTTTGAATTAGTCTATGGTTTGCAATCTAGGCTCCCTATTAATAACTTGCTCCCTGTATACAATTTTTTCCAAGAAGAAGAATTAGAACTATCTGACCCCATGAGAGATAGGATTATGCAATTGACTGAGCTAGATGAGATGAGAAGAGAAAGCAATAAAAATAACATTAAATTACAGCAAAAAATGAAGTACCTATTTGATAAAAGAACCAATGTAAGGAAGTTTCAAGTAGGTGATTTGGTTCTTCAATGGAATGCTAGGGTAGAAGATAAAGGAAAGCACAAGAAGTTTGAGTCTCTATGGCTTGGTCCTCTTGTTGTCTATCAAAATTTTGGTAAAGACTCATATCTTCTAACCAATATGGATAGAGAAGTTTTTGAATTGCCAGTGCATGGGCAATTTTTGAAGCCTTTTTTCAGTTAAGGCTTTTGTTTCTATGGAAATTTCTTGTAATCTATGTATATATGTCTACTTCCCTTTTTTCCTATTCTTTTTTTAAATAGGTCGCTTGCTTTTGGTCTGCGTCCCAGAGATTTGTGGTTCTTAGTTGAACTTGCATTCAAATATCCTCAATTAGAGCCACTGTTGGTGCCTTTTTCCAACTTTGATTTTCTCCCCAAAATTTTGAAGAAATTTGTCATCTTTTGATCATAATTAACTCTCTGTAAAAAATTTTCTAACGATATTAGGGTTTATTATGTCTTTGTATTAAAAGAGAAAGAAGCTATGGTTTAAAGTCTTGGAACTAGCCGTTGTATTTTTAAAAAACCTTAGTTTTCTTTCTAAAAGTGACTTTCTATTTCTTTGTTACTTTTTCGAAGTCACTTAAACTTTCTAAAAGCATGTGCACTTTAATGTTTACCTTGGTCGCTAGGTTGCATGATACTCTTAGCATACTTCTCTTTATCTCCCGATCATGAGAAATCCTCTAGTCTCCAAGTCGCCAGATAAAAGAAGCATATTCTCTATCTTCCTAAGACCTAGTGGTGAATGTTAGTCACACAATCTCTAGATGCTTTATAATCTTCTCACGACTCAATTTATTAAGTAGACAGACTATAGTTGCTAGATCTCTGAATCAGAAGTTGCCTAAGTTGAGTGATCTCAAGATAAAAGACTAAGAACATAAAACATCTAGTAATTACGAGTTCCACTATAGTCGCTGATTCTCCAAAAGAAAAATTAAATGACATTTTCTTTAGTTTCCAGATCTCAAAAGAAAAATCAACAAGTTATAAAGATTAAAAAGATCTAGCGACTACCGTCTAATCTTTTTAATGAACTTCTCATCTAATAGTTATCCTTTAGTCGCTAGAAAACCTGTGATGTCACTATTTCTTTCTGACACCTAGCGACTACCGTTAGATGAAGATCAGGTGGCTCATATTTAATCTCAGAGAAGGGAATGAGTTATTTAGTGATCAGGAGACTTCCTTTAGTCACCAGTTTGCTAGATGTCTACTTCAGTCGGGTGATCGCTAAATAAAACTTAAAAGGAAATAATCTTCTCACGACTTGGAGAAAACTATAGTCGCGTAATCTCAGACAGCTAAAAATTGAAAGATGAACTAAGCTTAGTCGCCAGATCTTAGATAGAAGAAATTTTATCCAGCGACTTAGAAAACTATAGTCGCGTGATCGCTAAGAGAAGTAAATTAATAAAAGGAAAGGCTCAGTCGCATGATCGCTAGAAAAGAATTGAGAGACATAAAACATCTCGTGACTCCAAGAAATTATAGTTGCCATATCTCAATTAAAAAATTATGTGGTAATGGCTTAGTCGCTTAATCTCAGAATGAGGAAATACATTCCCATGACTAGAAGGAGAGACTATAGTCACTGAATCTCAGAATATTTAGAAAGGCACTAGATTTATTATGAGACTTCAAATTTCCTTCAGTCGCTAGGTCACTAGAAGATGAAATTTAAAAATATGTCACCTTTTGATGACAGCTGAGACATTAAGTTGCGGAGCACGCAACCTTAATTACAGAAGTGACATTGTTGCAGGGAACCAAGTTATAATCAATTCTTCACCATTAAAACTCAAAGGTTGGTCATTATCTCATTTCTACCAAGCATTTGAGCAATCAGAGATTAGAGCATTTCTAGAGTGAAGAACATTTGAGCAACCAGAGCTTTTGGCGATCACAGAGCTTACGAAAGACCAAAATTTGTAGAGCGAGCAGGAATTTTCAATAGCAATCATCATGAGTCAGACTACAGTCAGCACCCCATCAGCCAGTAGGGCAACCAGACAACAAAAGATTAGTTTTTCTAACGAATTCATCGAATTGCTACCTAGTTCTACCCAAAATAAGAAGATTAGTGATGATGTCTTCTTTGATGTCTACTCACAATGTGGGGATGCTAAGACTCATGACGTACTGGCCATGAATTTGTTCTACTACTTCTAGAAGAATCAAGATAGGCATATCCCTGTGCCAAACTCATGGACTTCAGGGTTTGCAAAGATGATTGTCCCTGATGTTTTTTTTGACATTGATCTTCTTGTCTCCTTGGCTGAATGATATGACCCCCTCTCTAAGACAATTAGAAAGATAGATGGTTCTTCTTTGATAACCCTAGACACAGGAGCATTTATGAGAAATTTTGGGATAGATGTCCCTATGGCCACAGAGATTAACCTACAATCTCTAGCAAACAGATATGTGAGGGAGTCTGGGGGTGTTGCAAATGCTATTCAGTCCCATGTCCTTGAGGGAAATAGAAACTATATTGCACCCATGGCAAGAGGCCTCCCCTATGCATTTAAAGATCTAAAATTCTATATGAAATATATTGCATATGGGTTATGTAGAGTTCTAGGTATTCATGCTCCTAAAGAGAGGATTTCCCCTAAAATTTTGATGTTAGTAATGGATTCCCAATCATGCCACACTAGTCATGAGTATGATTACATTGGATACTATATCTAGAAGATGCATGAGAGTAAATGATAAGAAAGAAGCAATACCCTCCCAAATTTTTGCACTACTCCATGCTGATGCATCTTATCTTCTACCATAATGTAAATATGTTTAGTCTGCAATATTTAAAACTTAAGTTTCAGTGGAATAGCCGGCCTAACCCTATAAAGTCCTAGTTAGATGTCTGGAGTCCAATGGCCCCTAAGCATGATTTTTGTATTTATGAGAATATAATAGTAGATGCTATTCTTATCCACTTGCATGTGAATTCTTCAAGAATTCCTATCAAAATCTTGCAACTTCTTAGACCAATGGAATATGTAGATAAGTGGAAAGATAATCATGATCACAATTGGGGTGATTTCTATTTGAGAGAAGGGTATACATTAATAAGGGTCTATGGATGCCCACAACCACCCCACATTTTGCCTAATAATGTTCCCCCTAGGATTGCAGCCCTTGAGTTCATTTGGCAACTCATGCTTGTAGATAAAGAGCATCTAGTCCCATACAAAAAGGGTACATTCACCCCTAGGCATTTCAAACTAGCCAATTTAACAATTGGAAAAGAGGCTTATGAAAAGGTTAACACTTATTTGTTACAGTTTATGATGCCTGTTGCACATCCTAGATTTGTTGATCCCGAGGGATTTTTGGCTGATGCTAGGAGATATTACACTCCTACCATCCCTCTTAATAAAACTCATGATGTGTCCTATAAAGAGGATGTAGTTAGAAATATTCATGATGAGGATGAGGCTAAGACAAGGTCTTGGTTGCTGGATCAATTATTCTAGCTAGAGAAATCCATGAGATGAAAAGATGTCAATTTTGGAGGATTTTACCCTACTCTGCCATATCGCCAAAGATTAGAGATGATGATGAAGAATTACAATGTTCTGATGGAGCAAGGGAACAACTGATTGAGGATAAATTAGAAAATTTAAAAAAGAAGAAGAAACACTCCTCATCAGAATATGAAGAAGATAGTGAAGGGGGGTATTCTATTCATAGTTACCCTGCCCAAGAACTTCCTCCTGATGCCCCTGAAGAAAGAGGGGATGAAAATGAGATAGTTGATTTGACTGAGGTTCTTGGCTCTCATAATGAGGTAGAACCACCTACTAAAAGGCAAAAATTAAAGGTAGGAGAGTCATCACAGGCAAGGCCTACTGAAAAAAGAGATATGGTTGCTGCTGCCTTCCTTGGCCAAACAACTTATGACCATGAAATTAGAAAATGGGTCAAGGAGGAAAAGAAGAAACAGAAGGAGATAGTTGAGGAAGTAGAATTTCCTCTTGCTATGTGCATAGATGAGAGAATCTAGCAACAAGAGGATTTTCTAAAAGATGATGAATTCATCAAGACTCCTGAATTCAAAGACTTCCTCCTCTGGCACAAACAATGGCAAGCAGCCTCCACAGTGTAGATCAGAGAAGATGGCTAGATTCCCACTGAGGCCTTAGAATCAATAAAGGATTATGATCAAGAGAATGAAGAGATAACCCCTGAAGAGGCTAGGAGGTTAGTAAAAGATAGTAATATGTTATTATTACCTGGATGAGATTTGGCCTCTGCATTTATTATTGATCAAATAAGGAGACAAGAAGATATTACCCTGACTTCAGAAAAGCAAGTGGGAGATTTAATAAAAGGGTTTGGATATAGCCCAAAGAATAAGGCATTAGCCATGTGGAGCCTCTACCCCAAGGACAAAAAGCCATCAATTTTGAATATAAAAGAGCAGATGGATGGGGATAGGATGATTTGGTCTATCCAAAATACAAGGGAGTTAGAAATTTTCCAAATTTTGACTAATTTTGCCAGATTGAATGAAGACAAGACCAAGCAACTATTAGAAAGACATCAGAAATTGTCTGATGATTACATTGATTTGGTCAAAGACACGGAGTTGCATATAATAAAGGGGAAAGAATTTGAAAAACTAGTTGATGAACTAAAAGTTAAAATAATAAATATGGAAGCTACACCTCCACCTCCTCCTAAAGAGGTTTTAATTGAGAAAGAAGTACAAGTAGTACGTGAAGAACATATTGCTTCTTTAGAAAAAATTGAAGAAAGTAAAATAAAGCAATTGTATAGACATTGCTAGAAATTCTGCAGCATAGGATTTTGAAGTTAAAAGAAAAGGTTGAGGCAATCTATGCTGCCTATCTCAAGTTGCCAGAGTTGAAACTAGAAGTAAATAATTGCATCTCAATTTTGAATTTTTTTTATGTAATTTGGTCAGTAAGGACTCCACTTTTTGAAAGGTTAGTAGCGGTACAACCTTTTAGGCCAGATATACCTGAGGAAGTACTATAGGTAGGGGAAGAAATAAATAGAATAAAGACTCCTCTCCCATTATTCAAAGGAAAAGCACAAGTTAGTTGAAACAAAATTAGCATTTTTGGAAGAAGAGGCCAATAAATTCATTCCTAAGATAAAGGATGACAATGGTACTTTGAAAACTGCAGATCAATGGAGATCAAATTTTGATCTCAGATTGCCTAAAGGGGAAAAAAATTTCAAAATAGGTGGCGGGGTAGATATGAATAAATTTAATGACTTTTTGGATAATGCAGTAAAGGTAGAGGTAGAATTTTCTAAATTCTTGGTAGATGTTAGAATAATGATGGATGCTAGATGGGAGAGGCAAAAGGCACAATTGCAGATAGTACAAAATTTCCCATGGCCTTCAGAAGATAAAGTAGCTACGTGGGATGAATCAACAAAGCCTAAAATACCTAAGTCCACTGTAGTAGACCTTGATCTTCTAGATGATTAAAAGGCATCCTGATGTTGACACATATTTTGAGCGCAGGGGTCATCAATTTTCTTGAAGATTGGTGAGGGTTAGCTGAAGTTGGCGGTCACCAACTTTCTTTATGGCTACTACAGGGTTATTAATGCTTTCAAGTGAAGGTGTCAACAACAACAGCGGAGGATGCTGCAAGTCAAGGATTCTTTGCCTTTCCACCACCTAATTGTACAATTTTTTTTTTAATGCTTTAGGGTTAGGGTTTTGACCATCTAAAGCTTGTTTCATTCCCATCTTTTTAGGGGAATTCCAAGATGGTCAGACCATGTATGTATATATATAGTTTTAAGAGTTTCTTTAAAAAAAGAGGTGAAAAATATAGAACAGAAAAACTTGTTGCTCCAAGACAGACTTTTACAATTTTTGTCTGGTTTCTTTGAGTAAAGAGGTTTGAATATATTACTGTAAATTTGATTTCAATATGAATACAATGCAATTTCTTCCTTATATTATTTTTGTCTTTCTATCTTTTATGCTTACTCTTGTATGTTTTATGTGTTAGGCATTTAAAATATATCTGGTGTGGCATAGATTTATGAGTTTCTTTCAAGGAAAGAATTAAAATTTCTCATAATTTGTTCCTAGGAGTAATTATATTTGTGGAAATTTGATGATAATGATATCAGGTTAAAAGAATGGTTTGTAAGGCAATCTGTTTGAAATTGTATGATATGCAAGGCATATTAATGTATTATTCTTGAACTTCTTTTTCAGGTATATGTTTAGATTCCTTTTGCCCAATAGATAAGGCACTGGTCTAGATTGTCTGTTTCAACTTTACATTCTATCTTTCGACTCAGAAGTTAAAACAAATTTGAAAATCTTCTATGATTTATTATTTTGATGTTTAAAAGTTTCTTGAATATGATTGATTAAGGTTGTTTCTAGGATTCAATCTTTTATTCTACTGATTATAAAAAGAGAGAATCATAACGGTTATCCCTCCTTAAAAGGAAGAAGGATGAAAGTCCTTATACCATTGATTTCTATTGTAATTTCAAGTCATAGTTTCTCAAAATAGTTTAGTAGGGCTATATCAAGATAACAAAATTAGTGTCCACCTTTCAAAACTATATTTATAGTCATTTATTAAGGTAATACCTACCTGGGTGTGTGTGGAACTCAAAAATGAAGAAGGATCTTATCCAATCCTTAGAAATTAGGCTTTTTTTGTAAACTTGGAGCCCCTTTTATCTAAAATCTATCTGAAGACAAGAAAAATCCCTAACATGATCCATGTTAGAAGATCTTCCAATCCTCTTAGGAGTTGATCTTTACAATTATTTTAGTATAGTGACCTAGTCAAGGGTCAAACCCTGTTAGGAGTCTTTTACAATTAACCCTATTAGGGGTGAGGACACACTATCCAAGAGCACATTGCTCAAAGGGTGAAGGCTACAACCTTCTGGATATCAGATACACACTATATCTGTAAGGTGAACTTTTTTTATGACACTACTTATCTGATCAGTTCCTTTTGTGCACTAATGCTTTAGCCTCTTGTAAATCTCTACAAAATTCTTACTTCTCTTTTCATACTTCTTCTCTACTTATACCAATCTCTATATCTCATGCCATGCTCAAATACAAAGGTGCATGTCTTATTTATATGCGCAAACAAAACTATTCACTAGGTCATCCTTCAACCTATTACATATAACACTTCTAAATGAATTGGCTCAAGCATGTTTACATATAATGATATTAACATTTCTATAACCTAAATATAATAGGGGCATAGCCTTTACAAAGAATATTATAATCCCTAACCAAAATACCAACAATCATCTCTATACTTTGTTCTGTTTCAGCGCTTACTGTCTCTGTCACTTCAACTCATTGTATCTACATCATACTAACTCATCTAATCATGCACTCTTATACTTAGCATGACTACATACTTATAAGATTAAATTCAAGGGAACATACCATAATTTGGTCATACGCATGTGCGTTGATGATTTGTTCACCTGGTGCTTCACTGACTGTCCAGTCTTACATACTTAGCCAATTTCTGATCTTGTGACTAAGTGTGCTGACTCCAAAACTCTATATGACTTTGTTGCCATAATGACAACACTAAATCATAATAGTGTAGTCAACTTGCCAACAATGAGAACCCTCTTGTACAAATCTAGGATAAGGCAATGAAATGAGCATCAAAGCACTATCAGAATGTAAGTCTAAAATGAAAATGCAAGCCTAAGCTATATGCAATCCCTAGGACTTGGTTGTTGGACCCATTAGATAGTTATCATCATAGATATTTTTGGTATAGGATGGTCATGAGATGTTAGACAACTCTCACTGATATGAGAATCATGAGAATATGACTATGACATTAGTCTTAGATTTGTCAGAATGAAGTGTAAGCATTAAGGCACAAGAAGCTAGAATGACCTAAATGTTTCCTACATACAAACACACCAGACACTCAAGAGTTCCTTTTTCTAAGTGATTGATAAGTATATTAAGAATGCTCGTAGTGACCCTTACTTTCACTTCGCAAGACGAGCGTTTGAAATTTCACTTGTAGTAGAAAGAAGTCACTCAAACAGAAAATGAAAAGAACCAACCTCACCAAAGTTCCCATATAAAAGGATTCAAGGTACACATGGCCATCT
Organism: Chamaecyparis obtusa; assembly: GCA_027943335.1. Classification (NCBI taxonomy): domain Eukaryota; kingdom Viridiplantae; phylum Streptophyta; class Pinopsida; order Cupressales; family Cupressaceae; genus Chamaecyparis; species Chamaecyparis obtusa. The sequence continues at coordinate 371,834 of BSBK01002469.1, read as the reverse complement.
AACATGAGATAGAGGCTTTCATAATGGACACCCATTTTGTATGGATCCCTTGGAACATTGGAACTAATCCAGCAAATAAAAGGCAAATAAAAGATCATGCCCCTAGTCTTCACATCTCTTGGTCAGGATAGGCGTCCTGGAGTTGCTCAGGGAGGAATGGAAAAGTGAAAAGACAAGCACACAAAATAAAATCTTAGCACGCTTTAGAGAGTTTACAAATTTAGGTTCAGTTTTAGTAGATTGATGTTAGGTCAGAAGTATACATCATAGAAATCATAAATACATAGCGACAGTAGACAGATGCAGTGAGAACCACTGGCGTCTGACATGGGAGAGTCTCTCAAGAAGAGATAGCTTAGTGATAGAGAGACATCAATAGGTAGATGTAGTGAGAACCACTAGAGAATAATGTATGAGAGATCCTCAAGGAGAGAGATATAAGTGTGAACTAAGCATCAGTAGGTAGACATAGTGAGAACTATTGGTAACTGATGTGAGGAAGATCCTCTGAAAAGATAGGACTATTGCCCAAAATTTTCCTCTTATTCATTTTTGGCCACAGCCCTATTTTCCAAGTGAAATGCTCAAGTGTCAAAAACCCAGTGTGTTTTCAACCTCCTCTCTATAGGCTTGGGATGTTTCTGCCTTTTGGTCTGAAAGTTCAATGTGTTTTCGACCTCTTCGCTCTGAAAATTCAGTGTGTTTTTGACCTTCTCTTGAAAATCCTCTATTTTTTCAGCACCTTCTACATTTTTGACCCTAAGCACGCAACTCTGACAGGTAGGTCCCAATGCCTAAGGCCATGCCAATGCAGAGAAGATCCGACGGCTGTCACATGATCACATGGGATCTTCTGATCCCATGAGATCATACGACAACCATTGATGTGGTATCGGCGGTCAGGATTTGGCAGTCAACTCCAACATTTGGTGGTCATCAGTTAGCACCATGCAGTTGGTCGCATGATTGCATAGGCCTTCCTGGCCGCATGTGATCATGTGATGAGTGATAAGCAGTCAAGAAAATATTGGACTTCAGTGGCGGTTAGTGGTTAGCATTTCCCAGTTGGTCGCATGATCACATGGGCTCTTCCGAGCCCATGCGACCATGCGACAAACCGTTAGTGGTTTTGGTGGTGGTGGTTCATGGTTCAAGTAGTTAATGTCATGCAATTGGTCACATGATTTCATGTGGTCTCTTAACTGCATGAGATCATGCGACCAGCGGTCGGTGGGGCCTGAAGTTTTTGCATTGGCGCAAGTGCGATGAAGATCAATAGTGGTCATATGATCTCATGGGCTCTTCCGATCCCATGCGATCATGTGACAACCATCCAATGGGGATCTACTAAGTTAGGTGGATCCTATGCTAGGGGTGCCAAGGTGTTTGCTAATGTGGTAGCCAGGATGAATAAGGAAGTGACATGTGGCAGTTCTAGGCTCAGGGTTGGCAAGCTTTGTGTGATTGTGCAGTCAGAGCTGGGCCCAGTTCTAGGTTTAGTTGGGTAATCTCACAATGAAAAGAAGGATATTCTTTCTATCTAGAAATTACAAAACTTCCTTTAGTCGGGTAATCTCCTGATGGAAAGCAATATGCCAAAAGTCTTACGAGACTTAGCGACTGTCATCCGATGAAGCAAGGATCAACAATTTTTGCATGGTCGTTGGATGTGACCCAAGGTTAAGAAAAGATAATGTGACTTGGTGACTGAGGGTAAATTGAACCCGAGGTGAACTAGGGTTAGATTTATAGTGCAGTCTTGTGGGCCCAAGGTGTCTTGTGTGACAGATTTAAAAAAAGCTTGTCGCATGATCGCATGAAGCCTTTCAGCCTCATGCGATCATGCGACCATTGCTTTGTCAAGCAGTGGTAGTTTTCAAGGGGAGTCACATGATCGCATGTAGCTTTCTAGCCTCATGCAATCATGTGACCAGGTTCATTTCAAGGAAGTACAGCCTATTGTTTATCATGAGCTTTCTTCTGAGGGAGATTTTTGCGGGTAACTAGAATTGATGTCACCAGGGTGGTTGCAGTTGGAAGAATGTGTAGAGTTATCTAGACTACCATTTTGGGGTCTTTGTGGGGATCTGAGATCAGATTTCAATAGTCATGATAGAGTCCAGCTTGCAGAGAGGTAGATGGATGAAGTTTTTTCTCTGCAGGTTGATCAATTTAGGGATGGACACGCAAATGAAATATCTGATTGGCCATGATATTTACAAAACACATTTACGATCAGAAGTGACCAATTTTAGGGTTGATTATTCTATTGTAGATTTATGTAACCCTAAGGAGATATTTTGACTCCTACCTATGTGCAGTAGAGGTGTATATAACATTTTTTAGAGCCAGTAGTGCTTAGAATTCACATTTTTTAAAAAGAGAAACTCTTTTCTTGGAAAACTATCTATAGCATTTCTTCCTGCTCTCTGGTTTCCCACATCTTGTAAGTTTTCATTAATGAATTCAAATGCTGCAAAGTATTATGTGACATGTTTATGTCCTTGTACTTTCTTTTTTGGCTTGTCTTTTATTGGATTGAAGTTTATGAATGCTTTCAGTGATACTTAGCTTTTCCTGATCCCCTTTACTTTCAACTTATTTGTGCACTACTGTGTTTGATTTGATCTAAGTCAGGTTGTGGGTATCCTTTAGCCCCTATCATTCTATCTCATTCCTGTGTCCTTTTGCTGAAGAGAATGTCTACTTGTAGGTCATAATTTATGTCTAATTTTAAGGCCCTCTAATGAAATACTCATGCAAGCCTATTCAGTAAGCTATGATCTCCTAGACCTAAGTCTATCACTAGTTTCATTCCTCTATACTGAGATCCAAACCCTAGTTTTGGTGCATCACCTAGTAGGTAGATTTGCTTTCTATTATTTCCATTTCATGCACTCCTTCTATCCCTTTCCCTCAAAAGTTTACTTTCATGTTAAGAGCAAATCAGGGTGATTATCCAAGAGGAACCAGCCTAGAATCTGGAGGTCTCATCTCAGTTAGCAAAAGGTCCCACAACCTTGAGATGATTCCCATATTATACTGGATTATCAAGACTATGAGAGCTTGAGATCAGAGGTGCAAATCTAGTGTATAACATTTCTAGCATGCTTGGTGGGACTAAGAAGTCATAGTTTTCATGATTCTTGCTAGTTTTGATATGCTTCCAACAGGTTGCAGACCTTTGAGAGGTCATTATTTGGCATATCTGGTGACTCCAAGCTCACATCTACTGGTTTCAAGGAGATTTAGTACCTAGGATGGATTACCATCCTTCTTTTCATGAGGATATCCCTTCATTTCATGAAGGTCAGCAACAGTCATCTCATGCTTGCCCCCCACCCACCCAACTTCTAGCATCATGGTTGTAGAATCACTCATACTAGCAACCTCAAGAGGAGATGCTTTCTTTGAAAAAACATGCTCATCATGTCCAGATCCAAAAACAACAAGCTTTGACTTAGCGGGATCAAAGTTATAGGAGGTATCTGGTAGAACAATACAAAATAAATGAAGCCAGGATCGCTGAGGGGTTGGAAGCATAAAAGAAACACTATGAGGAGGTGCTGGAAACAAAAAGGGAGCATATGCAGACACAAGCAAAGAAGTAGTTTGATGCTAGGTGGAAGCAGTGTGAAGAAGTCATTGCAAAAAAACAAAAAAGTCAAGCAGCCCTTGTAGGTAATTTGGCCTCACTGAATAAAGTTTACAAATAAAATTTAATTAAGGTTAGTGATGCTATGGCTGAAAAGGAGGAAGATTTCCAAAGAGCATTAGCAGCTCAGAAGGATGCTTATGAAGAGTTGGAGGTTCATAAGAATAACTGTGAAAGGGTGGTTCAAGACCAGAAAACTTTAATGGAAGCCATGTTTGATAGGGGCATTAAATTTCAGCTTGAGAAAGAACAGGAGTTGGCAGCCCATAAGGAGTTTTATGATAAAGAAATACAAGAGCACAAAGCAATAATAGGGCTCTTTATTCTAAAGGGTGCAAATGATAAGGAGACTCATCAGATACAACTTGAGGAAGCTCTTTGTAAAAAGGAGAAAGAGGCTATATCATAGTTATCTGATGAATCTTTTAATGGTTCCAAGCAGACCATCAAATTGGAGGCTGATTTATTTGAAGAGCTACCTTGTTTTGTTGAAGATGACAATGCTTCTAATGTGCCACCCATCTCAGCTGCTGAAGAACAAAGAGAGGAATGTTCTCCTGAAAGGAAGCCTACTGCTAAGAATGTTGATAAGAGAAATGATGTGGAAGAGGAAGCTCCTCTGCATGAATTGGTAGTTGAAGATCCTGACAATAATGAAAGGAGCCCCAAGTTCATTCTTTCTAGGGGTTTCCCTTTAATGTACTTAGCAAAAGTAGAGGCTGGCCATGAAAATCCAGTCATGTTTGTATCCAAACATGAGTCTTCAAATGAAGCCGAGGCTGAGGGTGAACTTGTAGTTCAGTGAAGGTAGGCTCAAATCACTTATCTACCCCTAGATAATGGAGATAAAATCTATTGGTGGAGGTGAGTCAATTTGTTTATGTCCATGAGGTAGTGCATCGGTTCTTCATACAACTGTGTGTACTTCCTTCCTTGTTAGTTATTCTCCTCCATGAAAAGTGCAAAGCCTTGATGAGAAAGGGTAGCTACTTTAGCCTACCAGTGAATGGCTTTTTTTAACCAGGTCTCTGCACTAGTTAGTTTAGGTTAGGATAGGTTTCCCTATTTTCTTTCCCCTATTTTCTAGAGTAGTTTCCTGCTTTCCAAGAAGTGCATGTGCACAGGTTTGTCTTCCCGGTTCAGTTTTTTTTATCCCTCTCCATGTCAAAAGGTTTTTGTGCTTAAGATGACCCCATGCCCAATGGATACATCAAGGCTATTGGTCTATGTCTAGTAGGCTGACATCCCGTAGAGGTTGTCAAAATGTTGCCCAAAATTTCCCTCTCGTTCATTTTCGGCCACAGCCCTGTTTTCCTAGTGAAATGCTCAAGTGTCAAAAACCCAGTGTGTTTTCAACCTCCTCTCTTTAGGCTCAAGATGTTTCTACCTTTTGGTCTAAAAGTTTAGTTTGTTTTTGACCTCTCTGCTCTAAAAATTTGGGGTGTTTTTGACCTTCACTCGAAAACCCTCTATGTTTTCAGCACCTTCTGCATTTTTTACCCTAAGCACGCAACTCCAACAGGTGGGTCCTAGTGCCTAAGGCAATGCTAGCACAGAGAAGGTCTGACAGTTGTCGCATGATCACATGGGATCTTTTGATCCCATGAGATCATATGATAACTATTGATATAGTATCGACGGTCAAGATTCGGTGATCAACTCCAACATCTGGCAGTCATTGGTTAGCACCATGCAGTTGGTCGCATGATTGCATAGGCCTTCCTAGTCACATGCGATCATGCGATGAGTGATAAGTAGTCAAGAAAAGATTGGTAGACTTCAGTGGTGGTTAGTGGTTACCATTTCTTGATTGGTCGCATGACCGCATGGACTCTTTCAAGCCCATGCGACCATGCGACAAATTGTCAATCGTTTTGGTGGTGGTGGTTCATGGTTTAGGCAATTAACATCATGCGGTTGGTCGCATGATCGCATGCGGTCTCTTAACCACATGAGATCATGCAACAAGTGGTCAGTGGGGCCCAAAGTTTCTACATTGGTGCAAGTGTGATGAAGATCAATGGTGGTCATATGATGTCATGGGATCTTCCGATCCCATGCGATCATGTGACAACTGTCTGATGGGGATCTACTGAGTTAGGTGGGTCCTATGCCAGGGGTGCCGAGGTGTTTGCTAATGTGGTGGTTGGGATGAATAAGGGAGTGACACGTGGTGGTTCTGGGCTCAAGGTTGGCAAGCTTTGCACCGTTGCGCAATTGGAGGTGGACTCGGTTCTAGGTTTGGTTAGGTAATCTCCAAATGAAAAGAAGGATATTCTTTTAATTTGGTGATTACATGACTTCCTTTAGTTGGGTAATCTCCTGATGGAAGGGAATATGCCAAAAGTCTTACAAGACTCAGCGACTGCCATCGGATGAAGCAAGGATCAACTATTTTTGCATGGTCGCTGGATGTGACCTGAGGTTAAGAAAAGATTACGTGACTTGGCGACTGAGGGAGAAATGAACCCGAGGTGAACTAGGGTTAGATTTGCAATGCGGTCTTGTGAGCCTAAGGTGTCTTGTACAATAGATTTAAAAAAAACTTGTCGCATGATCGCATGAAGCCTTTCGGCCTCATGCGATCATGTGACCATTACTTTGTCAAGCGGTGGTAGTTTTCAAGGGGAGTCACATGATCGCATGTGGCTTCCTAGCCTCATGTGATCATGTGACTAGGTTCATTTCAAGGTAGTATGGCCTATTGTTATTCATGAGCTTTCTTCTGAGGGAGATTTTTGAGGGTAGTTAGAATTGATGTCGCCAGGGCGGTTGCAGTTGGAAGAATGTGTAGAGTTATCTAGACTACCATTTTGGGGTCTTTGTGGGGATCTAAGATTGGATTTGAAAAGTCATGACAGAGTCCAGCTTCCATAGAGGTAGATGGATGAGGTTTTTTGTCTGCAAGTTGATCAATTTAGGGATGGACATGCAAATGAAATATCTGATCGGCCATGATATTTATAGAACACATTTATGATCAGAAGTGACCGATTTTAGGGTTGATTATTCTATTACAGATTTATGTAACCCTAAGGAGATATTTTGACTCTTGCTTGTGTGTAGTAAAGGTGTATATAATGTTTTTTATAGCCAGTAGTGCTTAGAATTAACATTTTGTAAAAAGAGAAACTCTTTTCTTGGAAAACTATCTATAGCATTTCTTCCTGCTCCCTGGCTTCCCACATCTTGTAAGTTTTCATTGATGAATTCAAATGCTGTAAAGTATTCTGTGACATGTTTATGTCCCTATACTTTCTTTTTTGGCTTGTCTCTTATTGGATTGAAGTTTATGAATGCTTTCAGTGATACTTAGCTTTTCTTGATCCCCTTTAAATCAACTTATTTGTCCACTATTGTGTTTGATTTGATCTGAGTGAGGTTGTGGGTATCCTTCAACCCCTATCATTCTATCTCATTCTTGTGTCCTTTTGCTGAAGAGAATGTCTACTTGTAGGTCATAATTTGTGTCTAATTTTTAGGCCCTCTAATGAAATACTCATGTAAGCCTATTCAGTAAGCTATGATCTCCTAGACCTAAGTCTATCACTAGTTTCATTCCTCTATACTGAGATCCAAACCCTAGTTTTGATGCATCACCTAGTAGGTAGATTTCTTTCTCTTATTTCTATTTCATACACTCCTTCTATCCCTTTCCCTCAAAATTTTACTTTCATGTTAAGAGCAAATCAGGGTGATTATCCAAGAGGAACTAGCCTAGAATCTGGAGGTCTCATCTCAGTTAGCAAAAGGTCCCATAACCTTGAGATGATTCCCATGTTATACTGGATTATCAAGACTATGAGAGCTTGAGATCAGAGGTGCAAATCTAGTGTATAACATTTCTAGCATGCTCGATGGGACTAAGAAGTCATAGTTTTCATGATTCTTGCTAGTTTTGATATGCTTCCAGCAGGTTGTAGACCTTTGAGAGGTCATTATTTGGCATATCTAGTGACTCCAAGCTCAAATCTACTAGTTTCAAGGAGATTCAGTACCTAGGATGGATTACCATCCTTCTTTTCATGAGGATATCCCTTCATTTCATGAAGGTCAGCAACAGTCATCTCATGCTTTCCCCCCACCCACCCAACTTCTAGCATCATGGCAGTAGAATCACTCATACCAGCAACCTCAAGTGGAGATGCTTTCTTTGAAAGAATATGCTCATCTTGCCCAGATCCAACAACAACAAGCTTTGACTCAGGGAGATCAAGGTTACAGGAGGTATCTGGTAGAACAATACAAAATAAATGAAGCCAGGATCACTAAGGGGTTGGAAGCACAAAAGAAACACTATGAGGAGGTGCTGGAAACACAAAGGGAGCATATGCGAACACAAGAAAAGAAGTAGTTTGATGCTAGGTGGAAGTAGTGTGAAGAAGTCATTGTAGGATAGCAAAAAAGTCAAGCAGCCCTTGTAGGTAATCTAGCCTCACTGAACAAAGTTTACAAAGAAAATTTAATTAAGGTTAGTGATACTATGGCTAAAAAAGAGGAAGATTTCCAAAGAGCATTAGCAGCTCAGAAGGATGCTTATAAAGAGTTGGAGGTTCATAAGAATAACTATGAAAGGGTGGTTCAAGACCAAAAAAACTTTAATGGAAGCCATGTTTGATAGGGGCATTAAATTTCAGCTTGAGAAAGAACAGGAGTTGGCAGCCCATAAGAAGTTTTATGATAAAGAAATACAAGAGCATAAAGCAATAATAAGGCTCTTGATTCTAAAGGGTGCAAATGATAAGGAGACTCATCGAATACAACTTGAGGAAGCTCTTTGTAAAAAGGAGAAAGAGGCTATATCACAGTTATCTGATGAATCTTTTAATGGTTCCAAGCAGACCATCAAATTGGAGGCTAATTTATTTGAAGAGCTGCTTTGCTTTGTTGAAGATGACAATGCTTCTAATGTGCCACCCATCTCAGCTGCTAAAGAACAAAGAGAGGAATGTTCTCCTGAAAGGAAGCCTGCTGCTAAGAATGTTGATAAGAGAAATGATGTGGAAGAGGAAGATCCTCTGCATGAATTGGTAGTTGAAGATCCTGACAACAATGAAAGGATCCCCAAGTTCATTCATTCCAGGGGTTTCCCTTTAAGGTACTTAGCAAAAGTAGAGGCTGGCCACAAAAATCCAGTCATGTTTGTATCCAAACATGAGTCTTTAAATGAAGCTGAGGCTGAGGGTGAACTTGCAGTTCAGCGAAGGCAGGCTCAAATCACTTATCTACCCCTGGATAATGGAGATAAAAATCTATTGGTGGAGGTGAGTCAATTTGTTTATGTCCTTCATGAGGTAGTGCATCAGTTCTTCATACAACTGTGTGTACTTCCTTCCTTGTTAGCTATTCTCCTGCATGAAAAGTGCAAAGCCCTAAGGAGAAAGGGTAGCTACTTCAGCTTACGAGTGAATGGCTTTGTTTAACTAGGTCTGTGCACTAGTTAGTTTAGGTTAGGATAGGTTTCCCTATTTTCTTGCCCCTATTTTCTAGAGTAGTTTCCTACTTTCCAAGAAGTGCATGTGCACAGGTTTGTCTTCCCGGTTCAATTTTTTTTGTCCCTCTCCCTGTCAAAAGATTTTCATGCTCAAGATGACCCCATGCCCAATGGATACATCAAGGCTACTGGTCTATGTCTAGCAGGCTAACATCCTATAGAGGTCACCAAAATGTTGCCCAAAATTTCCCTCTCGTTCATTTTCAGCCACAGCCCTATTTTCCAAGTGAAATGCTCAAGTGTCAAAAACCTAGTGTGTTTTTGACCTCCTCTCTTTAGGCTCGAGATGTTTCTACCTTTTGGTCTGAAATTTTGGTGTGTTTTTGACCTCTCTGCTCTAAAAATTTAGTGTGTTTTTGACCTTCACTCGAAAACCCTCTATGTTTTTAGCACCTTTTATGTTTTGGACCCTAAGCGCACAACTCCGATAGGCAGGTCCCAGTGCCTAAGGCCATGCCAGCATAGAGAGGATCTGACAGCTGTCGCATGATTGCATGGGATCTTCTAATCCCATTAGATCATACGACAACCATTGATGTAGTATCAGTGGTTAGGATTTGGTGGTCAACTCCAACGTCTAGCGGTCATCGGTTAGCACCATGCAGTTGGTGGCATCATCACATAGGCCTTCCTAGCTGCATGCGATCATGTGATGAGTGATAAGCAGTCAAGGAAAGATCGACAGACTTTAGTGGTAGTTAGTGGTTAGTATTTCCTAGTTGGTCACATGATCGCATGGGCTCTTCTGAGCCCATGCGACCATGCGACAAACTATCAGTGGTTTCAGTGGTGATGGTTCACGGTTTAGGTAGTTAACATCATGCGGTTGGTCACATGATCACATGTGGTCTCTTAACCACATGAGATCATGTGACAAGTAGTCAGTGGGGCCCAAAGTTTCTGCATTGGTGCAAGTGTAATGAAGATCAATGGTGGTCATATGATCTCATGGGATCTTCCGATCCCATGTGATCATGCAACAACTATCTGATGGGGATCTACTAAGTTAGGTGGGTCCTATGCTAGGGGTGCTGAGGTGTTTGTTGATGTGGTGGCCAGGACGAATAAGGGAGTGACACATGGTGGTTTTGGGCTCAGGGTTGGCAAGCTTTACATGGTTGCGCAGTTGGAGGTTGGCCCGATTCTAGGTTCAGTTAGGTAATCTCCTAATGAAAAGAAGGATATTCTTTCTCTCTGGCAATTATGAGACTTTCTTTAGTCAGGTAATCTCCTAACGGAAAGGAATATGAAAAAAGTCTTACGAGACTCAGTGACTGCTATCAAATGAAGCAAGGATCAATGGTTTTCATGTGGTTGCTGGATGTGACCCGAGGTTAAGAAAAGATAACGCAACTTGGTGACTAAGGGAGAATTGAACCCAAGGTGAACCAGGGTTAGATTTGTATTGCGATCATGTGACCATTGCTTTGTCAAGCGATGGTTGTTTTCAAGGGGAGTCACATGATCACATGTGGCTTCCTAGCATCATGCGATCATGCGACTAGGTTCATTTCAAGGCAGTATGGCCTATTTTTTTTCATGAGCTTTCTTCTAAGGGAGATTTTTGCAGGTAGCTAGAATTGATGTCACCAGAGTGGTTGCAGTTGGAAGAATGTGTAGAGTTATCTAGACTATCATTTTGGGGTCTTTGCGGGGATCTGAGATCAGATTTGAATATTCATGATAGAGTCCAGCTTGCAGAGAGGTAGATGGATGAGGTTTTTTGTCTGTAGGTTGATCAATTTAGGGATGGACATGCAAATGAAATATCTGATCGGCCATGATATTTACAAAACACATTTATGATCAGAAGTGACTGATTTTAGGGTTGATTATTCTATTGTAGATTTATGTAACCCTAAGGAGATATTTTGACTCCTGCCTGCATGTAGTAGAGGTGTATATAACATTTTTTAGAGCCAATAGTGCTTAGAATTCACATTTTGTAAAAAGAGAAACTCTTTTCTTGGAAAACTATCTGTAGCATTTCTTCCTGCTCTCTAGTTTGCCACATCTTGTAAGTTTTCATTGATGAATTCAAATGCTGCAAAGTATTCTATGACATTTTTATGTCCTTATACTTTCTTTTTTGGCTTGTCTCTTATTGGATTGAAGTTTATGAATGCTTTCAGTGATACTTAGCTTTTCTTGATCCCCTTTACTTTCAGCTTATTTGTGCACTACTGTGTTTGATTTGATCTAAGTGAGGTTATGGGTATCCTTTAGCCCTTGTCATTATGTCTCATTCCTGTGTCCTTTTACTGAAGAGAATGTCTACTTGGAGGTCATAATTTGTGTCTAATTTTTAGGCCCTCTAATGAAATACTCATGCAAGCCTATTCAGTAAGATGTGATCTCCTAGACCTATGTCTATCACTAGTTTCATTCCTCTATACTGAGATCCAAACCCTAGTTTTGGTGCATCACCTAGTAGGTAGATTTGCTTTCTATTATTTCCATTTCATGCACTCCTTCTATCCCTTTCCCTCAAAAGTTTACTTTCATGTTAAGAGCAAATCAGGGTGATTATCCAAGAGTAACCAACCTAGAATCTGGAGGTCTCATCTCAGTTAGCAAAAGGTCCCACAACCTTGAGATGATTCCCATGTTATACTAGATTATCAATACTATGAGAGCTTGAGATCAGAGGCACAAATCTAGTGTATAACAAGGATAATGCCCTCTAGACTAGGAAGGTTTCCCCTAGAGTATCATGAGTTTCAATCCATGTAGAGTCAAGCATAATCTTGAAGGTAACTAAGAGCAAGTGCATGAGATAGAAAACTAAAGCAGAAAAAGTAGGAAAGCAACTCTATAGGGCCAACAGTGCTACGATAGGTGTAGCATTTGTAGAACAAGAGGTGTCTATTTACCAAGTTTTCACCATCTTGGCAGGATTTCATTTTTTTGCTACCATGATGCCTATTTACCAGGTTTTCATCAATGGCACTTTTTTCTATTTTTCAAATCTTTTTTTGTATTTTTATTTTTTTGGTATTATCACGACACCTGTTTACCAAGTTTTCACTAGGATAATTGATTTTTTTAGGACCTTTTGCAATGTTTAGGATTTTTTTAGAATTTAGTATGTACATGGAGCATTCTAAAGATGTCTCAGCTATAGAATCATTTCAGATGCAGAGCATTGATCGACTCTTTGAGTTATTCTCCTTCAGTAGTAGAGAGCTGATAGGCACTGGACCCAAATGCTATAGTAAAAATATACAAACCAAGCTAATTTGGATCAAAAAATTTATTTTGGATCTATTGTTTCTAATTTTTAGGGTTCTCTCTCAGGACAAGATCACCCACTGGAAGTCCCTTGGTTTAACTTTCTTGTTGTAGCTCTTGGACATCCTCTTTTGATATGCTTGGAGATGATCAAACACCACTTTTTGATGTTCATCCATTATTTCTAGCTCTTGTAGCCAAGATATTCTTGTGTCATCATTAGTGATGAGGCCCTTCAAAGAGACTCATAGAGTAGGAATCTCAACCTTGATTGGTAGTAGTAGTCAAATGAGAAATTTTAGAAGTAGAATGAGATGTTGTAGTAGTGATCAAGGGATCCATCTAGTAGTGTCCAACTATCAAGAGATCCATAGCCAAGGAAAGATCACTTAAGTGAGACCCACACATATGCTTTTGGATGCATCTTAACTCTTTGTCACATTTCCCACACTCTAAATGTTTAGGGAGAGAATGTTCTAGATTTCTCTTAGTCATGTCATTAGAAATGAGGAGATACGAATATGCACTTTTGGAATAGGCAAGACGGAATGAAGAGTATAAAGTATGAGAGGAAAGGATGGTGAGATGGAGGGAGATGTGAGAATTTGGAAGCTTGAATAGAAAATTTTTAATTTCTTTTGATATCCAAGTCTTTTAGCTTGGGAATCCATGTAGCTTTTGATCTTTTTCTTTTGCTTCAAGAGGCTTGTTTGATTATGATTCTTGTAAGATGGATTTTGGGATCCATTTTTTTTACTTTGTTTTCCTCTTTTGGGAACATTTCCTTCTTTGATTTATAGTCACATGTCACTTAGATGGGACATGGTGACCTTGAGATACAAGTGGATTTTAATTTTTTTATATTAAAAATTCAAGTTACTTCCAAAGACTCGGGAGTTATGGATGAAAGAGGTTGATATGACTAGTTTAGGAGGAGAGATGGATTGGAGAGTGTGTGAGCCACTTGTCTTAGGGAGGAGTGATGTAGGGACATTCTAGGGTACTTGGTGAATCTACATGGAGGTGTGTTATTTTGGTTCTATGGTACTCAATTGCAGCTTTAATTGGTGGTCTCAATTATTGAAGGAAGCTCAGTCACTAAAGGAACTCAGTGAAGCTTCTGGTGCTCGATCGAACTTGTGCTCGGTGATTCCTATGTTGCTTGGTATTTCTTGGCTTGGTCAGTTGTTTCACTGATGCTCAGTTTTTTTCTCTGGTGCTCGGTAGTTCTAGTTTACCGACTGGAGTTCTTGGTGATTTGGTTGGCTGACTTGGTGCATTTATTGTTGGTATCTTTTGTTGTATTCTCCTATATTGTAGATCTAGAGGCCAACATGGAGAATTAGATTCTTGTAAGGCTATTTGAGAGTTGACTTGTATTCCATTTAATATTTGTTTGTAGGAGTTAATTATTTCATCCAGCTGACTTGTGGCTAAAGATTAGTATTTAAGGAGTGTTTGGGTAGTTGTTTAGGACATGATTTGGGAAGCGGTAGAAGGTAGAGATAGAAGTGTAGATCTAGATCCTATGAGATCTTGAAGATCAAATTGATTTTTGATATTTTGTAATAGCAGAGCTAGTGGTTTGCATGCTTGGAAACAAGGAGATTGTTTGGAGGCTTGCGAGCTCAAGTTCAGATCTTCCTTAGGGTTTCCACCAGTTGCTGATCTATTTCAGAACTGGACTAGCTAGAGTTGGATTGGATCTTGTTCATGTTGCAAAATTGTTCTTGATTGTAATTAGCCCTAACCCAGAAGGCCTTACAACTAGGCATGTTAAATGAAAATATGGTTTGAGCATATCTTGTTGTGTTATTCCACTATGTTGGTAATTGGCTACAAGGTTCAAGTATCCTTCATTGGATCCACCATCCTTGACTGCATTAGGTAGTATTAGAGTGAAGGTTGTTCTTGAGTGAAGGTTGATCTTGCAAAGTTGACCTTGTTGGTGAAAAGATCGTATGATCTAAGTTGCAGATCTATGGCATTGAACTTGTGGAATCTTAACCTAGTTGTTCATGCAAGGTGGCAAGTTGATCTGACTTGCATACAACTTGGAGGTTGTCACAAGGTGGTTAGTGTAGGGTTTTGTTTCTTTGGTTTTTCTTATCTTTAAGTATTCCTCCAAGAATATTAGATCCTAGAGTGATTTTAGATCTTTGTGATGCTTTGGAATCAAATATTACAAAGAAGGTGAAATCAAATTTTAGATTTGAGATGGAATTGATGAAGAATGACATGATCTCTAAGATCATGGGGGCTATGACTGGTGTACCTTAGAATGTTGGTACTAAGGATGGTTATGAGGAAGCTGATGAAGACTTTGAAGCTACTAGATCTAGTGGTGATGATCGGAGAGACAAATTTGGTGAAGATAGAACTGGTCAGTTACATAGATCTAGAGCTCGGCTAAGTAATAGTTACCGAATGGAAGTTTCTACTTTCTCTAGTACTTTGAGACCCAAGGACTTGATTGATTGGATTGGTAAACTTGAAGATTTCTTGAGCTAGAAGAAGTTGAAGATCCTCTTCGAGTAAGATTGGCACAAACTAAGTTGAAAGGATATGTTGCTCTTTAGTGGAAACAATTACAAAGAGATAGAGAAGATGAAGGTGAAATGAAGATGAATTGGTGGAGGTTGATGGTGACTAAATTGAAAGCTAGGCTCATACCTACTGACTATGAGCTTGACTTGTTTAAGAAGTTGTAGAATCTGAAGAAAAAAAATTTGACTATGGAGAACTATACCGAGGAGTTCTATAAGTTGACTATTCGGTCTAGACATAGAGAACTTGGTAAAGAAAAGGTAGCTCAGTATGTAAATGGTTTGAGATTCAATATTCAGGATGAGCTTGGTATGCTAAAGATTGATTCTATTGAAGATGCTTATCAGTATTCTCTGAAGGCAGAAGATAAGTTGAAAAGGAGACAACATAGTAATCCCCAAGGGAAGGAAAATATCGATCACTCGCTGAAGGATAAACTGACTACTAAAGATGAACTAGAACTTGTGGAATTGGAAAAGAAGATAGGTAGAGTTATCTTTAAGAGTACTTCTTATAATTGTGGTGAAGAAGGACACTATTCTTTTGAGTGTACAAAAAAGAAGCTTGGTGATTGACGGACTACTGTGGTGAATGAAAAAATTTAGAATGAACCTGAATCTAAGAACTTGTTAGTTCAGAGAACATATCTTAGTGTAAAGGAGGAACCTTGTCAAAGGAGTAATTTTTTTAGGACTCGATGCAGGTTTGGAGGTAAAATTTGTGATGTAATTGTTGACATTGGTAGTATTGATAACCTTGTTGTTGAGGACATGGTTCAGAAACTTGGTTTTAAGAGAATGAGACATCCTTATCCTTGTAGGATTGTCTA
Source organism: Chamaecyparis obtusa (assembly GCA_027943335.1). Taxonomy (NCBI): domain Eukaryota; kingdom Viridiplantae; phylum Streptophyta; class Pinopsida; order Cupressales; family Cupressaceae; genus Chamaecyparis; species Chamaecyparis obtusa. Next base: position 356,078 of record BSBK01002469.1, on the reverse strand, counting down.
GTTGCAATATGTTCATGCTCTGGAAGTGAGGGAACAATTCTTTGTTGATATTCAGATTGGCTAGTATAAGGATCTTGTGTTATGTGATATTCTAAAGATGAATAGTTGTGATATATTGCTTGGTATACCTTGGCAATATGATTGCAAAGCTATGTATGATTGTGTCAAGAATGTTTTTACTATTGAGAAGAATGATAGGAAGTTTTCCCTGATGCCTTTGCTAGATACAACACTTGGTAAGAGGAGTCTGAGTATTGGTAGCCGAGTTGAGTTGGTGGATCTTGAGAGGAATGATGATCAGTATGGAGAACAAGCATGTATGTTATCAAGGAAAGACTTGAAAAGATAAAGGAAGCTAAAGTGGAAGTTTATGCAAGCTGAAAAGTTGGAGGACATGTATGTGAAGAACTAGTTTGGGGTTTATATGTTGAATCCCAGAAGATGTTCTTCAAGTCTATGAGAATATCTTTTTGAACCTGGGGTGTCTGATGTAGTGGCATTCTAGGGTACTTGATGAATTTGCATGGAGGTGTATTATTTTGGTTATGTGGTACTCAGTTGTAACTTTAATCGGTGGTCTCAGTTATTGAAGGAAGCTTAGTCCCTGAAGGAACTTGGTGAAGCTTCTGGTGCTTGGTGGAACTTGTGCTCGGTGATGCCTATGGTGCTTGGTATTTCTTGGCTTGGTCGATTGTTTCACTAATGCTCGGTTGTTTTCTCTGGCACTCGGTAGTTCTAGTTTACCGACTAGAGTTCTTGGTGATTTGGTTGGCTGACTTGGTGCATTTATTGTTAGTATATTTTGTTTTATTCTCCTATGTAGATCTAGAGGCTGACATGGAGAATTAAATGCTTGTAAGGCTATTTGAGAGCTAGCTTGTATTGCATTTAATATTTTTTTGTAGGAGTTAATTATTTCATCTAGCTGACTTGTGGTTGAAGATTAGTATTTAAGGAGTGTTTGGGTAGTTGTTTAGGACATGATTTGGGAATAGGTAGAAGGCAGAGATAGAAGTGTAGATTTGGATCCTACGAGATCTTGAAGATCAGATTGATTTTTGATAGTTTGTAATAGCAGAGCTAGTGGTTTGCATGCTTGGAGATAAGGAGATTGATTGGAGGCTTGTGAGCTCAAGTTCAGATCTACCTTAGGGTTTCCACTAGTTGTTGATCTATTTCAAAACTAGACTAGCTAGAGTTCGATTGGATCTTGTTGATCTTGCAGAACTATTCTTGATTGTAATTGTCCCTAACTCAGAAGGCCTTATAGATGAGTATATTAAATGAAAATATAGTTTGAGCATATCTTGTTGTGTTATTCCACTATGTTGGTAATTGGCTATAAGGTCAGATTGTCCTTCATTAGATCCACCATCATTGACTATATCAAGGAGGTTGGAAGAGAAGTCAAAGGGATGGGCTCAAGTGAAAAGACATTAGCATCATCCTCATCATTCATAAATGAATCAGATAGATCAAGAAATTTATCTTTCATAAAACATTGTCGATTGTGAGTCATCCTAGAAGAGTCAGATAAGTTTAGAGGAACATTTTGTGCACCTAACCGAGAGCTAGGTCCCTCTTCAAGTGGTAAGAGTGGATGAATAGGAACCATTTCAATTCTAGATTTTCCTATATTCCATGAAGCTATAGTAGGATGGGGTCTTATATACCCATGATTTTCTAGAGCAGCTAAAGTGTAGCTTGAAGTAGATGGCCTAGGATCCATATGAATGATTTCCATAGAAGGGTGGAAAGGATCATCATCAGTTTCTTGATCTTGATAGTTGGAACTTTCTCCTCTTTCAAAGCTAGTAGGAGGAGCATATCAATGTAGAACATCAACTTATATTATAGTAGTAGCATTAGATAAGGAATCATGTTCATTTTCCTTTGAGTCTGTCTTCATGTTGCAGTACTTCGTGAAATAATTAGATAGAGACATCATAGGAGGTAGGTCTTCTTCATCACTATCATCTATAATAGGAGGAGTATTCTTAGTAGACGGAGCTTGTTCAGTATCAACAATAGTGGGATAGTTTAGGATAGGCATTCCCCAAGGCATATTCAGGATGTGAGAGATATCAGCTAATGGCTACCAATCAAGATGAGTAATATGTTTAGCATTTTGGACAAGAGAAATTGGGGTAAGAATAGAGTCTTCCATTTGGCTACCGGATGAGTGTACAAGGTGTATAGTCATGATCAAAGGTTGTGAGGTCTGTCTCTACCTTGTCTATCAATGTGAAAGGTGGAATACAGTTCTACTTCGAGTTTCAATAGTCATAGACAAGGATGATGAAGAGAGAAAGAGCTAGGACTATGCTTGGAACTATCTCTAAGAATAAGAAAAATGCAACAAAGGTGAAATATACCCGGCATGAATCATCAAGAGTAAGGCTAGAATAGCCGAGAGATGACTATCACATCGCAAGGTATGATAACATAGTAGATCAAGTAGATAGTAGAGAGACAAAGTGCGTCCAAGCGATCATCACATAATTCTCAGCCTGAGACATCTAGTTTTAGACTATGTATGACAAGAATACATGCAGAGAGACCCCAAACAATAACTAGATCAGGTAAAAAGTTGACCAACAGACGGGAAATTGCTCGCTATTTTTGAAAATTGGGGACATTTTTTGTGTGAGAAAGTGTAGTCCCACACAAGGAAATGCTAGGTTCACATGAGGAAATGCTAGGCTCATGTGAGAAAGTCTTGGATCAAATCAAAAAATAGTAAAGGTTTATGATAGAATTGGTGTGAAACTTCAAGTGAGGATGTGAAATCCCATGTGAGAAAGTACATAGAATGTAAAATTTCGCATGAGAAAGTACACATAACCAAGTGAAAAAGTGCAGAATTAGACATTTTGGATCAATTTTTGAGATAGAAATAGATTTTGAGACACAACATGGGCTATTCTCTAACATAATGTTTAGTTTGCAGATTTATATAGGATAGTTTGAATTAGAAAATCTCAGTTTTAATGTTTGAAAGAAATCATTTACAAGGACAAAGTTTAGGACTTTCAAGCAATAGTGGAACAATCAGTAGTCAAAAATAGTTCTACCAAGGACAAAGTAACTCACAAGAATCATGGGAGTCTTGACAAGTTTTGACATGTTGGATAGTTTAAGACTCAAAACAAACACTCAGTTATCCCTACAAAGAAAATGGTAGAGAAGAAAAAATTTGTGCATCACAACTTATGTGCATGTGTTTACCTCACATAGCCATGTCACTCCCTAGAGGGCACCCATATTTTTGGTGTTTCCAAGGACTCAATAATATATGTTCAAAGGTTACCCTTGAAGAAAGGGTCAGTGTCATATACCACCTTCAAACATCGAGGTGCATGCTTATGGTGAGAATCTAGGTGAGAGATTCTTCCCCCTCCCTGTGAAAATATTATGTCCCCTTTCGGAGATGAACCAGGTAGTAAACTAGCTAAGAGAGTGTTTAATAGGCTTCCATTCATATTAATCTTTGATTCCCTTGCAAGAAAGGTTAGGGCCTCTCAGCCACACCAACACCTAAAAGTGTACACCCCCGAAAGTAGGGCTAGGAGTGATGCTACTTAGTAAAATAGATAGAGCTTTCTCAAGATGTTTGACAATGTGGATCAAGAGAAAGAAATTAACATGGATTTGAAGTCTTTCGCTAAACAAAGAAACTTTATTATAGTGAGGTGGAATCACTGGTAAAAGGTTTGTACTCACTTGGGTCATTCCTAGAGGTTCAACTTCTGGCAAGCCCACTAAAGGTGACTTGAACTTGGCTTGGATTCAAGGGTTAGATTTTCTGGTTCTCTCAAAGAGAGAAGAGTATAATCCTCTACCTCTGCACCTTACCCAAACACATAAGACATGTTTATCACTAAGCTAACTCCTCTTTCAACAAATTCAAGAAATTTTGGGTTTCCGGTTCTCTCAAAGAGAGAAGAGCATAATCCCTTCACTAATGAATGTGTTAATCGACTTATTACCTTTCCTTTCTCCCCTAGGTATCTATCATGCTAGCAATGTTTGGGTCTCAGATTCATCCATGGGCATCACTTCCATGTAATGAAAAGCTTATTACCCTATTTTTCTATCAAGACCCTTAAGAAATTTTAACAAGGCCCTATTTAGACTATGTGAAGAAAAGCATGAAAAATATAGAATGTTTTGAGTGGGTTTTAGATTCTTTGACAAGCATCCTACAAGAAAACCATCAATAATTATGCATAGTCATATCTAGGAGTCTTTGAAAAACTTCCTGCACCCCACTGTTATGTTGTATCAGAAATCAAAAGCATAAAATCATAGCAAAATAGAAAATGTCAGAAAATAGGAACAGAAAGTATGAAACTGTGAAAATTCTTGAATTTCTAATGTCAAAGTCCACATGAGAGAATGCACAATTTTGCATGAGAGAACACATTTTTCACATGAGGAAGTGAAGAGACAAGCACAAATTCACACAGTATAGTGAGAAACTTCACGCAAGAATCCATACCAGAGGCATACAGACGTATGGATAGAAAACAAAAAAAATGACAAAAAATGCAAAGAAAGTGAGGCTAGAAATTGAATTTTCTACCCCACAGTGGGTGCCAGAAATGTGATAGCTAAATGTTGACCTCTTACTTAGCCATACACTTCAACATAGTCAATGTTCACCAGATATACACAAGAATGAATGTGGTATCATTCATCCTGCATGCCTAGGTGATTTAACCTATTAGGTCCTATCTAGGTAGGGTTGTGAGTCGCTCTCAGAATCAAGATTCCAACAACCATAGACTAACACTAGAATGAAGGATTTATCTATGAAATGAATGAAATTTAAGCTAGAATGAAAGCATGTATTAAATCTAGAAATGAAATGTGAACATTAATCTAATAACAATGAAAGTAAACTAGATTAATTGAAGTGCATTGCTAAACATAAATATGAGATTATTCTAGAAAATTATACTTAAACTAGTGATGAAAGCTTGAATGCAAATGAGATAAAAATTTGACAGAGTTTCAATACTTCAAAAGTTGGGCTCCTTGAATGAGAAACAAGAGGTCTTTTATAGAATCCTAGGTTCAATTGATGGTTGAGATTGAATTAGAGGAATAGTGGAGATTGAATGAGAGTTCAGTTCAGAATAGCAAGTTTCCTGCAGAGAGGTAGTCAACTGTTTGCCTTTTGAGTGTGTAAAGCAGTTAACTGATTTGTTACACTTTTGGATTTCCAGTTAACTCAAAGTTTCCTTTTCTAAACTTGAAGAGAAGATTTTGGAGAGAATATTTGATTAAATAAATAGAATATTGCCTCATAAATGGATATTCTCAATTATTTGAATAATTAAATTCAATTATTGAAATGGGGATATTTACTTAAAAACCAAATATTATTTAATTCCTTTTTTATGTATTTTAGCTAAAGAGGGTGGATTAAATTTAATTAAAGTGCTAGGAATTTGTAATTAAATTAATCAATCATATAGTTTATCTAGCCAATCACAGTTGATATTTAGGAATTAAATGTGATGTACGATTAATGCAAATTTAAGGTTTTCTGCATTTGACACTAAGTCAAGTAGAGTCAATCAAAAGATAGAATTGCCTAGTACAATAGGACTTTGATGATTAGATATTGATAGAGTGAGACTAAATGCAACAAAATTGGTTAGGATTACATGATGCCAATTTTTGGGTATTACAGCTATTGGTCCCTATCACCTCAAAGATCTACAAGCTGTGTATCTTTCTTGACCAGACATGCTCTCAATGTGGCCAGCTCAAGACATAAATTTTCCCTATCCTGCTCATAGTATGATAAAGGATACCCATCACTACCTACTAGAGGATCCCTAGGAGGCTTCTGATCTCCTCCTCCACTACCACTACCCCCTGCTACTTCTCTCTACTTATAAGCCTGTTGATCTCTATGAAATATTATGCATGTATCCCTCCGTGGTGGGTGCACCCTCAGCCTCCTCTAATGACTCTACTAGCCACCATCTCTACCAGGTTCTTGTCACCTCCCACCACCTTCTCCATCTCCTCCACCTCCACCTCCACCTCCTCCATCTCCTCCACCTCCTCCTCCATATCCTCCTCCTCCTTCATCTCCACCACCTCCTCCTCTATAGGATGCCTCTATCTCTACCTCTCCCCCTATCTCTGTCATAGCTAGCACAACCTTGACCAGGACCATCATCAGTAGGATCATAATCTAGTGCACCCTCAAGGTGAGGAGCAATCTCATCTAGAGAAGTGAATCAAGGAAAAGGATGTTGAGAATAATGGGCGTGAAACCCATCTATGATGTCTCCATCTATCACCTTTAGGAGGTAATCCCAAGGCACTAGTACCATCTTAGATATATCATGAAGTACAATCTTGTAGATGGGTTGAGACCCCATTGTGCCCCATTGTCTCTAATATGATCATATTTTTCTATCTCCTGGGGCATGCCCTACACCTGTCTATACTGCCTCATCACCAATGTGACTAAGAATCTCTCTATAATGTACCTAGTATGACCAATAAGGTACCACAACTAAAATAAAAATGGCATCTATTGGATATTCAATCCCCACTCCTCATAATCCAAATAAGGCCGCTATACAATATGTGTGATTTCATCAAGCACCCACCGCCAATAATCTAGCTTTCCCATATGGGGCTTCTAAAGCATAATGGAATATATGTAAATGTAGAGAAGTTCAAGATCCCTCTTCCATTCTACTATTGGTTGTGTCACAGTAATATGCTCCTAGGACCAGATCTATAATACTAAGATACCAATAGTCATGGTGCGTGAGTACTGGTATACTATCTCATGTAGCTCCCTATACATATGAGCTATAATGAAACTACCCCAAGAAAATATATGAGGTGACTGGATCATCTCCTCAATGACATGCGACCAGCCACACATAAACCCATGTTGTCCATGATCAGGAATCATCAATCCTCTGATCACTCCTATAAGGTATACTAGCAGTTGCTCATAGTTGGCCACCATATGGTCCCATGAAAGGTATCTTCACGCAATGGTATCATCATGAAATAGGCAATGTACATCAGTCATTGCCACAATGGCTCCATCCTCATACTCTATGCACGACCCCATAACTAGAACATGTAGAATCTGTTAGACATCCTCTAGCATAACATTCATCTCACTAGTGGGTAAGTGAAATGTTTTGTGCTCTGATTGTCATCTCTCAACAAGAGAAATCAACAACCCACGATTCACCCAAATGTCAGGTAAATCAGCCAAACTCCAAAGTGCACAATGAGTAATTACTCACATCTCAACAGGAGTGAGATGTTCATGAAGGTCAAGGACATGTGTCAGTCTCAGAGAATGGAAAGATACAACACTAAAATGTGACTACACAATAGAAAAAAAGGGCACTATATTAGCATTAGACATGAAAAATTGAAGGGAAATTTCCTAAAAAGATCAGACATACAATTAAAGTTGACTCCAATTTCAAAATAGACCAAACATGATCCTAGATTCTAGATGTGATTTGGGAAAAATGAGATCTGATACCCTAACTAGATACGAAACTTTGTATTTGGGATGTGATGCAGGATATACAGGATGTGATCTAGAATCTGAATGTGACCCTATTATTACTAGATGCAAAAATCTGGTTAAATGACTATGAATTTAGATAAAAATGACTGCATGCGACCTGACATGGTGTGATCCAGGAAATATAGGATATGATCTGGAATTTTGTAAAAAATTGAATGTGACATGGGATGGACCAGATGCAATCCTCTTTATGGGATGCGATCCTAAATTCAATTGGCTATAAAAGGCATCAAAAAATCTAAAAATTGAAATTAAAAATTTGAATGGAAGCATTATTGAGTACTCGTAGGTGTTGCATAATGCACAAGTTGGTCGTGACATTGCACTAGCTTGAATCGATGATGCTCAGTAGGGAACACCATTTCACTGATCAGAGCTCAAAAATTACTATAGTAGAAAGTGAAATGAATAGTAAAATGACCCTTTTTGACCTATTTAAGCCTCTCGGGGATCCTGGTTACCTAGGGTACATTCATGGCAGGATATCATAGAAGCTTCATATCAAGACTAAAATCAAAATAGGTGATCCATATCACTTAAATGAAGTAAAAATGAAGTTATAGAGACAACTCAACCTTCAAAAAGAAAAAGTCAACAATGGTCAAATTATAGTTAAATAGGGGCAAAATGAGTAGAAAGGATGCCACAAACATGGCACATAAGTTTAATAATGATTATCAGTCAGATGCACAATCAACAAAAGTTAAAATTCAGTCCAACACAAGTTATGAAAGCTACGCAGAGCATAATTAATGCACAAAAAGCTTGTCAGAAGCTGTAGAAAGTGAATTTCTCACTCATGCATCAAATTTTCAAATTGGGATATTGGTCAAACATTAATCAAACTTGGTCAACCCTCATATTTACTTATTCAAACTTGGTCAAACAATGTTTCTTTGACATTAAAATTGATCCTAATTGAATTCTAACACTTTCTAAATGATTTTTACTTGATCCAGATCCATTTCAATCACCATAATATCTCTTAAATGCTTGAAAATGTTGATTTTATTAGAATTTATTCTGATTTCGGTCCTATGGGGTTATAATCATACCAAAACATTACAAATTCAATCAAAACTTCAAACACCAAGGGAATGATAGTTATCTTTGATCAATTTGATATAGTTAATATTTCTGGCATTGATTAATTTCATCACTTGAAATCAAATTGGTTATTTGTCATCATGTTTAGTTACTACAAATCAAATCTCTTATCGATTTTCATTAAATCAAACTTAGAATCAGTATGGTCAATTCTCGTTCAATCAAGTTTAGAGTTGATGACTATCAAATCATGTAGGATTTCATTCGATCAAGTTTGAAATTCTCAAATTCAGAGTAGTTCTATTTACTACTCTCTAAATCTTTCAGAGTGGATTCATTGCTTTATAAATCTCCTTAAAATCAGAGTGGTCCTCACTTCTCTCTAAATCACTTGAGTTTAGAGTAGTTCTCTTTGCTCTCTAAATCTCCTTGATTCTATCAGTTCTACTGAACCAAGTGCTAAATCAAAATTTCTTTGAAGCCATGTGTTGTTCGTAAAGAAATTCAAAGAGGGGCAAATGTAATCACCTAAAATTGGGCTAATAGAACCCAAGGCCTTATTTTCCCTAATTTGGGATAAAATCCTAATTATGTTAATTAAATTCTTGATTATTAACATAATTAATCAAATTTAATAAAATCAATAAAATATCATAATTCAAAATTTAATCATCAATAATTGAGAAAAAATCACATTGATTATCTCTAAGCCTAATTAATTAAATCAATCCCATTAAATGCATGGCTAGAGTAATTAATTAAAACAACTGAATAAAAGGTTCAAAAATGACATGTCACCTCCCAAGAGGACAACAAAGACACCTTTGACCAATAAGAGCTCATCACATGGATCAAGTTTGGAGGCATCTCAACCATTCCTCACGAATGCATCTCAACTGTCCAATTTTCTAAAATTCTATAAAAGATGAATTTTCAAATCTCAAACAAGGTTGATTAATAGTTAATTGAATTCATACTTACATGCTACTCATTTTCATAGCTAATTATAAAACACTTCAATTTACATAATGGTTAATAAATCAATGGCTTTTATGAATGAATTTTATTTCTTAGTTGCATATTTGACTTGAATCTCTCATTCTAACATGCATTGTCACTATTTTAGAGTCTAAATCTGAGAGTAATCTAGATTCTCTACATACTTGTGTTAGTTAGAGAGCAATAGAACAATTTTGTGTAGTTTAATGGCTTTCATTTGCTTCAAATTTGATTTAAACTAACAAGCTAATGTTCTATTGAAGTGTTGTGTTGCAGATTCACATTGACCACAAAATAAATACACATCTACCTCTTTGCATCAAACCCAAGTACACAACACAAAGACACATTTACAATAATAGCACATGAAAAACATAACATATTTATGGAGATACACATAGAAAATATCACAATAGGTTTGATCCATTTAGCAACTTGTGCTAATGGAGCAACAAGGGTCTAAAGAAATCTAACAATAAAATGTAATAAAAAATCATCACAACATGGGGGAAGCACATTATGAAAAATAAAAGATAAAAGAGAATACATTGCACAAGAGGATCTATTCAAGTGTATCATTTTCCAACCCTTGTTGAACATTGTTTAGGGAAGGTGGGAAACACACAAGACCGGAAATATCAAATGTGAGAGATGGAGCTACTACAAGTTCCCAACAAGGACCATTCTCTAATAGTGAGCCACTTTGATTGTCACGAGGAGAGGGAGATAATGTTTTATAAAATATTGCAGATAGTTCATGATTAATTTAAATAACCTCATATATATCATCAAAATTATTAGCATTAACATAATTTACATCACCAACATCATCATCAAGAGTATCTTCATAATCTAAATTAAACACAATATGTTCTTTAATGAAAAAATTGAATCATTATGTCTAGACAATTTTAGTATTGACTTCCTCCCTTGGGCTACGCATAGGTTGGTTAAATGGTATCAAAGAATCATGATGTGTCTTAGGGGAGGAAATTATTTAGTAAGAAAGCTCAAAGTCTCTAGCATAATTTATAGGGTGGAACTCACAAGTACATTGGTTTTGTTTAGTTTTATTTGATATTTTAGAAGGCTTAGGATCAATCAACATGAGCTCATTTTCTTTCTTAGTAAGAGGAATAGAAGAAACCTTACTAGATTGAGAGATAGAGGATGTTGATTTCTTTTAGGATATAAGAGATGGAATAGAGACATGCATAGGATGTGTGAGAAGGAGTCTAGGATATAGAAAAGGAGATGGGACATCCTTAGGGATGCTCAATTTTGAAGTAAATTCATTTTTTTTTGTTAAGATATAAATAAATGTTCTTAATGTGGTTGGACAAGTTGATGCATATTATGCCAAAATAAGTCAAGGTTAAATTTACTACAACTTGCTAAAGTTTGATAGAGACTATGATTAATCATTATAATTTTTCTGATCATTATAATTTCAACATTGTGGAAAAAACTTAAGACACTTATGAATAGGAGAAGAAATATCTTTCATGGAAGTGAGCCAAGGTAGTCCAAGTTTCACTTGGAATTGATCAAAAGTTAGAATGACAAAATAGTGACATCTAAGAAATCCTTTGGGATCATGGGAGGTTTCAAATGTTTTGAAAAGGGTCAATAGGTTTGATGGCATGAATTTTAAAAACATTAGCATTAATATACTTTAACATAACATTATGCAAGATTCAGAAAGAATTATGAAATACTGAGATGGTTTAAAAATAGATGACAAAGGAGCCACACTTGTGTTACAATGATTTAGAATAAAAGAGAGGGGGGGTGAATCAATTGTTCTCAGGTCTAGATTTACCAATTGAACTTTCTATAACTTCAACAAAATCAGCTCTAATCATCAACTCAACTCAGTTTCTATAGCATATATCAGAAACATATAACATGTAGTCCACTGTCCAAAAGTAATTAACTTGTAGAATATAAAACTTTCAACAAAATCCACATCAAAATCATTCACAAAAGTATAACACCAAGATTTACCATGGAAACCCAATTTGGGAAAAACACTTTGTAACATGCTACTGATTTTCACTCTTCTGAAGTGAGCTTCGTGCAAAGCCAACCTTGTCAAAGGTTTACATACACACTGCTAGGTGTGACCATGTTAAAGGATTTAATCACCTTGTTAAGAGTGGCCTTGTTAGAGGGCTTAAGAACATTCAACAAAGTGTCACCTTGACTAAAGGATTTATACAAAATGACTGTTAGGTCAACCTTGATTAAAGGATTTAGATTGATACAATGGTTAGAAAGTAATAGTAGTTTATGATCTAAAAAACATACAAATCACTTTGCAAATATAGATCCACTTCACACATAAGCTAATTTACTAACTAACCTTAATTTCATCTCCATCTCTAATCTTCTCAGAATTTTCTTCAAGCAATCACAACTTTGTTTAGCTTCTTCACACTTTCACCTTCAACCTTCTACTTAGATTTATCAGTCAATAACATCAACCTCTTCCACACATTCAACTCATGATGTAAACTCATAATCAGGTTAATCTTATACCTCTTTGACCAAGTATATCAATCTTTTGCCTCTTAATCTCCTCAGAAGTTCGTAGGTTTAGGTCAGATTCATCGAATCCTTCCATCATTATGTTCTTCTTTTTCCTCTTGATACAATTCTTAACTCCTCATAAGAAAATGATTTACCATGCATTAAATGGTCCATATAATTTATTAATAATGTCAACATGTTTTACATATCCCAAGAATTCAACTATGTTGGCTGGGACTCTCAATTCTTTCTCCAAATATAAATTACTGACACTCAGTCAATACTTTGTTCATCTTCTCGGTCATCACTACAAACTTCCTTCCTCAAATATTGTCTTTGATTGGTAATTTACTGACACTCAACAATTACTGATGTTTGGTCAACACTAGATTTACTTGGCATATATTCATGCTCGGTCGACACTAACATTACTCAGCTTAAACTAGATTTCTTCACTTTTTCTCAGTTAAGCCTACAATTCCAGTCTTTTTTCTTACTTCGATAAACAACACATTACCTTGTTAATGTTCCAACTAATCAAGTACCCATTGAAGTATTACATAACTCAACCTTTCCTTAGGTTCTCTTGTTATCTCCTCTTTCCAAATTCTCTTCATCAATCAAAAGATATGGTACTATCCTAGATAGCAATTTTCTTACCAGTTAAGGTTTGACATCAATGACAATATAAGTGTTTTAAAAAGTATATTAAGATTCATATTTAAATAATAAATAAATAGATCAAAGCATTTTATTGACTTATCAACTATTGTTTGACTATAGTTTAATATATTTAGTTTTTTTAACATATGAGTTAATTATCCATTTCTAAAATTAAATATATTCAAGTAATAGTTGATAAATAAATAAAGTTAGTCTTAGAGAGGTTTTTTTGCACAATTATTGTGATTAATAATAATATTTTTTCACTATTATAAGGCAATTATTATTAATTTTTCAAGTGCAGTTAGGAGGTCTTTTAGGATTTTTCCTTAGGTGTGGTATGCTTGTCTAGGAGTTACCTTTTCAGTTGATTGTTTGCCTCATGACTCAAGGGAGAGATGTTTATGTTCATGGTTAGTTATTGGGTAGTTTGGGCCTATTTGTAACTCTTTGAAGTGTTTTTGGAGTTAGCCATCTATTTATCATCAGTTGGGAGACCTTTTCCAGCAGTTTGCTCATGGTTTCATGCAATTACATCCCTATTTTGGAGGGATTTGTTCTCATATCTGACCCCCATAGTTTATGCATGGTTTTAGAATATTTAGGGCAATTTTGGGGAATTTTTTATTTCTTTTTCAATTGGACATGGCTTGGTGGAGTTAGAGGTTCTCGTAGACTTTAGTTTCTAGCAGTTTAGCTCCTAAATTTATGGTTTTTTCTCATGCATCTGACTCTTGGAGATCTGTAGCCTATATCATTATATTTTGACCTCATTTGGAGGACCTTCTTTTTGGCTCACATGTTTTTCACATTGCATACTTGGGAGAAAATTGTAAGGCATTTTGTAGCAGATATTTTTCCAACATTGATTATATTGATACAACGGTTCCTTCTCATTGGTTTAAGTGCAATATTGTGAATTTTCTTGATTTTATGTTGTGTCATCCTTCATTTAAGCTATATTCATCATTTCATATTCAAATCTTGATACTTGTTATTATAGGTCTTTGTTTGTGTCCTAACCTTTTGTAGAAAATTGGTGAAGCCTAGTTTCCCTTTCAAAGTAATATATTCTAGGTCCTTGCATAGAATAATTTTTGTAATTGCATGTTTGTCTGATTATTGAGAGCCATCAATATCTTTTTCCATTCATTTTGATTCATTCAAATTTACATATAAATTATTTGGTGTCTCACCTCATCTAGTTTTTAGGTATATTCATATTTTTCTCATCCCTTTACCTCCACATACACATTTAGTTTTAGGTGATTATTGCTTAGGAACTGGCCTATCTTCCAAAGATTCTTGTCTTGTTTCAATGTTTCAATAGGATAGCTAGATTCATATCAAAGCTATAGGTGCAATCTTGATTGACAACAATAACAATTATTCCAATTGTAGTTTCCAACAATCTCCCTCTTTGGCATTGATGGAAACACCACATGAATAACACATGATTTACTAAAAAATCCAAAAGATCTTTGTGCATCTAAGTTTTATTAATATCCTTAGCTTCATTATGATTCACAAATTTTTCCTTGCCTAAACACTTGCTTAATTACTCCCTCTGAATCTTTTATGTGTCTCTCCCTCGGGTTTCATTGAATCTTCTCCCTTAGTGTTGTATCACTCCATTTGTTTTCATTGAATCTTCTCCCTCTTTGAAAATAATGCCAAAGATTTCATACTATATACTCCCTCTTTCATCTTTCTTATGACTGATTGATATCTTTGCCTTACTTCTCACAACTCTAGGCAACTCCTAAAGTCTGACCTTTTCTACATCAATTTGTCAAATATCCTGATTAGCACATTTGATGCAGTGATCCCATTTGACTAGGTAGCCTCAGTTAGGGGAGTCACCCCTATTTTACCTCTCAGATATTCATGAACATCCTTAGGTAAATATTTTGTGAATATATCTGTTAATTGTTCCTTTGTATTCACATACTATAATCTCACTTCTTTGTCTTGAACTAGCTCTCTCAAGTAATGATACTTGATAGAAATATGCTTAGTCTTAGTGTGCATAGCTAGATTCTTTGATATGTAAATAGCACTTGTGTTATCATAGAAAATAACAACTAGCTCAGTGATTTCTTCCTTCATACCTTTTAACAATTTCTTTATCCACACTAAATTTGAACAATTCACTGTTGATGCACCATACTTAGCTTTTGTTGTAGATTGGGAAATATAGTTATATCTCTTGCTTGTCCAGGAGACTAATCTCTTTCCTATAAAGAATGCTCCACTACTAGTACTCTTTCTATCATCAAAATTTAAATCCCAATCAACATCAATGTAAACTCTTAGTTCAAACTTGTCACTCTTCTCGTAGTATAGTCCATAGTCCTCGGTTCTTTTTAGATATCTTAGTATTCTTTTCTCTTCCATCATATTATTTTCCTTAGGATTGGTAGAAAAAATTGCCACAATCCCAACTGTTAGGGCATTATCTAGTCTACTGTGAACAATATGTTGTATCTTTCCAATCATAGATCTATATAAGGTTTGATTCTCTTCAGCAATTTCATCAGTTTTAGATAGTTTCTGTCTAGTAGCCATAGGAGTACTCACTGGTCTAGAATCCTCCATACCAAAGGTTTTTAGTATCTCTTTGACATATTTAGATTGATTAATATGGATACCTTTCTTCATTTGATAGACTTTTAAACCAACAAAGAATTGATCTCACCAAACATGGACATTTCAAGTTCAGCTTGCACCTCTTTTGAAAATTTATGACATAGGGCATCTTGTCCTCCAAATATGATATCATCAACAAATATTTTAGCTAATAAAATCCCTTTACCTACTTCAATCTTCATATATAGATTATTGTTGGCATTTGTCCTTGTAAATCTAATCTTTATCAAATAATTGTGCAGTCTCTCATACCATGCTCTGGAGGTTTGTTGCAATCCATACAGCACCTTGTTCAACTTGCAAACCATATTATTCTTGTCTGGGTCCAAAAAAATTTATGGTTTTTCAATGTATACTTCTTCTAATATCCCATTTATAAATATAGATTTGACATCCATCTGATATACTTTGAATCCTCTATAAGCAGCATATGCAAGTATATTTCTTACTCCTAATCTTTCTACAAGGGAAAATGTCTCCCCATATTCAATTCCTTCTTCTTGTGGATACTCCTTACATACTAATCTAGCCTTGTTTCTCATGACTTCTCCATGTTCATTTAGATTGTTTTTTAATACCCATTTTGTCCCAATAACATTCTTATATTCTAGTCTCATCACTAGAGTCTGGGTATTATTATTTTCTATCTTCTCTATTTCTTCATTCATGGCTTGTATCCAGTCATCATTCTCTAAAGAATCTTTCACAATTTTAGGCTCAAACTCAGATAGTAAGCATGTATGATCTTTCAACTTACTTCTTTTCATGACTCCAGATTCTTTATCTCCAATGATTTGTTCAGGATTGTGATTTCTTCTTACATACTGTGCAAATGTAGGTTTAGATTTTATTTCTCCTTGTTCTTGATCTTTAGGTTCATAATGCAATTTTTTTTCTTTTTCTTCTTGCTCGACAACATCCTCCTAATGCTCGAAAACATCCTCCTAATGATTGACAACATCCTCCTAATGCTTGAAAGCATTACCTACTTGTGACTCTACATCTAATTCAGGTGTATTACTTGCTTCTCCTTCTTCCATGTATACAAAAGATCTGTAATCTTTAGGTTCTTGCTTGTACTCCAATTCATTCTTTTTTGCATATTCATCAACTCTAACATTTTTACTTTCCACAACTTTGTTAGTGATAGAATTCAAAAACTTATAAGTTTTTCTCTTAGTGGAATATCCAGCTAAGAATATGCCTTCATCACTTTTTGTATCAAATTTTCCATTCATATTATCTTTTAGTATATAGAATTTACTCCAAAATACTCCAAAATAGTTCACACTAGGTGCATAACCATGTCATAACTCAAAAGGTGTAACATTTGTACCTTTTTTATTTGTACTCAGTTTAAGATATAAATAATTGTACTTATAGCTTCTCTCCTAAAATTTTTTGCAACATTCTTCTCAATCATCAGTGTTCTGACACAATCCATAATTGACCTATTTCTTCTTTCTGCTATGCAATCCTTTAGAGGTGTTCTTGGTGTAGACATGTGTCTCTTTATTCCTCTATCATTGCAGAACATATTGAACTCATTTGATATAAACTCTCCACCTTTGTTAGATCTCAAACATTTCAAGCTTCTACCTATTTCTTTTTCAAAATTTTCCAAATACCAATTAAACAACTAAAATGCATCATATTTCTCTTTCAAAAGCATTACAGTCATCCTCCTAGAATAGTCATCAACAAAAATAAAGAAATAATTATCACTACAATAGCTTTGTAAACCCATAGGTCCACAAAGTTTAGTATGAACTAATTCCAAAACATTTTTAGAAGTATATGTTTTTCTCTTAAAACTAGACTTTGTCATTTTTCCCAATTGGCATTGTTTACACATCACATTATCAAGTTTCTTCAATCTCAAAAAACATCTTACTTTCTTCTTTTTACTAATATTTACTAGATTGTCAAAGTTCACATCACACAACCTCTTATTCCACAACCATACATCATCAAATTGTGCAAAAAAACATGTTTCTTCAGATAGGTCTAGATAGAACAAGTTACCTCTTATCTGTTCTCCACTTCCAATTAGTTCACCAGTGGCATCAAATATTTTATCCTTTCTATGTTAAAATTCCACTTAGTAACTAGTGATGTTCAACTATGCAACACTCAACAATTTATAGTTAAGATCTTCAACCCAATAAGAATTTTCACATTTGATCTTATCAGTCAATCTAATTGATCATTTTCCTTTCACGAGATATGTTGCATTAGTACCAAACTTAACACTTCTACCTTTTTAATGATCTAGGTTCTCAAATTTTCTTTTATCACCAATCATGTGATGTATGTAGCCACTATCAATAATCTATTTATCACCTTTACTCACATAAGAAATTAGTGCAATTTTTTGATGCAAGAGCATCTTGGGTCTTGAGCAATCTTGCATCACCAAAGATACTTCTTGTTTCCTATACCAGTCTGATGTTTGTTTTATCACCAATGTTTCTTTTGGTTTTATGCCTTGCAAAGTTAATTCAGTAATGTGGACCTAATTTGGAACACTCTCCTAAGGGTGCATCTCATAATTTACTTGGATTTGGAAGTTATCACAATTTTCCTCAGGCATCAATTTTCTACCAGTTTTGCTCATGAAACATGTGGTATTTTGGCTTGCATGGTTCCATGCAGGGAAATTGGATCTTGCACACTTGGGGATCTATTCTTAGATATTTTTTGGACCTAAATGCATCTTCACATCATGTTTTGTTGTTTCTAGCTTTAGTTTTGGTTTCTCATCCTAGTGTGGACCTATAATGTAATTGAATGCTTGACTGGCTGACTTGTGGTTTTGTTGGCTATATATTTGTGGCTTGCATTGTTGTATGAAGGAAAGAGGAAGGGGTGTTAGATGGTAGAAGGCTAGTAGTAGTAGTATCACTGAAGAGGATATGCTTGTAATGATTCTAATTGCATAATTCTTATTATATAAGGTTGAAACCAAGAAGTCCTCACAGTCGGCCATGTTGAATATTTAATATAATTACTCTATTGTTTTTTCCAATTTCTTGTCTCATATCCATTATGTTTTCACTAAATTCATGTGATTTATGTATTGCTTCCATTATGTAACTCTTCATAGGGCTTGTTTGTGGGTTTAGATAGTCTCAATTAACCCTGATTCTACCTATACCTTCTCTACCCCTACGTCAAGTGGTATCAGAGTGAGTTATTTCTTGTGGATTGGATCATGGAGAACCTTATTGGATTATTTGTAGGGTGGCAGATCTAAAATTTGACCTATAACTTGCAAAAGGTTATGGTCTTGCCGGAACTTGATTGTCAAGATGGTCCAAGGTAGAGGAAATGATAATGCTATTATGGATATGTTGAGGCATATTGCAACTAGGCTTGAAGCTATAGAGATAGCCTAGAGAAGAGGTGCACATCTTGAAGATGTTAGTGATGAAGAAGAGGTAGCACCTAATCATGAACCTGAAGTTGTGCAAGATGAGGAAAGACTCTTGAGATTTTTGTCTAAGGATAACTCCAGACTTGCAATTGAAGTTGCTTGTTATGATGGAAGACTTGAGACCAATGCACTTTTGGATTGGATCTCTGAGATGGATAAGTACTTTGATTATGAAGGTACTCTTGATAATAAGAAAGTGAAGATCATAGTGACAAAGTTGAAAGGTCATGCATCTCTTTGGTGGGATCATTTGCAAACTGAAAGATAGAAGAGAGGAAAGGAAAATATCAAGACATGGATGAAGATGCTTGGAAAGATGAAGAAGAAATTTCTTCTAGCTAATTACCAAGTTAGTTTGATGAGAGAAATGCAAAATTTGAGACAAAAGGACATGAGTGTGAAAGAATAGACTTAGGAATTTTATAAATTGGATATCAGATCTGGACATGTGGATGATGAATTTGAAAAGGTGGATAGATATCTAAATGGCTTAAGGATATCAATTCAAAATGAGATCAGTTATGTTAAGATAGAAAGTGTGGAAGAAGCATACCAATTTTCTTTGAAAGTAGAAGAAAGATTGACAAAGAGACATGAACAAAGAAAAAGAGGAAAAGGTGGCAGATTTTAGAGAAGTAGAGGCAGATCTTATGGAGAAAGTAGTAGATCTGACAATGTAGTACAAGATAAAGGTTGGAAAGATGAACCTGCTAAGAGAAGTAACTACTCTAGAGGTAGCTATACTAATTACTCTAGGAATAACAATAGTGGGAAAAGAAAAGAAAAATCTTGGTTAAGAGGTACTTGTTACAAATGTGGTGAAGGAGGACATAGAGCCTTTGAATGTACTAACTATAGAAAGAATACTAGAGGTAATGGCATAAATAATTTGGCTTGTGAAGAAGTTGAGGAAGTGTCTAATGAACCTGAACATGGTGAGAACTTGATGCTAAGAAGGATCTTGTGTAATGAAGAAGCTGATGAGGAACCTATTCTAAGGAAAAGTTTGTTCAAGACTAGATGTAAGATCATTGACAAATGTTGCAAGGTAATCATTGATAGTGGAAGTTCTGATAATTTGGCATTTGAAGAGCTGGTTAACAAATTGTAGTTGTAGAGATTGAGACATCCTAAGCCTTATCATATTTCTTGGATTTAGAAGGAGCATAAATTACTTGTAAGTGAATAATGCCTTGTTAAATTCAAAATTGGGAATTATCATGATGAATTCTTATGTGATATAATGCCTATGGATTGTTGTCATATTATTTTGGGTAGACCTTGGCAGTATGATAGGAAAACTTTGCATGATGGTACATTGAATCAATATACTATTTGGATGGATGGAAAGAAACAAGTGTTATTGCCTTTGGTAGAAAAGTTTGATGAAGGTCACTGTACTACAGTTAGAGTATGCTTGGTTGATGGTAAAAGGTTTGAAAGAAAATTGAAAGAACATAATGTTTGTTTTACTTTAATTCCAAGGAAAACTAAGAAACAAGATGAGTTAGAACATGCACGTGAGATTAAGTCTTTGTAGACTGAATTTCATGACATCATTTCTGATAATGTACCTGATGGTTACTGCCTATGAGAAGCATAAGTCACTATATAGATTTGATACTTGGAGCCAATTTTCCTAATAAAGCACCACATAGGTTGACACCTAATGAAAAGACTGAGTTGAATAGACAAGTGCAAGAATTCCTTGAAAGAGGTTTGATTAGGGAAAGTTTGAGTCCTTATGCAGTACCTGCTATGTTAGTAACTAAAAAGAATGGAGAATGTGCACTTATTATAGAGATATAAACAAGATAACAGTAAAGTACAGATTTCCTTTTCCTAGGATGGATCACATAATGGATAGTTTGAGTGGAGCAAATTATTTCACAAAGATTGATTTGAAAAGTGGATATCATCATATTAGAATTAGAGAAGGGGATGAATGGAAAACTACTTTTAAGACTAATGAAGGTTTCTATGAATGGTTGGTTATGCCTTTTGGTTTGACTAATGCACCTAGTACTTTCATGAGGCTGATGAATGAAGTTCTAAAAAGATTTTTGGGTAAGTTTGTAATTGTATATCTTGATGAAATTTTGATATTCAGTAAGAGTAAGGAAG
This sequence comes from Chamaecyparis obtusa, assembly GCA_027943335.1. Taxonomy (NCBI): domain Eukaryota; kingdom Viridiplantae; phylum Streptophyta; class Pinopsida; order Cupressales; family Cupressaceae; genus Chamaecyparis; species Chamaecyparis obtusa. The sequence goes on along the minus strand of BSBK01002469.1, from coordinate 335,034 downwards.
AACATCTTGAACATATCAGACAAGTATTGCAAAGATTAAAGGACAAAAAGCTATTGATTAATTTAAAGAAATGTTCATTTATGAAAGAAGATATTCTGTACCTTGGTTTTGTAATTTTAGTTGATGGATTGAAGATGGATCATGAGAAAGTGAGAGCTATACTTGATTAGCCTACACTAGAGAATGTTGGAGAGGTAAGATCATTTCATGGATTGGAAATTTTTTATAGGAAGTTCATCAAAAATTTCAAATCTATTTGTAATGCTATGACTGAAACCATGAGATGAGATAAAAAGGATTTCAAATGGACACATGGAGCACAAAAGAGTTTTGAAACATTGAAACAAAGAATTGTAGAGTTTACTACAATTGCTTTTCCTAATTTCAGTAAAAATTTTCAAGTTGAATGTGATGCTAGTGGAAGTGCAATTGGAGCTATTTTGAGTCAAGAAGGAAGACCTATAGATTTCTTTAGTGAAAATTTGAATGATGTGAAGAGAAAATATTTAGTTTATGATCAGGAATTCTATGCTATTGTTCAAGATTTGAAGAAGTGGATATATTATTTGATGCCTAAAGATTTTGTGTTGTATAATGACCATAAAGCTTTGCAGTATTTTGGAAGTTAGAATAAGTTGAATCAGAGACATATGAAGTGGGTTGAGTTCTTATAGAATTTTTCCTTTTCATTGAAGCATAAAAGTGGATAGTCAAATAAGGTTGTTGATGCCTTGAGCCAAAGAAGAAATTTGTTGATAGAGATAAGAGTTGAGGTACTTGGTTTTGATGATTTGTAATGTTTGTATGAAACTGAAATTGATTTTGCAGAGCCTTGGAAATCTTGTAAGGAACACATAGTGAGTGATAAGTGGACTGATTATTTCATTCAAGAAGACATGTTGTTTAAAGGAGTTCAATTGTGCATACCTAAAGGATCTATAAGAGAAAATATAATGAAGGAGAAACATAGTGGTGGAATTGCTAGACATTTTGGGATTGATAAGACTGTGAAATTAATTTCAGAAAGATACTTTTGGCCATAGATTTATAGAGATGTACCAAGAATGGTTAGAGGTTGTAGAATTTGCCAAATAGAAAAAGGAACTAGTCAAAATTTGGGATTGTACACACCTTCTCCTGTACTTGATAGACCTTGGGAAGATGTGAGTATGGACTTTGTTCTTGGATTTCCTAGAACTTAGAGAGGTAATGATTCTATTTTGGTAGTGGTTGATAGATTTTCAAAGATGGCACATTTCATACCTTGTAAGAAGACATATGATGCATTGCATGTAGCTGAATTATTCTTCAAGGAAGTGGTAAGATTGCATGGTTTTCCTAAGTCTATTGTTTCAGATAGAGATACTAAGTTTACTAGTTACTTTGGAGAATACTTTGGAAGAAGATGAATATAGATTTGAAGTTTAGTTCTACATTTCACCATCAAATAGATTGACAGATTGAAGTTGTGAACAGAAGTCTGGGAAACTTGTTGAGATGGTTAGTTAGAGATAAGCCTGCTAATTGGGACTTAGTTTTGGCACAAGTAGAGTTTTCATATAATAATTATGTGAATAGAAGTACTAAGAGGACACCATTTGATATTGTTATTGGATTTCATCCTAAGGGAACCATAGAGTTGAGAGATTTTCCTACTAAGACCAAAAGAAGTGTTGAAGCTGAGGAGTTTTTAGTATACATGAGGACTTTTCATGATGAAGTCAAGAGGAATTTGGAGGATAGTAATCTAAAATATAAATAGAGAGAAGATCAGAGAAGAATACATAAATATTTTGAAGCTGGAGATGAGGTTATGATTCATTTGAAGAAGATTATATTTCTAGTTGGTACCTACAACAAGCTAAAAATGAAGTGGAATTACCAGAGGACGTGGATATATCACCTATATTCAAAATTGCAAATATCTTTGAGTACTTTGAATCAAATGTTGATATTGATGATGATTTGGATTATCCTAAGAAGAACAAAGACAACATTGATAAGATCTTGAATAGCAGAATAAGAAAGAGTACAAGAGGACAAGACTACATGGAATACCTAGTTCAATTGGAAAGACAAACCGGTTGAAGATAGTTCATGGATTACACAAGCTAAGTTGGATCTATTGGAAATTTGGCTATATTGGTGTATATGGCTTAATATAGTGTTTTCATTATGACAAAAAAGTCATATAGAAGTTTAGAGTGAGCGCACTTGATGTAAAGATCAAAAATTGGTTAAGTGTTGAAGACTGGATAGTGTACAAAGTTCCTGAAGTTTAGAGCATCAGTGCACATACGTATGACCAAGTTATGGTGTGCACCCTATAATTAAAGTTGGTTAGACTATATTCATGCTTATTCTATGAGTGCATGATCAGATATGCAAGTATGAGAAAGATACAAACAAATGAAGTTACACAGCCAGTGTGTGCCAGTGAAGAACAGAGTAAGCAGCTGACTGTTATCATTTTGAGTTGTGGTTATACTCTATTGATGTAAAGGCTATGTTCCTATTGTAATTAGGTTTCTGACATGTATATATATATTTTTTTTAAACATGCTTGATTCAATTCATTTGGAAGCATTGTATGTAATAGGTTTAAGGACTGACCTAGTTGTTTATTTTCTATGCGCATATAAATATGAGATGTGCCCATTGTAATTGGTATGGAAGTTGATATAGAAAAGTAATCAGTAGAGAATAAGTGTGCAAAGAGACTATAAGATGTATTATAGCTTTGCAAGAGGTCAAAGCATCAATGCATCAAAGGAACTGATCTGACAAGTAGTGTCACAGTGACAGTTCATCCAATAGATATAGTTTGTATCTGTGATCAAAAGGTTGTAGCCTTCACCACTTGAGAAGTGAGCTCTAGGATAGTGCATCCACTCCCCTAATAGGAACTATTGTAAAAAACTCCTAAAAAGGTATGACCCTTGACAAGGTCTACTGTACTTAATGCATTGTAAAGCAACTCTTGACAGGGTTAAGGATCTTCTAACAAGGATCATTAAAAACTAGTACAAAATATTAGTGGGTGTCAATTCCCACTAGGGTTTTTACCTATTTGGTTTTCCCTGTAACCATATTAGTGTTATGTGTTGATTTCATGTTTCATGTTTATGTGGATATTCATTTCAGTACTTAAGCATTTAAGTTCAGTTTAAACATTAAGTAAAAAGATAAAATATAGTGAACACTGATTCATCGCCCCCCTCTCAGTGTTCCCATTTCTAACAATTGGTATCAAAGTTATGGTCCTTAGAAAAGAAGTTTAACCACTTGAGGAGATCATGGACAAATTAGAAATGAAACATCTGAAAAGAAATCTGGAAGCTGCTCTTGAAGACTTGGACAAATCTGAAAGAGAAACTGAAGAACTAAGGGAAAAACTCAGTGATGCTCAATTTGTCATCAAAAGGCTAAGAAAAGATTTGAAAGAATGCTCTACTAGTGATCTAGGGACAATGGTCAAGAAGATGAATGAATAAAATAAATCCTTAAAAGAACAACTTGAAGAATTTGATGATAAGATGACTAACAATCAGGAAGTCTATGATGAACAGATCAAAGAGAACCTTCAACTGAATGAAGAATTAAGGCAAGAAAACATGGAAATCTTAGAACTAAGAAACAACAAGGAAAGATTGGAATCTAAATTGAAAGAGGCTAAGAATCACATTGATAAATTACACACTAGTTCTGATTTAATAGAATCTTAGTTGTATGCAAGAAGAGCTAAAGGAGATACTAGCTACATTGGATTCAATGAGGCACAAAATCAGATTGACAACATGTGAGCAAGAATAAATGCACAAAAGGACTCTACTGATACTAAGAATATTGAAGATCAAATCAAAGATAGTGGTGAACCACCTAAGAATGAGTGCAAACCTATAAACCGCACTTGTTATGCATGTAACAAGCATGGACACATAGCAAGGAACTATACAGAGGTAAGAATTTTCAATGGTTACTATTATTCATGTAATAAATTTGGTCATAGAGCTATGAATTCCAAGACAAGCCAAAAGAATAGGACTCATAATCAAAGAAATTAGAATTAATCAAATGTAAGAAGCTCTCAAAATGTTACATATCATATATGTAACTATAATGGTCACTCAGCTAAATAATGTAAGATGGTGACTCATGTCAATGTGCCAAGGAATATAAGGCCTCTAGTCATTTTTCACTCTTGTAACAAGGCTAAACACATCTCAAAGTTTTTTAGATCAAGCACGCGAGGTCAGGAAATTTCTAAAAAGGCCGAAGAACCCATTTTGGATTTTGAAGGAGAAGTCAAGTTTGTAAAAGCCTCAGAGGATGTGAGCTTGATTTGGTCAGAAACAAAGAAGGAAAAGGTTGATGAGTATGTATTGGATGCATCCATAGTGGATGCACCCTCTACATCTAGATGAATTTCCCTCTGGGTCATAGGGGGAACTAATTTAGCTCTATACCCCTGTGTGGTTGTTATACTCACTCTCAGAGTATGCACCTTTGGACTTAAGCTTTTGGAGACTATAGAAACCTTTGTGAAATCAATATTCAAGTAAGTGATGGATACTCCTATAGTATTTGATGTTGCAAATAAGAAATGATATGTGTTTAAGAGACATCCATTTAAGTCTACACTAGATGACCTAGAAGGGGCATTCTCCCACATGCCTATGGGCATTATGCATTTTAAGGACATTAGGGCATACATCTACTATAAGAAAGAACTAGTAGGATTGGATAGATTAAGGGCACACATGGAAACCATGTTAAAACCTAACAAAACCTTCTTGGATGAGTATGTGTAGTGGGAAAATCACCCTATAGTGGAGTATGCTATGACATATGAGTTTTATGAATCAAAATGGATCAAGATTCTTTTGAGTAGGATTCATGATGACCTATTTTGGATAGGTGAAGTGCCGGTCAGAATTATGAGTGACCTAATTCATGAAATGACAGGGCTCTCAAGGACAAGCATCATTCTTCTAGTGGGTAAAGATGTGAGGAAGATTGTTGAATAGAATTGCAAGTCAAGGAGTGATAGGCACGGAATGACCATAGAGCCTATTGAGAAAAATGACATCAAATTGATGTCTATGATTCTTGAATATAGGTTTCAACACACCAGCAGGGTGAACAGTGTGTCTACGGCCACAATTCTTGCAACCATAAGAATTGTTAAAGAAAATGGAGAGTTCAACCTATGTGAAATCTTGCACGCACAACTGATTGATAACATTAAGGCAATCAAGCATGATAAGACCAAAATATTCAGATTTGGGTCTTTGATCATCTATATGTACTTTCACATTGTTGGAAAAGTATTTGATTTGTATCTAGATAAATCCATTCCCACAATGCCTCAGATATCTCTCAAGACATGTACTAAGAGAACCTTGAAGGATTACATGACATTGGAGCTAAAGACATTCTGGGCTAAGATGCAGATGAGGTATAGGATACTAGAGAAGATAGTGGAAAAGTACAAGGATACCATTTGTTTCATGGTTGAGACAGACATAACATGCATGGAGGTAGTGGAACCAAGAACAAAGTGGATTCATCCACTTGGATATGAAGTAGATAAACAAGTTTTAGAAGCTTATGCTCAAGTCCTATTAGTAGCACCTAAAGATCCTAATGAGCCAAGATGGGGAATGTATGAGGAGAAAACTAGAGAAGTTGATGCAGTATTAAACAGTGCAGCAACAAAAAGAAAGGTTGCTAAAGTGACCTCAGAAATCTTGAGAATACATGGAGTGTCTCAAGAAGACCTAGACAAAGCAAGGGAATAAAATATTGCTTTGGAACTAGAAAGAACAGATGCAGCAAAGGCATAATCAAATGATCCCAAGTTAAAGAAGGTAAAGATAGAAAAATATGATGAATAGAAGGGTAAAGATGATGATACTCCTTCTGTGCCCAAAGTAACCATTGACCTTATTGCTCCTCCTAAGTATAAGGCAATGCCAAAGAGGAAGAAAGAGATCAACACTAGTCACCCATCCTCAAGAGTCACAAGGAACAGAAAGAACTCACAAGCACCTCCTGAAGTAAGTTTTAAACCTAGTCTCAGTGTACTAAGTGCAAGAATAATTGATGAGGGAAGAATTGATCAAGTAGGGAAGTTTTATGAAAAGTATAGTGAAATAGAAAAATCTAAGATACATGTCATGATAGTCAAACACATGTTGAAGTTTAAGAATATAGTCTTGGAACTTAAGACTATGATCCTTAATAATAGAGACACGTTATTGAAGAAGACCTACAGATAAGGGAAAAGATTCTAGATGATACCCTTCCTATATGTTCTCTAGAGGAGAAGTCTTTATTGTTAGACTTAGTGAAGCCACATCTCAAAACAAAATCAAGGACTTTGCACATTATGGACAAGAACTATGATCTTGTTGCTAAGGAAACAAAGAAGGCATTCAAGAAAGTATTCATGAATAGGCACATGTATCTAGCTACTATGCCCATAGCACAAGTACCCATAAAGCAATTCAAGGTGGTAGAGCCCACTAATGCATTAGTGATAGGTCCTCAAGATTCAATTCCTACAATAGAAACTCAAACAGAGGCAGATAAGTCTGCGCCCATGACAGAGTCACTAAAGGATAGCACCTTTATCATTGTCAATGTAGAGATAGCCATGGCAGCCATTGACACTAAATTGGATAAGTTTGAAGAAGATTTTGTGAGCACAAAAGAAGCTAAAATTTTATATAGCAACTCACCTCCCACTCATCAAGAAGAAGTATTGATTAAAGATATAATGGATGAGAAAGAAGATGAAAAAATAGAAGAGACGAAAGAACAAGAAAAAGAAAAAATATAAAAAGAAGAAGAAAAGATGGAAGAGAAGAAAGAACAAGAATAAGAAAAAGAAGAAAATAAAGAGATAGAAAAATAAGTAGAGAGAAATGAATCATCAGTTGAACTACTCAAGGTAAAATAAGAAGTGATGGATAGCACTCCCATCACTCCTTCAGTAGCATTGTTGTCAAGTTTGACACTTGACACAACTAGTTTGGACTCATGGGGAGAAGAAGACTTGATTAAGTTCAGTGTCCTAGCTATGGAGAAGGCCAAGGAGAAACAAGTGATGAGGAATCCCCTCATTATAGAATTAGTGAACATCTTGAACATTTTGTTACCTGTAGACAAGAAAGTGTCCAAAGTACACTCAGTTGACGATGTTAGTTCAGTGATTTCACAGTTCAAGGGTAACTTCACTAGCCTTGAAGAATCTGCATCCTTAGTTTTAGAGGAGAAATAAATGAAGAAAAGGCTCAATGAATTGGTCAAAAACTATGCACTTGACCTAAGCTCACTAAATGTTGGTCAAGCATCCCTGAAGGAATTTGTAGCAAAGGGAAGAAAAATCATTGTTGAATGCATGAACCAAGACAAGTTAACTAATGATCTATACAAGAAGATTCAAGAGGTTGAAGCTATGATAGATAGCATCAAGAAATTAGTGGAAGATCCATATATTGATTTGAACATGTGAAACAATGTCTACCAAGGACAAATTGATAAAATTGAGAAAGTAGAAAAAGAGATGACCAAGATAAGGGCTAGGCAGACTCAGCTAAGGAATGCTCTTGCGCCCTCATTAGACATACTAAATCAGAATATCAAGGAGATTGATGCCACCATGGTGACATATGATCAAGGTCCTAGTACTGATCTAGAGAAGATGGAGAAGCTTCAATATGCTTTATGCACCCATCTACAGATTGTGAATTCTCTGATCACATTTTGGAAGAAGGAGATCCAAAATTTGCAGATTGCATATCTGGATGTACTATCACAGTAAGTTTTTGTAGATTTAGTTTTTGACACACCTTTGTCATTAATGTCAAAGGGGGAGTATGTATATAATATGGATAATATATATGTATAAGGAGATATAAGATAGAAATATATGTATAGGGAGACAAAAAATTTTGTATTAAGGATAGTTAGCAACTTGGCCATATTCCTTTGTTGCCATCAATGAAAAAGGGGGATATTGTTGGAAAGTTGGCTATACTAGTGTATATGTATTAATATAGTGTTCTCATTATGGAAACAAAGTCATAGAAGTTTGGAGTGAGCATACTTGATGTAAAGATCAAAAATTGGTTAAGTGTTGAAGACTGGACAGTGTACAAAGTTCCTAAAGCTCAAGCATCAATGCACGTGCATACAACCGAGTTATGATGTGTGCCCTAGAAGTAAATTTGGTTAGAATATATTCATGCTTAGTATATGAGCACATGATCAGATATGAAAGTATGAGAAAGATACAGACAGATGAAGTTACATAGCCAGTGTGTGCCAGTGAAGAATAGAGTAAGCAGCCGACTGTTATCATTTTGAGTTGTGGTTATATTCTATTGATGTAAAGGATATGCACCTATTGTAATTAGGTTTAAGACATGTATATATGTTTTTTTGTAAACACACTTGAGCCAATTCATTTGGAAGCATTGTATGTAATAGGTTTAAGGGACGACCTAGTTATTTATTTTGTATGCGCATATAAATATGAGATGCCCCCATTATAATTAGTATGGAAGTTGATATAGAAAAGTAATAAGTAGAGAAGAAGTGTGAAAAGAGACTATAAGATGTATTAGAGCTTTGAAAGAGTTCAAAGCATCAGTGCATCAAAGGAACTGATCTGAAAAGTAGTGTCATAGTGACAGTTCATCCAGCAGATATAGTGTGTATCTGAGATCAGAAGGTTGTAGCCTTCACCACTTGAGCAGTGAGCTCTAGGACAGTGTATCCACTCCCCTAATAGTGACTATTGTAAAAGAATCCTAACAAGGTCTGAGATTTGACAAGGTCTACTATACTTAATGCATTGTAAAGAAACTCCTAACAGGGTTAAGGATCTTCTAACAAGGATCATAAAACACTAGTACAAAATATTAGTGGGTGTTAATTCCCACCGAGGTTTTTACCTATTTGGGTTTTCCCATAACCATATTGGTGTTATTTTTTGATTTCATGTTTCATGTTTATGTGGATATTCATTTCAGTACTTAAGCATTTAAGTTCAGTTTAAAGATTAAGTAAAAAGATAAAATATAATGAACACTGATACAACCCCCCCTCTTAGTGTTCTCATTCCTAATAGGATCTTTATGATTTAGGTCAAAATATGAGTAGTTCATGATGTGGAAATCAGCTCTTTTGTAACCCTAGGTGTCTGATGCAGGAGCATCTTGGGCCTTTAGCAATCTTGCATCACCAAAAATATTTCCTATTTCCTATTTCCTATACCAATCTAATGTTTGTTTCAGCACCAATGTTTATGTTGGTTTTATGCCTTTCAAAGTTAATTTAGTTATGTGGACCTAATTTGGAACACTCTCCTAAGGGCACATCTCATAATTCACTTGGATCTAGAAGCTATCGTAATTTTCCTTAGGCATTGACTTTCTGCCAGTTTCGCTCATGAAACATGTGGTATTTTGGATTGCATAGTTTCATGTGGGGAAAGTGGATCTTGTGTGCTTGGGGATCTATTCTTAGATCTTGTGTGGACCTAAATGTATCTTCATATCATTTTTTATTGTTTCTAGCTTTATTTTTAGTTTCTCCTCCTAGTGTGGACCTATAATGTAATTAAATGCCTAACTAGCTGACTTGTGGCTTTTCTGGCTATATATTTGTGGCTTTTGATGTTGTATAAAACAAAAGAGGAAGGGGTTTTAGATGGTATAAGGATAGAAGTAATAGTATCATAGAAGAGGATATGCTCATAATGATTGTAATTGCATAATTCTTATTGTATAAGGTCGAAACCCAGAAGGCCTCACAGTCGGGCACGTTGAAGATTTAATATAATTACTCTTTTGTTGCTGCCAGTTGCTTGTCTCATATCCATTATGTTTTCACTGAATTCATGTTATTTATGTATTGATTCCATTGTATAGCTCTTCATAGGGCTTGTTTGTGGGTTTAGATAGTCTCAATTAACCTTGATTCTGCCTGTACCTTCCTTGCCCCTGCATCATTTTCTCATCTTCATCAGAATCATCTTTCATATTAACATAAACAACTTCAATATCATATTCATTAGATTCACTAGTGTCACTATCATTTTCCTCTCCAGAAATATAATAGGCTTTCTTACCTTTGTCCTTGTAGTCTTTGTACCTTCGTAGATCTTTATCATTTCTCTTGTCTTTGTACTATCTTTCCCTTCTCTCATACTTGTCAGACCTGTCAAGGCATCTTACTACAATATGACCTACTTTGTTACATGAAAAATAGATTATATGAATTTTACCTTTATATTTCCCTTTTCCTCTTTTTAGCCTTCTAGCCATAAGTGACTCAAGATCATCTAGGTCTTCATCAGAATTGTCACTCTCATTGTCGTTGTCACTATCACTTTTCACACACTTTTCTTTTTCTTTCTTAGACTTATGCAGAACCATTTGTGACTTAAATGTAGACTCAACATTAGGAATAGTGTAGTTATCATAATTAGATATCTCAAAATCAGTAAGCTTACTAACAAGACATTCCAGAGTTAGAACATTACCAGGGTTTTATCTTGATTCTTATATTGTAGAAATTATGATAGCATAGATAGGAAGAAAACTCCTTAATACTTTACCAATAATAGTTTCATCATCAATCATTCCATTAGCTCCTCTAATAGCATTCACTACCTCCTTGATTCTACCACAATATTAAGCAACATTTTCACCTTCTTTCATTTTAATTTCATCAAACTTACCTCTCAAGCTTTCAAATTTAGCTCTCAGCACATTTGTATCTCCACCATAGATAGTTGCAAGAGTTTCCCACATTTTCTTTATATTTGTGCAGTCCTTGAGGTCTTCAAATTCAAGATATCTTAGGGCAGACGAAATCTCCAACATTTCTTTATTTTTCTCTTATTTTTCTTTCATCTCCTCCATAGTCAAAGGTGCAGTAGGGGTTACATAATCATTTTCCACATAGTACTTTATCCAATCACTAATACCAGCTAGATCCAATTTCATCAAACTTTTCCATGCAGGGAAGTTCTCTTTGTTCAACTTTGATATCTCCTTTTTGTACATCTTGATCATTAGCTTCAAGTACCTTTGAACTTTCTCTATACGCACCAACAACTCTAATACCAATTGTTAGAATTATTTAGAACAATAGAGAGGGGGTCAATCAGTTGTTCTCAGGTCTCGATGTACCAATTAAACTTTCTAGCACTTCAAAAAACTCAGATCTAATCACCAACTCAACTCAGTCTCTATAGAATATATCAGAAACATATAAAATGCAGTCTATTGTCCAAAAGTAATTAACTTGCAAAATATAAAACTTTCAACAACATCCACATCAAAATTATTCACACAAGTATAACACCGGGATTTATAGTGGAAACCCAATTTGCGAAAAACCACTTTGTAACATGCTGTTGATTTTCACTCTTCTGAAGTGAGTTCTATGAAAATCCAACGCTGTCAAAGGTTGACATGCACACTACTAGGTGTGACTCAGTTAAAGGATTTAATCACCTTGTTAAGAGTGGTCTTATTAGAGGGCTTAAGAACATTCAACAGAATGTCACCTTGATTAAAGGGTTTATACAAAATGACTGTTAGGTCAACCTTGATTAAAGGATTTAGACTAATACAATGGTTATAAAGTAATAATAGTTTCTGATCTAAAAAACATACAACTCCCTTTTCAAATATAGAGCTACTTCACACATAAGTTGATTTACTCTCTGACCTTGATTTCACCTCCATCTCTGATCTACTCAAAATTCACTTCAACAAATCACAACTCTGTTTAGATTCTTCACACTTTCACCTTCAACTTTCTGCTTAGACTTATCAATCAAATAACATCAACCTCTTCCACACATTTAGATCATGTTGTAACCTCATAATTAGGTTAATCTTATACCTCTTTTATCAAGTAGATCAATCTTTTGCCTCTTCATCTCCTCAGTAGTTCTTAGGTTTAGATCAAATTCATTGAATCCTTCCATCATTATGTTCTCCTTTTTCTTCTTGATACAATTCTTAACTCCTCATAAGAAAATGATTTTCCAAGCATTAAATGCTCCAAACACTAGTACATTTGAGGCCAAATTCAAACCACCATTTGTCAGATTTGCAACACCTAGTTGTCGACATTTCAACATATGTGTTCATCAGCATTTTTGCATTGCAAATTGTGATGGAAGTGGTCACTGTCAGTCTGCTGACATCATATTATATTGGAATATAGCACACAAATACTAGCTTTGTTATGTAATTTCTTATGGTAGACCTATTAGAACTCTGACAAACCATGTGGGTCTCTTGTCATAAATTACTGTCAGAAGAGCGATGCATATGCAATGATTGTCCGATAGGAAAACCCATCAAAGATATAGCATGTCTATCACAATTATCTATCGAAAAGGAGTTCTCTCTGACATTATACCTATTGTAATAGTGATAGGTAAACCTATCAGTGGTATAGCATTCTTGTCACACCTATCTATCAAAAATGAGTTCTCTCCGACATTGTACCTGTCAGAAGAGTGATGGAAATACAATGATTGTTTGACAGGTAAACCCATCGGTGGTATAGAATTCCTATCACAATGATCTATCAAAAAGTAGTTCTCTCTAACATTATAGCTATCAGAATAGTGACAGTAGGTAATAAAGTTGTTGGATACAATTGTCTAAAGAAGATTTTTGGATTAATTGTGTGTTGTCTTTGATGTCACACAAATGTCATATCACTTATCATGCTCATTCGGTCAGCAAAGTAGTTCCTAGTGTCTACCAAGCTCAGTCAGTCAGCTAAGTGATTCCCAATGTCTCCCAAGCTTAGTCGGTCAACAAGGTAGTTTTTTGTGTTTACCAAGATCACTCGGTCATCAAAGGAATTCTTTTTTGATTAGTGTTTACCGAGCAAGGTCGGCCCAGTAAAGAATTTTTTTAATTTGAGGAATAAAGTTTGTTTATTCAAGCCGACTATTGTAATGAGTGTTAATGTTTGTAATGATTATTAGTGCCGAATTGACAATGTGAATGGACAATCTGAATGGTATATATAGAAGGTCAAGTTGTGAATTAAAAGAGTGTGTAAGTGAAAAAGAGAGTGAAAGTGTGGACAAGTGTGAAGGAGGAAGAGTGTGTGGATGAGTGAACATGCAAATCATTTTGAAGGAAAGTGTGAGCGAATTTTGAAGGATGGTTAGATATCCTTGAGGAGTAGCAGAGATATATTTGATCAGGAAGGATCTAGTGAAGTAGAACAGAGATGTGTAATCAACAATTCAATTGCATCATTATTCAGGTCATTTCATTGTTACTTTCTTACCATTGTAGCAGTGATTTCAAAATCTCTTAACAGAGTTGGTTTAACAGCCATTTTGTAAATCCTCTAACAAGGTGACAATTCTATTGAATTATTTCAAAGACCTCTTACAAGGCCAAACTAACAGGGTGATTAAATCCTCTAACAAGGTCACACCTAACAATGTGTTTTGTAACCTTTAACCGGGTTGGCTCCTAACAAAGCTCACTTCAAAAGAGTGAAAAATAGTAACTAGTTACATTGGTGGTTTTTCCCATATTGGGTTTCCACGTTAAATCTGGTGTCTCTTGTGTTCATTTTATTTTCTTTATGCATGCATGTTAATCACTGATGAATACTTAAGAATAGTTATAATTAATACTCACTACAATAACCAAGTGTTCAGCATTTCTCTGTATGTTTACTGAGTGACAATAGTAAATGAATTAATAAGACATCTAAGGGATCTGTGGTAATATTTTTGTGGTTAACTGATTCACCCCCCCTCTCAGTTACTCCATCTATATTTCCAACAATTGGTATCAGAGCATTTGGTGCTTGCAGGAAGGGTTTCAAGGACCTAAGCTAAAGATCAGGATGTCTTACAAGAGAGAAATTCCAAGGCTTAACAGAGATAACTTTTCAGCATGGCAAGGACTCATGAGACTTCATCTGGCTTCCATTGGTGATTAAGGATGAAAATATATTAATGAAGAATATACAGCTCCTACTGGCACATTAATTGTTGAAGACATTGTAAAGAAAAAGAACCATAACACCATGATGATAGACATTGCATCAGCTCTTAGCTATGAAGAATTTGATGAGATCAAAGATTGCACAACTGCTTATGCAATGTGGAACAAGCTGAAGAAAATTTATGGCGGTGATAACAATGTGAAGAGAACCAAAGCAGAAAGCCTAAGAGGACAATTTGATTAGATGAAAATGAGAGAAGATGAAAACATTGCAAAATATGTTGAAAGGATCAAGGCAAGTGTTAGTGCAATCAGAGCTTCTAGAGGAAAAATTGATGATGAAATTTTTATAAGTAAGGTTCTCAGAACATTACTTCCTATCTATGCAATAAGAGTATTTTCTATTCAAGAAAGAAGATGTGAAGAAAATCACAATATAACTTTGGATGCTTTAGTGGGAAGATTGACAGCCTTTGAGTTGGATAACTATGACAACTATGTTCCAACTTCCAAAAATGTTGAATCAGCATTTGAGGCCAAACTTTCACTTAAGAAGGGAAAGAAAATAAAGGACATCCAGTCAAAGAGTGAAGAAGAATCAGAGGAAAGTTCTGATAGTGATCTTGAAGTTATTGAAGCATTACTTGCAAAGAAATATACTAGAGGCAGAGGTAAATACAAAGGTAAAACTCCCTTAATCTATTTTTCATGTGAAGAAATTGGTCATATTGCAGCTAGGTGCCCAAACAAGCAAAGCAAGGATGAGAAGAAAGGTCACAAGTACAATGGCAAGAAGAATTTCAAATCATTCAAGGATAAAGGTAAGAAAACATGTTTCATGGCTAAGGATTCTGATAATAGTGAAGATGAAATTGTCTACATTGTTGTAAAAGATGAATCTGATGATGATGAAGATAAGATGGCACTTATCTCTTATGTAAGCAAAAATGAAACATAGATCATAGACAGTGGATGTTCACATCATATGACTGGTGACAGAACAAAGTTTGAACACCTTGAAGACTATGATGGTGGTAATGTAAGGTTTGGAAATAATGAACCTTGTTGCATAAAAGGAAGAGGATGAATCTCTTTAACCAAAGAACTTATATGTGATAATGCATATTGGGTTGAAGGACTAAAGCATAATCTTCTAAGTGTAGCACAACTAATCAACATTAGATTCAAGGTTGAATTCATGCATGGCAAAGCAAGACTGTTGGATGAAAAGGGAAAACTAATTGGATCAGGCAAACAAACCAAAGGTAACTTGTTTTATCTTGATCTTGGTGAATGCTCATGTTTTATTGCTCAAATTGAAGAAATTTGGTTATGGCACAAAAGGTTATGTCATGTAAATTTTGATAACATGGTGAAAATAATAAAATTCAAGAAAGTAAGAGGCATTCCTACTTTGAAGAAACCTGATGTTGGTCTATGCAAGAATTGTTAGATTGGTAAAATGGGAAAGACTAGCTTTAAAAGTAAAAGCTATCAGTTTGAAGATATTTTGGAAATTGTGCATACTAATTTATGTGGACCTATTGGAATTGAGAGCTATACTGGAGAAAAATTCTTTATTCTCTTTGTTGATGACTACTCCAAAATGATGACTGTTATGTATCTAAGAGAAAAGTCAGAAGCATTTGAGAAATTCAAATGGTATTTGGCAAGAGTAGAAAAGGAAATAGGGAAAAGAATGAAGTGCTTGAGATCAGATAGAGGTGGTGAATTCATCTCCCATGAATTCAATAATTTTTGCATTGAAAGAGGAATCAAATGACAGGTATCAGCCCCAAGAACTCCTGAGCAGAATGGAATAGCTAAAAGGAGGAATAGATCTATCATGGATTGTGCAAGGACTCTAATGATTGAAAAGAACATTGCTATGAAATACAGGAAGGAAGCTATTAGCACTGCAGTTCATACCTTAAACTGAGTACAGTTGAAGAAAGACACATTCAAAACTCCTTATGAGTTATGGTATGGCTATAAACCCAATGTAAGTTAACTGAAAGTATTTGGTAGTAAGTGTTACATCTTAAAAGAATCTAGAAAAGGCAAATTTGATGTGAAAAGTGATGAAGGAATATTCTTAGAATATTCTTGCAAAAGTAAGGCATATAGATGTTTGAATTTGTCTACTCACAAAATCATAGAAAGTGCACATCTGAAAGTTGATGAGTTTGCAGAAAAGACTAAAGAAGGAAGCAAAAAGGAACTAGAGGATTATAGGAGATTTGTTTACATTGAACCTAATACATTACTCGACACATCTTTCAATAAGGAGACTGCATCTACCAAGCCCAGTATAGTAACCGAGTCACAAGAAGAAGTTCAAACCGAGTCACAAGGACCCGAGTCTCAGTCTGAAGCTACCGAGCCAATATCTACTAAGCCTGAGAAACCAGAACCTGAAGATGAAATTCAAGAAGATGACAATGTAACTCATTCAAGAGGCAAGGAACCTATATTGGCCAAATATGTCAGGAGGCATCATACACTAGATCAGATTATTGGAAACAAATTAGATGGTACTATGACAAGAAGTAAACTAAAAGGTACATGTTTACTTGCTAATTTTGAACCTAGAAATGTCAAAGATGCATTGGAAAATGAAAGTTGGATTGATGCTATGAATGAAGAAATAAAACAAATAGAGAAGAACAAAACATGGACTCTTGTACCTGGGCCTAAAGATAAAAATGTAATTGGAACAAAATGGGTATTCAAGAATAAGTTGAATGAAGATGGTCAAGTATCAAGAAACAAAGCTAGATTGGTGTGTAAAGGATATTCTCAAGAAGAGGGCATAGATTATGGTGAGAATTTTTCTCCTGTTGCAAGATTAGAAGGTGTAAGAACTCTACTTGCATATGCAACACATAAAGGATTTAAGGTATATCAGATGGATGTAAAATCTGCATTTCTCAATGGTATTCTTGATGAAGAAGTCTACATTGAGCAACCTGAAGGTTTTATTGATCCAGACAAAAGGAATATGGTCTACAAGTTACACAAAGCATTGTATGGTCTGAAACAAACCCCTACAGCATGGTATGAAAGATTACACAACTATCTTATTCAGATTGGTTTCAAAAGAGCTAATGATAACAATAGTTCATACATCAAGGAAGGACTAGATAACAAAATTGTTCTCGCAGAAATATTTGTGGATGATACTATGTTTACAGGTAATGATGATCAATGCAAAGAATTTTTAGAGAAAATGAACAAAGAATTTGAAATGTCTATGTTTGGTCAAATAAAGTTCTTTGTTGGTCTTCAAATTTAGCAGAGCAAGAATAGTATCTACATTACTCAGTCTAAATACATCAAGGAAATACTTAAGAAGTTTGGTATGGAAGATGCAAAACTAGTTGGTACCCCCATGTGTACTGGACTGAAGCTTACCAAAGATGATGATTCAAAAGTAGATCAGACCTTATACAGATCAATGATTGGAAAATTACAGTATGTAGTCCATACAAGGCCTGATATTGCCTTAGCAGTTGGTATAGTAGCAAGATTCTCAGCAAAACCCAGAGAAAATCATATGATGGAAATCAAAAGAATCTTGAGATACTTGAAAGGAACTGAAGATTATGGCTTGTGGTATAAATTTGGAGGCAATCTAGACTTAAAAGTGTTTATTAATGCTAATTGGGCAGGAAACATTGATGACAGAAAGAGTACCAGTGGTGGAGCATTCTTTATTGGCAAGAGGTTGGTATCTTGAGACCAGTAAAAAGAAAAATTGCACATCCCAATCCACAGTAGAAGTAGAATATGTTGTTGCAGTAGTAAACTGCTCTAATATTGTTTGGTTTAAATAGTTATTGGAAGGCATGAAGGTTGAGATCAACGAACCAATTGTTATATTTTGTGATAATATAAGTGCAATAAATATTTCAAAGAATCCATTAATGCATTCCAAAACCAAGCACATTGCTATAAAATATCACTTTTTCATAGAATTGGTGTAGGACAAGGAAATCAGATTGGAATATATTCATACAAAAGAATAGATTGTAGATATATTCACCAAGCCACTACCTAAGGATGCATTCTTGTATCTAAGAGGTAAGTTAGGGGTCATTCCCCTATCTGAGGCTCACTAAATAAATTTTTAGTGATGCATCAACCAGAGCATATTGAAGATCAGTCAGTTGATGCAACTTAGTCAAGGAATCATTGCATATGAATCAGTACTCAAGGTACATTTCTATTCACCTGGTATGTGTTGTCTTTGGCATGTGTTGTCAAACAGGCAGAGTTTACTGTCATATTTCAAGAAATTTTTTAAGATTTCTAAGAGGGAGAGTTTTCTTGGAGAGTTTGAGAAGTTAAGGAGAGTTTTTTAGTCAGAAAGAGAAGTTTTCTGATAGAGGGAGTTCTCATAGATGAGAATTAGAATGAAGCTAAGGATATGTTCCTTACTCTATGTTTTCTGTGAAATTTCATTATGCTATGACATGTTGTGTTGCCATCAATGCCAAAGAGGGAGATTGTTGGATACAACTGTCTGAAGAAGATTGTTGGATTAATTATGTGTTGTCTTTGATGTCACACAAATGTCATATCATTTACCATGCTCAATTAGTCAGCAAAGTAGTTCCCAGTGTCTACCAAGCTCAGTTGGTCAGCTAAGCGATTCCCAGTGTCTACTGAGCTCAGTCGGTCAGCAAGGTGGTTTTCTATGTTTACCAAGATCACTTGGTCATCAAAGGAATTCTTTTCTGATTAGTGTTTACCGAGCAAGATTGGCCCAGTAAAGAATTTTGTTAATTTGAGGAATAAAGTTTGTTTATTCAAGCCAACTATTGTAATGAGTGTTAATGTTTGTAATGATTATTAGTGCCGACTTGACAATGTGAATGGACAATCCGAATGGTATATATAGAAGGTCAAGTTGTGAATTAAAAGAGTGTGCAAGTGAAAAAGAGAGTGAAAGTGTGGACAAGTGTGAAGGAGGAAGAGTGTGTGGATGAGCGAACATGAAAATCATTTTGAAGGAAAGTATGAGTGACTTTTGAAGGATGGTTAGATATCCTTGAGGAGTAGCAGAGATATATTTAATCAGGAAGGATCTAGTGAAGCAGAATAGAGATGTGTAATCAGCAATTCAATTCCATCATTATTCAGGTCATTTCATTGTTACTTTCTTACCATTGTAGCAGTGATTTCAAAATCTCTTAACAGAGTTGGTTTAACAACCATTTTGTAAATCTTCTAACAAGGTGACAGTTCTATTGAATTGTTTCAAAGACCTCTTACAAGGCCACTCCTAACAGGGTGATTAAATCCTCTAACAAGGTCACACCTAACAGTGTGTTTTGTAACCTTTAACCGGGTTGGCTTCTAACAGGGCTCACTTCAGAAGAGTGAAAAATAGTAACTAGTTACATTGGTGGTTTTTCCCATATTGGGTTTCCACGTTAAATCTGGTGTCTCTTGTGTTCATGTTATTTTCTTTATGCATGCATGTTAATCACTAATTAATACTTAAGAATAGTTATAATTAATACTCACTGCAATAACCAAGTGTTCAGCATTTCTCTGTATGTTTACCAAGTGACAGCAGTAAATGAATTAATAAGACATCTAAGGGATCTGTGGTAATATTTTTGTGGTTAACTGATTCACCCCCCCCTCTTAATTACTCCATCTATATTTGCAACAAAAGTTTCAATGGGATTTCCCATTGGAGGTATAGCACCATCATCAAAAGAGTTTTCATTTATGTCAAAAAAGAGATGGATATGCAAATTAAAAATTAAAAATTGCAAGAGACCATCTTAGTTGGTCTCTTTCTTCCATCCATATTATTGACAAAATGGTTTACCTTTCATTAGCTCATCAAATGTAGGGACTTGAAAGAATTTAATAGAATATTTTTATGATAACGTATATTATTTAAGTTGATGTTGCATGAATTTATCTACTTTGTGCACTTATAGACTATGAGGACAGTGATAAAGAAGAATCTCCTCCCATGGCCTACATTATTCAAGCCATGGGAGGGGATGCTTCTTTATGGCTATCCTCCTAGTGTGTAAGTGCGAGAAGTAGATAAATTTGTTTAATGTCAAACTAAAATAATGTATGTTAGTGATGAAAATATCATCTATTAAATTCTTTCAAATATCCGCATTTGATGAGCTAATGAAAGGTAAAACATTTTGTTAGTAATATTGACTAAAGAAAGAGACCAACTATGATGGTCTCTTGAGCTTTGTTATCTTTACTCCTAGCTACTGGGTAAGGCCTAGAAGACTTGTACCTATCGATCATCGAGAATAATCACCGCCTTGCCTTTATGTACACTACACAGTATCCAATATAAGAGAAGACAGAAAATATGAATGGATAAAAGAAATAAAAGATACAATAATATTATCTTATTTTTTACCTTCTCATAATTAATCCCAGTCTCGCAAAAGTAATTTTATATGATCACTAGCACATTTCATGCATGGATGAGAAATAGTATCCAAATTTTCTAAATTCTGAGAAGAGATATGAGTAGAGGACAAAAAAAGGATTTTTGTGAAGGTTTTATAGACGTAGGTTACTAAATCATCATCTCTGCACTGGTACTCAATCTGGAAACCCTCTCTAGAAAATCCCCACATCTAGAAAATCTCCACAAAAATACCTTCTAGCCTCCACTGCATATACGTCTTCTCAGTATCTAAAAACTCTCCATCATTCATTCCCATCATTTTTTCAGCATCTTCATGGACTGAGACCTTAAATTATTAAGCTTATCTTTGTTTCACGAATAGTTTAACATTATCTACTTAACAGGGCCAACCATGTGAAGGTGGAAGCTCATCTAGCCCCTCCTAGGAGCCTCTTATGACCCTTTACAACATTTTAAGACCTCTAAGATGTATTCTTAGGGATTGTAAAGGGTTGTAAAGGGTCATAAGGGGTCATGGGACACAACAATTGAGAAACATAAATATAGGAATCATGGTCACAATTTTTTGGAGGCACAACATAATTGAGTGGTATACCCAAACAATGTAAAGAAACCACTAGTCCTCTAGTTTCAAGTCGACACTATGGGATCCAAAAACCATAGATAAGGAATAAATTTAGAGAGAGGAGGAGGGCCATAATGACCAAAATATTATAGGGCCATAATGACTAGAATAATATAGGACCCTGTATTATTTAGGTCATTATGGCCCTCCTCCACTCTCTACATTTATTCCTTATCTATGGTTTTTGGATCGCGTAGTGTCAACTTGGAACCAGAGGAGTAGTGGTTTCTTTGCATCATTTGGGTATACCAGTCAATTATGTTGTGTCTCCATAAAATTTAGAACATGATGCCTACATATATGTTTCTCAGCTTTTGTGATATCTACATCGTAGTCTATAGTTGTTGCAGCAATAGAGCATCAGGTGCCACCTTCAGTACAATATGATCACTAGACAGGTCTGTATGTTTTATGAAACACCTATCCACAATAGAATGGGAAGACATCTTTCTAGCCTAGGCCTGGCTCCTACCCCAATTGTTGAAGGATCCAGGCCCAAGCTAGAAAGATGTATTCCCATTTTGTTTAAGCCATATTCCTTGTTCTTGTCAAACTTCCTTGGTATGGTAGGCCTACTCTCTACAGTACTCTTCTTCAATATGTGTTTGATGATAAGCATCTTATTCTTCTTCCTAATTACAGCCAGAGCATCCTTTTCATCAGGATTCAACTCCACTTCCCCCATCTCATCATCCTCGTCACCCTTAGCTACCATCCTAAGCCCTTCTTCCCTCTCCAGTTCTTCAAGGCTCTAAAAGATATCTGGATCAATAAATTCTACAACATTGTGTCCATCCATGATCTCATAAATATCATCATCTTTCCACTCTTCATTTGCCAAAATATATCACTTCTTCAAATTTGTAGAGTAATCTTATTAATAAAAGAACTCTTGCCAACATTAGGGTACCCACAAATCAAAATAGTTGATGTTATTGGTGCTTGTGCTCAAGGATATCGATTCACTATTTTGAAATGGAAAAATCATTTTTATTTAGATTGTAGAGAAAAGGAGCGGGAGAAAAGGAGCGGGAGAAAGCTAAGCATGAGAGAAGGTATGTGATTTCTTCATCTTTGATTGGTATCTTTGAAGGGAAATGTCTTTTGAGCCTCCGACATCATATTCACCCATAAATTTCAAATGCATTACACTTTATTTGATCATGAAAGCTCTCTAAAATGACCAATCATGCTTTCTATTCGCTTATATTGAGCTACAACAGAACATGATTCTTTTTGGTGCTTTTTTTCCCATATTAAGTAGATGAAAATCATGGTAGAAGCCACTTAGCCATCTTTTTGATGTTCCACATATTTTACAAAGATACAGGTATGTGGATTTATCATTTAGTTGCTTGCAGTTATTGGTCAAATGCAAATATTTGTCAAGTTGAAAGGGCAAGAAATTGGTTTGGTGTTTTCAGTTTATGTTAAAAGTTGATTTGGTAAAATCCTCAAGAAAACACACTACATGTTTTAAAATGTAAAGAAGTTGAATGTTAAATGTAAGATATATATCTCATCCATAGTAATCAAAAGAAAGGACATGAAACTAAAGAGATTTACCAATCCAAAAATATAAGCGAATAGAAAACATGATTGGTACCTTATGAATTGGTTTTTGAGGTGCACAATCTTCATCAATCTCCTCAGAAGAAGACCCCTCCTCACTACTACTACTTTCTTGTTTAACAATTGGTTTGGAAAAATGCATTTAACACAAAAAATAAATTACAAAACTGAACCAATGACATGTTTACAACAAAGAAATAGAATGATAATAATATGCTAAAAATTCTATTATGTTTAATACACACAGAAGGACCAGTCCAAAAAATTCTTAAACATACTTTATTTCAAATGCATTGAATTTTATTTGATCATGAATGCTCACTAAAATGACCACATTCTACTGGTGTCATGCCCTAGCCCATGCTTTATCTCCATTATTTGATGTTATTGGTGCTTGTGCTCAAGGATATCGATTCACTATTTTGAAATGTTTGGATTCACGTTTGTTGATATTAATGGCACAACCATTGTATATTATACCTTTATTAACAATTCATCATATCAGATAAAGTATGTTTAAGAATTGTTGGGACTGGTCCTTTGGCATACTGGATTTAATTCATAAATAGATTTAATTTTATTTTTTATGTAAAATTTTGGGAGTTGTATGAGAATTTTTAGTGTCTAAACACTCAACTAATCCCTCTAACTGATTAGGAGTGGTTGGGGAAGTTGAGAGGAAAGCTTTCAAACATTCATATTCACTTATTGTATACTTTAGAGACTACTAGTTTGACTGTCCATGCGTTACCAATGACTGAGATTCATTAAAAGATATAAAATCCTCCATTTTGGGTTATTGTGTGTGGATTCAAATGTAGGTTTGATTTGGTTAATTTTTAGAAGAGATAAATAAAGTATTTAAAGACAATCTTACATGTTTGGAGGGTTTTGAGAGGCACTTATCATGACTATACCCTCACAAACAACGGCATAGACTATTTTTACTAAGTTTCCTTTCTCTATTTTGAGGTTTCCTTTCTCTACCACAGGGGTATAGTCAGAGGGTTCATTGACAAAATGATCCTTTGAATGGTTACTATGAATAGGAATGATTTGATATAGCATATTTCTCATTTTACTTGAAGTTTGGAATATCTTATGCAAGGGTGAAAGTACTTTTGATCATTTTGGCCATGATTGTTCCTCTACACAGTCAGGAAATGTAACTGTCTAATGATTATGTGTAATGTTGAATGGATTAAATGCTTTATTCTTGGTAGAATTGAATGGAAGGAATCGTGTTGGTGTTAGGTTTCATTTATTATTAAATTCAATGGTTTACGAATTCATCATATCAGATAAAGTATGTTTTAGAATTGTTGGGAGTTCTATTAGACCTTTGTTGTAAACATGCCATTGGTTTAGTTTTGTAATTTTTTTTGTGTGTTAAATGCATTTTTCCAAACCAATTGTTAAACAAGAAAGAAGTAGCAGTGAGGAGGGGTCTTCTTCAAAGGAGATTGATGAAGATCGTGCACCTCAAAAACCAATTCATAAGGTACCAATCATGTTTTCTATTCACTTATATTTTTGGATTGGTAAATCTCCTTAGTTTCATGTCCCTTTTATTTGATTACTATGGATGAGAACATTTGACTGATAACTTCAAGCAACTGAATGCTAAATCCACATACCTGTATGAATTCACTATTTTGAAATGTTTGGGTTCACGTTTGTTTATATTACTGGCATGACAATTGTATATTGTTGAGATTCTCTCTAAAATGACCACATTCTACTGGTGGTGTGCCTTAGCCTATTCTTTATCTCCATTATTTGATGTTATTGGTGCTTGTGCTCAAGGATATCAATTCATTGTTTTGAAATGTTGACTGTGGTTATCAAATGGACAGCCTGTGAGCTTCTAGCTAGGTGTCATTTGTTATATTGATAGCTTAGGGCATCAAATGTATTGTATCATTGATAGTTGAGACTTTGTTAAAAGGAAATAGGATAAAGAATGATCTTGATTTATTTTCTCTATTTTGATCCCTAAGTGGCTGCCACCATGATTTTTATTTTGAGTACAACTTTGATAGAATTTTAGTTGGGTTTTCACTAGGGTTGTCAGTATATTGAGCTACAATAGAACACGATTCTTTTTGGTGATTTTTTTTCCATATTCAGTAGATAAAAATCATGACGGTAGCCACTTAGCCATCTTTTTGATGTTCTAGGTATTTTACAAAGATACAGGTATGTGGATTTATCATTCAATTTCTTGCAGTTATTGGTCAAATGCAAATATTTTGTGAAGTTGAA
The DNA here is from genome assembly GCA_027943335.1 of Chamaecyparis obtusa. NCBI lineage: Eukaryota > Viridiplantae > Streptophyta > Pinopsida > Cupressales > Cupressaceae > Chamaecyparis > Chamaecyparis obtusa. The sequence continues at coordinate 310,127 of BSBK01002469.1, read as the reverse complement.
AGGGAAAGAAATTATTTTGGTGTTTTTGGTTTATGCTAAAAGTTGATATGGTAAAATCCTCAAGAAACACACTACATGTTCTAAAATGTAAAGAAGTTGAATGTTAAATGTAAGATATATATATCATCCATAGTAATCAAAAGAAAGAACATGAAACTAAGGAGATTTACCAATCCAAAAATATAAGCGAATAGAAAAAATGATTGGTACCTAATGAATTGGTTTTTGAGGTGCACAATCTTCATTAATATACTCAGAAGAAGACCCCTCCTCACTGCTACTACTTTCCTATTTAGCAATTAGTTTGGAAAAATGCATTTAACACAAAAAATAAAATTACAAAATTGAACCAATGGCATGTTTACAGCAAAGAAATAGAATGATAATAATATGCTGAAAATTTGATTATGTTTAATACATGCCAAAGGACCAGTCTTAACAATTCTTAAACATACTTTATCTTATATGATGAATTGTTAATAAAGGTCTAATTTTGTAGACTGCTAGCACGAAGGAAGATTTGACCTAGCCAAATCTTCCTTGTACCACACAAAAAATTATGTGATAACTATGTCTACTCCAACCTTAAGTGTTTAAGAATTCATCATATCAGATAAAGTATGTTTAAGAATTGTTGGGAGTTATATTAGACCTTTTTGTAGACATACCATTGGTTCAGTTGTATTTGAGTTACAACTAAGAGTATCATGTAGAACAGACCCTAAACTTTGAAAGTGTTCTCCAGCCTGGCAATTCAAAATTCAATCTAGGCAAGCATCAGTAAGTGAAATAAATTATAGACATCAACATCAACATCATCATAAGCATTGTAAAGCACCAATGAGAGAAAGCCAATTCCAAACTAAGCCAAATAGTTAATAACTAACTGTTACCGGTTAGATGGAGGTTGTAAACCGGTTGGAGAGGCTTATTAGAGAAGATTAGTTTCTTGTGTTCTAGGTGTATTAAGGAAGTTTCTTAAGGAGAACTGTTCACAGTCAAGAATAGGATAGGGAATATTGAAAATTTGTGAAATTTTTGGCAAAAGTATTGTTAGCAGATATGAACCATTAGGAGGGTATTTGTTTTGGATAGTACTATGTTTCTTGAAAGTTTTTGTGATTCTTCTAAACTTTAAAGACATATTTTATGGCTTAATGATAATATTGATTAGTGTTTTATTTTTTGATGTAAAATATTTTCAATATAATCATGGAATGTTGTTGATCATTCATGTTCTTGAAGAAAATTTTCTTCTATTTGATGTATCCTGAATTCATTGAGTTCTAATACAGGTGAATTGGCCAGATTGAATAATTTACAGAGTTAAAGTTTTTTTTACCTATGTAATCTTCACATTCATTCTTTTCATTTTTTTATTCTCGAGTCTTGACATTGTTTCTCAATGTGATATAGACTGACCACAAGATGGTTCATTTGGTACTCTCTTTCTATTTAATCATTTATGTTCTTCATGGTGTAAGTTTCAATATGTTATAATCCTTCCACCATGTCATACCCCCACTTCTGACAAACCTTATAGCATGCAAATCACAACCAAAGACTTGGGTGATCAGCATACATAAATAGTGATTACCTTTAGGAAATAATGATCATTAATATTCATTAATAGTCGGCGGTGATTCCTTGGTAATAAAGGCATTGACAACATTCATCATCTTAACCAAGTCATGGGTGGTGATCCTTAAAATAGCACTATTAGTAAAATAAAATAACAACATAACTAATAATCATTACCTTTATTAATAAGTATAAAGTAGTGCTTACAGTTTAAATAGAAAGCCACGTCTCTTAGAAAAGAGATCTCTATTCAAAGGGATGCATCACTTCATTTGGATATAGAGGCATAGCAGGGAAGACATTTTATTTGGAGTGAGGAAGAAGGAAAATTGGAAAACAAAATATGGAATAATCAAGTTGGAATTGGAGAAGAATTCAGAAATAAACTTGAATTAGAAAAAAGCTAAGTTATCTAGTTCTTTGTTTGAGGTCGGGTTCCAGTTCTAATTTTGTTCTCCTATGGGTTCAACTTGGGTTCCTTTGGTAGGAACTTGGGTGTCTGGGCCAATCCTGGGTGCACCTGTAGTTGTCCCTTAAAGCTGGTATTCATGTGCTAGATTCTGTCAAAATATAGCACATGAATCCCTAGATCTACCATATTATATATGTGCAGCTTGTAAGGGACATCTTCTGCTCATCCATGTATTAGAGCATGGTAAGAGTTCTTAGGAGAAAGACAAGATGTCAGTGGGAGATGGAGAAACCAATCTCAGAATACCACTTGAAGCCTTGCAATGTTGAGAGTGGGATAAAGGCTACACTTGAGACCCTATATAAGGAACAACCTTATTGAGCTTCACTTTGTTTCGAGAATAGTTTTATATTTTGTACTAAATAGGGCCAACCACATGAAGGTGGAAGATCATTTGGCCCCACCCCCCCCTAACATCACTCTAAATTCCTCGTTAACATCTAACATTCATTCATTATTTCATCCATTAATAAAATGTAACATTCATTAATTATCACATGATAACATTCATTAACATTCATTAACACATTAATAAAATGTAACATTCATTAATTATCACATGATAACATTCATTAACACATTATAAAATTTATGAACATTTAATGGCACATAATTAAATTCATTGGCATATAAAAATCAGTCATTATCATTTAAGGTGCATAGATGACAATCATTTCTTTTTTTTCTTTTGATTTCTTGTTTTTAAGAAGTAATCACTAAGAGGAGCATCAATGTCATCATGATCATCTCCCCTCTCATTAGATCTCAATGCACACCTAGTTCTTTGTTGTTTCAAAGGGGGGTCATTTGCAATAACATATAAAAGGGTTAAATTAAAAACATTTTATTATAATTAAAAACATTAAAAACATTTTAAAGTATTTCAGTACTTTAAAGGCCATAATTGTATAGCTCTTTACCTAAGCTAATCACACCATCAACATCAAGATCATTTTGTCTGGCCTTAGCCTCAAACTCAACCTTCTCATTAACAATGGCCTCTACACTCTCTACAACTGCAATACAAATTGTTACATTAATCCAAACACCAATTGCAATTAAATTTGTATTACTAAACCAATGAATTTAAGATGTTTACTTGTATTAATAGTTACATATAAAAAATTGAATAGAAAATGTATACCTCCATCACTTTGATGCACATCCTCATTGTCTTCCTCACACACAGGTTGTGTACAGTTAGAATCGGCAGGCTACATTTCAATTTCATATGCATTCATGTTATCATTGTTTTCTTACTTAAAATAAATTTACTCACTTTATGTTGGAACTTAACATTAAATAAACTAATTGGTAATTAATTAAATTTGAAATATCATCTATTTAGCTTACTTATCGTGATGGATCCATCAGTAGAACCTTGTACACTTCTTATTCTTTTTGCCACAACTTTATAGCCTTGTTGGAAACTAATTCTCTTGTCCTCTTCTGTGAGACTTATATTGAACTCCACGCCCTTCATTTTTTCTTGGTATCATCAAATTTTATTTCATTCTTTCATCAAAACAAGAAAGATTGTTTCAGTGTTAAAATCCATCTACAGATTGTATTTTTCCTCATTTAATTCTAACAATATTAACACTTACAACTCATGCAACAAGTTTGGAATAACCACCAAAGCCTAGCTTGTGTTGCCCATGCTTTTGTAGTCTTTCCTTTGTTGCCTTTGATGTGTCAAGAAATCTATGAAGAGATTGAAATATGTTACTTCATATAAATATGAAGAGTATTTAGTACACAATTACATTCTTAACAGTATCACATACCTTCTTCTATTTTATGGTGGTGTATTTCCTTTTTTATTTCATTTTTCTCATTCGCATCCAGAATACATTTTTTCCACTCGAAATGAGGAATGCAAGGGGGCCACTGGTACTTCAGGTTTTCAGACAATGTACACCTATACTGGTCCCTAATATACCTCAAACATAACTTGGCTTTCTGAAGGATCTTACTCTTCTCAAATGCACGAGGTCCAAATAAGTTTGTCATACTCTCTACGAGAGCATCCTTTAACTTTATATCTTGGGTTTTCCACCTTTTAAGATAAAAAATAGTGTTAGATTCAAAAATTAAGTGAAAGTACCTTTAATATATTTTAAGAAATGGATGTAATGATAACTATCCTAGCAATGATATGAAATCAAAATAGTGGATTGGGGTTTTAGTTCTGATATGATGTTCCAACCTATACAGATGGTGGGCCCAAATATCTGCAAACACTCATCACTAAGTTTATCATAAAAAACATCACTCCCTGAAAAATTATCATGGAATCATTAGTCAAAGGATATAATAGTGTAAAATAAGAATACATTAGATGTAAGCTTCTCATATTGAATGCAAGGTGTAATTAACATATGATAGTATAGTAAAAGAAAGGTCCAATCTTTAAAGTACTTGGAAGTTTTTCTATTTTCAAGGGAACTCCTTCTTCATCACTCATAAGAAATATGCAATCCTTCACCATTCCCGTACTAGAAATATGAGTACTTCTAGGAAATTCACCATCAAGTGATGCATCTCTTGTTGCATAAATTGAATCCATTACGAAATGCCCCTAAGAAATAATACTTCAAGGGAAATAAATATATATATAATGACAGAGAAAATAAAATCTATGTACGAGTAGGTGGTGCCATGGCATTTGTGGCAATGCTACGTGTTCCCAACATTGTAGGACGCAGTACATCTAAGTTTTCCATTGTATGAGGTGGCAATAGTAAATAATTATTGACACATGCTGAAGAATAAGATTGTTAGAGGAGAATAAAAGTAGTGATTAGCATGGACAATATTGTTAGAGAGTAAAAAAAAAATATTCCAACATGCGAGATATCTGAAGCAGCTGCAGTACCCTCATCATGGTCACGAGGATCAAAATTATGCAAAAAAAAGCTGTAAAAGCAACACATCCACTTATTTTTTAATGACATAAAATACTAGTATAACATAAAAACTATTATTAAAACTTTTTTTAAAATTAAAAATTACATTAATACTTACTCTATAATTTTGAGATAGGTGCATCAATTTAGTTGCCTTCTTTTGTGACTCAGGAGTTGGAGGGAATATAGATGCCAATTCAGCCACTCTTTTTCCAATTTTGTGGAGGCATTATTTAATTGTAGAGTCCGGGTCATCACAAGTAGTGAAATCAATAGCTAGGTCCTCGTCAAAGGACTCCTCTTCAAGAACTATGAGTTCCTTTCCCTTTCTCTATTGACCATCTTTCTGTGACACTAATTTTACTAACACTATTATAATTAATCTAAAACAGTGATGAAAAGAATATAATAAAAAATACTATTTAACATTTTGCTTCTATCTAATTTGTAGTACAATAACAAAGAGGTTTACCTGCTGGGAAGAAGTGCATGCAGGATCATCATTGTCCCCTCTACGTGGTTGCTCCATATTATGGCCCCGTGTTATTATTTAAAGTTAACCAATAATTAGAAAGGACTAGATTAATAAATTTCATTAGAAGATGATGATGGAAATGAGGTGGATGGTGAGGAGACTCTCTAAATGTGGCTGGCAAAAAAACTCAATTATTTAATGGTACATAATATGTACCTACACCCCCATGATAGTGACATTGTTTGTATCTATGTTATTCAAATTGCAATCAATAAGCAGCTCTTCCCCTGCATTTATTTATTTTATTGCACATACAAATACATGATTTCCCTCACGTGCCTCAAATATGCAATTGGGTTTCTTAATAGTTGACAGAGGTTGTGTGCTATTTATAAAACCTATAATATTCCTTGATGCTTTTGGCCTTCCGTCAACGTATATAGCCACTCTTTTACTTTTCTCATTATCTTTTTGTTGAATATAATTTTCCAAGAGTGCATACCTACGCATACTATTTTTATATTGAACAATTTGCATCCAAATTTTGTAATCGTAACAAGGTCCAACATACTCCATCAATTCGACAACTTTTTTGTACGAGACCTTTATGTCATCCATGGAAAATAGGTCCAAACCATGTATTGACGATGGTGCAATGCGATATATCTTGCCTTTAACACTAAAATCAGTGTTTATTAGAGGAAGTTCCTTGGAGACCCATTGTTTCTATAGATATTGGTACCTAGAGGACACCTCAATGTCACCTTTTCTCTCATCATCATAAGAAAATGACCCCCTTGAGCAAGGCAAAATTTCATGCATTTATTGAATTTCCTTCTAGTCTTTTGACCTCTAGATGTTGATCTTCCTAATTCAGACATACTACATGACTCACTTTCTTCTTCCATCCCTATATTTCCTTCACTTGAGGAAGACACATCTGACAAATACCTATTTGTTGCTACCTGTACTCCATCAAATGAGAGAGATAGCAAGTAATGTGAGATATTTTTCAAATTGTGGAATATATTAATCTATAGGGTGTATTGACTTATACATGTCGATCCATGAGACTGTGTGTGATGCTCGTGAAAGGAGTTTGGGTTCCTACATATGTAATTCAATTATCTTATGTTAGTTAAAAAATTCATGATACATATACTCAAAAATACATAGTAAGTACATTATAAACCATAAGCATCCCATATGAATTAAAAACATTAAAAGGTACATCATGAATTAATTAGATTAAGCATTGATCACATAAATGCACATTTCTTTTAAGAAATAAATATTAAATAGATTAAGTAGTGATCATGTAACTATACATTTCATTCATGTCATTCATCTTCTTTTTCATCCAACTCATCACCATGATCATCATTGTCGTCAACATCATCACCACCACTGTCATTGTCATCATCATCATCATCAGCATCAGCATCATCATCATCATCATCATCATCATCATCATCATCAGTAGCATCATCATCATCATCATCTTCTTCTTCTTCAAGAAAAATTGTGTCAAGAACATCATCGACTAACTGTTATTCGTGATGATCATCTATGTCATCTTCTAGCTGTTCACAATTTTCTTCTTCCATTGCATTATAGCTCATCAACCTTCCTCTTGGATCATTTCTAACAAAAAATGACCAACCCAATTTATGTGGAACCTCTGAGTAAAATACTTGCTCACATTGGCTTGGAAGAACATAGGGCTCATCCCCAACTGGCTCAAACCACCTTGTATTAATCATTGGAAATCCATTGTCATGTTCAATAATAGTTCTATCAGGATCATTTTGATTAAGTCATAGCCTATACCATTTGATGATGAAGGGAACTAATCTGAAGGAATTAAAGTCACACTAAAGTAGATCATCCAAAATTCCATAGTATCAATTTTTAGACTCTCAAGGATGTAAGTCATTTTTAGATGAAATATTAGTCACCTGAAAGACTGCACTTATCCCAGAATCACAAGTTTTCTTTGTGTCATCCAACTTTTTGATGTGAAATTTATGACCATTGCAAAACATAGCCTTGTGGTGTTTGACCTACAAAAATATATCAAAAGTGTATAAATTATTGCATCGGGATTTCATAAATGTATAGGTGATTAACAAATTTATACGTACCTGGAAATCTCTTAAACCATGTGCTAAATCTATTTCCCTTTGTGTAACATTTGGATCTCTTTTATGATAAGCTTCATTAACAAATGAAGACACAGCTTCCCATGTTAATGTGTGACCTAAATGATGACATCGTTCAATCTCTACCGTCATCCAATCTTGATTGTTTGCAATATACAAATGTATTGCATCCCACTCTCGAGAAGCTATACAAAAAATATATAGACGACTTACAACTGATTAATTTTGAATATTAAGAATTAATTAATAGCTACAATAATATCTTATAATTTATTACCTCTCACTTTCCTCATTCTACCTTTCCCCACCAAGTACTCCCCTTTGAATTTTCTAATGGTGTCGAGATCCCAAATATGATCTATATGGATCTTTGCTGCAAGCTTAGGAAGATATTCAGTAATGTACACCATAGTTTGGTATACCATATACCCCTCCACCATAGAACCCTAAGGATGTTCTCTTTGCCAAACCAAAGCCTTTAAAAATTTTAGGTGCCTCTCAACCATCCACATTAACCAAGTGTATACGGGTCCACACAATTCAATCTCCTCAACTTGGTGTATGAGGTAGTGTTCTTGTGCATTGAAAAAGGTTGAAGGTAGACACTTTTTCATTTCTCACATTAGATGAGGAATTATTCTCTTACAATATTTAATAACTTCTTTACGGATTTCTTTAGATGACAACCACCTACAAGATATTCAAGACACAAAAATATATAAACATGAGACTTTACAATATATATAACAAATTGAATAGATAGCATTGCTTATCTCATGTATTTTCCAAGATCATATATCACTTGTTTGATTTTATTGTTGAAGTTCTTTGGGAGAGATAGGGGTAGCACGTACTGCAACAATTATAAAAATAATCTTGTCATTCTTTTCTCACATAATACAATGAGAAGTACATGTAGTTTATAAATATATTATAAATACAAAAGAACATGACTTACCTTGATGAAGGTATGCCAATCATGCTTTTTTAACCCTGGCCCAAATTCACTTTTCATTGATATGGTACGCTTATGTTCATAGTAAATCCTATGGGAAATCAAATTTTTCGTATGACTTCTTTTGTGGAATCACTTTGCTACTCTATTAATAACCAAGGAAGGGTACTTATATTAATTTGTTCTCCATTTCTATTTGATTCAATGAAGTTTTTTATTGCATGATTGGATTCATGAATGTCACTATAAATTTTGACAATTTTTTCTTTGTCATAGCTTCCATCCAATATCTTCCACAATGTCTCTATTACATTCTTTCCAATATGCATAGTATCAAACAAATGCATAATTTGCAGCTGCTCGTAGTAGGGAAACATACTAAATTGTCTAGGATAACTTTTTACTCCCTTTGGAAGGTGCTCAGTAGTACTTCCTTGATGATATTCATGATCATCAATCACATAATTAGAAAACAAAATAAAATATAAATATACAAATTCCAAACATAAACCATTAGGTAGAATGGTAGTACCTTGATTAATTCTATTATATTCCAACTTCCATAGGCGAGGTATCATTCCCCATGGCTTAGATGTAGTCTCTTCTTTCCCATTGAAAAGATGTTTTTTGGTAATTTGATAGTTATGATTTTTGTGGAGAAAGTGTCTATGCTCATCAAACACCTTCTTTCCTAAACTTTTTGAATGATGAGATTTTATCTTTGGACCACAAACTAGACATACAAATTTTCCCTTTGTTTGAAGACCTACAAGATAATGATACAATTGGATTAAATATGTTAATTTTTATATTTAGAATTATCATGTGCAACTTGAATTCACCATAACATACCAAAAAAATGTGTTAGCCCTAGGGCATCATGAATTGTCCATACAAGCATTGCGTGGAATTGAAATTGTCCATGTCCTATTGGTCTAAAGATGACATACATAGTAACACCATTCCATAACTCCACCAACTCATCAATAAGAGGTTCAATATATACATTCATATCTTTAACTTGGTATTTACCTAGTTGAATGAACAATAACTTTACATAATTATTATGACCATTTTACTGCAAGATTTATAATTACATGTAGATAACTATTAAATGATCAAATACCTGGAACAATCATTGCCAACATAATGTTCTCCCTCTTTATTAACATCCATTGAGGAATGTTATTGTTGATGACAAAAATAGAGTAAACAGATCTTAGCTCTCCAAATGGATTGACACCATCCACTTCCACTGAAAGCTTGAGATTTTGAGGTTCTTTGATAAAGTGTAGACACTTTTCCTCTATGTCCTTAAATGCATAACCATCTACAAGCATTCGAATAATGTCATCTCAACTCCTATTGTGTGCATGGTAATCCATAAATTGTGCCAAGATACTACACCTAAAAAATATTTGCAAATGTGGTATAATGGAGATGTAACAAAGAACCTTGCGAGGCACCTTTTTTGTTATTTGATCTGTTTGATATTTACTCGTATGACATCTAGGGCATTCTGTTGCAAATTCATGTTCTTTATGATAAATAATATGATCATTAGGATAGGCATCTATTTCTTGATACTCTATTCTAATATCTTTCATAGTGGTACATAATTCTCAGTATGAGTGAGGGAGAATATTCAATGGTGGTAACAAAAACTCACCTATCAATCTATAGAAAAAAATATAAATTGTTAATATTAACAATATTTATGGTACATGTTTCACCCTTTAATTACTATAATGACATATATGACCTACCTTAGCATATGTGACATTTTTATGTTGGATAAACCATTCATAACCTTCAAGTTCAATAACAACAATACATCAAAGAGAAGATTTGTTTGGGAGCCTTTGTAAAGGGTCATGGTTGCCTTCTCAAGTAGAGGTATATCATGGATGATATCAACATCATCTTGATCATCATCATAAGTTGTGCCAGTATGAAATGTGTCATGGATCAATGTATTAGTACCATCATCTTCAAATGTGTTATCTGGCACATGATCGTCATCTTCCATGGGATCATAATCTTCAGCTTCAATATTCGCACCTCCATGATCCTCCACTTCCAAAGCCATATTCTCCATATTCGCACCTACATGGTCCATATCATGTACTCCCCTAGGGTGGTTGACCTATATAAAAATGATGAACACAAATAAACCATGATAATGATATCATCATCAAGTGTATTTCATATATATATATTAATTGTTAAATAAATATAATGAAAAACTTACCAATTGATGATAATCAAACCCCCCTTCAATGTGACCATTATCCCTACAATGTCTCTTAGCTATTTTGATTAGCAATCTTCTAGTGTTTAAGCCCTTACAAATATTGCAAGGACAATAAAATTTTCCATCACCTTTTCTTTTCAAGTTAGACCACAATCTATTGATTGTATCCCCATTACCTTCTTCACTTGGATTGTCTGACATGATCCTTCTTCACTTAGATTATCTATAACCTAATTATATATAGAAATTGAAAATTTAATTTTGAAATGATGTTGTAGTATAGTATACCAAATTGAAACACTTATTTTATTGTAGTCTTCCACCTCAAACTCTTTCCTATTATGGCAAGAAAGAAAGATATTCAAATAATATAGTAGTTTGTACATCAAAATAAAATATCATATATATTATACACAAAATATATCAGAAGTGCATCAAATTTGACCAAGCACTACTGGGAGCTAGACCTGGCAACAAATGGACTTGTGATGATTTTCACAATAATACATTTGTTGTAGGGTAAGGTTCCAATAGTGTTTAGGAAAATCTGCATGGTGAAGGTTGTATATGTTGTATATGTTGTGTGTCTGTGCACACATAAAAAAGGGGGCCTTTATCTTTGATCTTAAAATGACATATATGCATATCTAAATCTTTTTGAGGGTGCAGGGAACAACAAATGGAGGCAAGTTGTTGATTGAGGGTGCATGGAACAACACCCGTCATTACTTTTATCAAATTCTAAATTTCAATTTTCAACCATTCTGTGAATATAGAACATGGATGTAATCTCAAAAATAACAAAAGGTAGACATGACAGATTACTTATTTTCTTATTCTATAGTACTTACTATTTGAGTGCACGTTCCACCTGCAACTTGATCAAGTCTTGTTTGATGCTTTAATTTTTTGTTGACTATCCTGTAGAAGTACACATTTTTGTATTTCCCTAATATATTATTCAAAAACAACAATAGAATAAAATACTTGTTGAGAAAGATCATCATAGGATTATCAAAAACTCAAGATCCAAATAAATAGGAGATAAAATACATGACATTGAAAAATTACATTACAAAACAATGAGCTAAAACTACCTACAAAAGTAGTACCCAATTTATATACAAAACATTTAACTAATGAATTGTGTTTTTCTTCTCATCTTCACTACCAAAATAATCACCCCTTTAATCTAACTTTACTATGCAAGTCCAGTTTAGCGACCATGTGCCTATCATCCTCAATCAAGACTAAGGAACACTATAGGCAAATACACTGTATAAATTGTCAACATTAAAAGCAACTATACTGCAAGCTTCTATGAATAAGAAAATAAAATTTAAAATTCATTACTTGCAACTACAACATTAGAGAAAAGTTGAATTTTATTTATTCCTTGATGGATATCTATACCATGTCATAAATCTTCCATTTTGACATAGGATAAGAGCATAGTGATAGAAGATAGGTCCATTTTGTGCATAACCTGAAGTCATCGTATTCCATGAGAGTACATCTTTTGAGAATTTGTTTTTGAACGTTTCAAGGGACCAGTAGTTCTACAATTAAATCATCATAACTTTCCCATTACTTAACAATCACACATGGCACAAACTCTCTTCAAACTCACAATGCATTGCATGTGTAGTAAAAAACTCATGAGATTCTAAAGAAGGCCTCACTCTTAATCAGCCAAATCTTCCTTGTACCACACAAAAAATTGTGTGATAACTATGTCTACTCCAACCTTAATTGTTTAAGAATTCATCATATCAGATAAAGTATGTTTAAGAATTGTTGGGACTAGTCCTTTGGCATGTTTTAAACAAGATACAATTTTCAACATATTATTATCACTCTATTTCTTTGTTGTAAACATGCCATTGGTTCATTTTTGTAAATTTTTTTGAGTTAAATGCATTTAAAATTATCTTCATTGTCTTCTAATTGTCTAAATGCTTCTTTATTTGTCAGCTAATTAATACATGCTAGTATATAAAGAAGACAATCAGAAGACAATGAAGATTTGTCTAACCAATAGTCTACAGAATTAGACCTTTATTTGGCTAGGTCAAATGTTCCTTCATGCTAGCAATCTATAGAAATAGAACTTTATTTTAAATACATTAAACACACAAAAAAATTACAAAACTAAACCAATGGCATGTTTACAATAATTATCATAACTTGCAAGCAAAGTTCCAGTGCCCTCTTCCCTCTTCGCACACGGTGCCCTCTTCGTAGCTCACAAAAATTACAAATGAGTGCTTTGCTGATTTTGAGTGCCTTTAATTGAATATAACAAAATAAAATTTAAAATTCATTACTTGCAACTAAAACATTAGAGAAAAGTTGAATTTTATGTGGTACAAGGAAGATTTGGATGATTAAGACTGAGGCCTTCTTTATAATCTCACGAGTTTTGTACTACACATGCAATGTATTGTGAGTTTGAAGAGAGTATGTGCCATGTGTGATAGAACCTACTTTATCTAATATGGTGCATTATTAAACAAATTAAGGGTAGAGTAGTTATTACTTAGTTTTTTATGGGGGACAATGAAGATTTGTCTGATAAATAGCAGGTTCATGAAATCAATATACTATTTTTGTTGTTAATAAAGTCAAGAAATTGACTGGTCTTGGTGACTGTGACTGTTAAAGGGGTACAGTCAGTGGATTAAGGGTTGTAAACCTCTATTATGTAAATAATAAACTTTGAATCTTCCTAAAGAGTTTTCCAATGTTAAAAAATCCCAATATTTATGAACAAAAATGCAGGCATTAGGGTATTCTTATAGTTTCATTTTATGTCACTTTTGTGTGAGAGTATTCCTTTTTTATTCTCATTCAATGGCACTTGTGTTTGTGAAAAAAAATGCTTTAATCTTTGAAGATAATGGTTCTTGGTTTTCCTTGCATGAAACTTAGAAGAATGATGCTAACTTGAAATTTGTATTTGAGCATTAAGTATTTATTATGTATTCCTATACCTCATATAATCCAAAAAAATCTTCAACATGAGGATTTTGATAATTTAAAGGGCCTTAGTGATCGGCTTTGAGTTGAGAAACTTCGGTGTCCAAAACTACATTGTTTTCAACCAGATGGTAGATTTTAGTTTGTCTTGATGTTTTTCTTCCAAGATTTCACCCATTTTTGTCTACAAAATTTCATTGGCTACAGATTCTTGGGATTATATCTACCTCAGACATGGTAGTAGGCTAAGCTTTCCTATTGCTTATTTTTGGTCTAGAAGAATCTACCTTTGAAGTGAATTGGATATGTCAGATCCTTATGGCATACCTTTTTTTTAATGCCCTACATCTTCATTGTAAGTGAATTAGATAGATTATTTCCTCATGATTTATCTTCGTGTTTAAACTTTAAAGCTCTTTTTATAGGGTTCTCTCCCAATGATTAGTTAATGCATATGTAGCCTAGTTTGGAGCTAACTTGACATCCTCCATTTATGCAAGGGATGCTTAGGATTTTCTCATGTTATCTCTTTTCTTTTCCTTGTGTATGCCAGAGGAATGGAGACAAGGTTAATGATCAATCAAATATCATATGAAACTATGTAAACCACTTTTAGTAATAAAAAATGTAAATTTCATGTATATTGCCAGTCTCTTCCGCAGGGGTACAGTTAGAGGGTTCATTGACAAAATGATCCTTTGAATGGTTACTATGAACATGAATGATTTTATATAGCATATTTCTCATTTTACTTGAAGTTTGGAATAGCTTGTGCAATGGTGAAATTACTTTTGACCATTTTAGTCGTGACTATTCCTGTACACAGTCAGGAAATGTAACTATCTAATGATTATATGTAATGTTAAATGTATTAAATTCTTTATTCTTGGTAGAAGTGAATGGAAGGAATAGTGTTGGTGTTAGGTTTCATTTATTATTGAATTCAATGGTTTCCAAGATGTGTTGAGGAGTTTGCTCCTTGTTTAATGTTAACTATTCTTGCACAATCCACTCATACAATAGTGAAATGATATGCGAAAGGGATGGTTGATAGTGTTCCTTGAGGGAAGGGGGATTTTGAAATACTTGTTATCATTGTATTTTGTATTTCCAATATGTTTGGATGCAGGGAAGACCAGGAGAATGAAGGATGACTCATTGATTGCATGATAACCCAGTTTTGAAGGGTCACTGGTTGAGGGGATAGTCAAGGTCCGGATGATTGGGTCATTGGAGGACCCTATTTATTTGTATTAATTTCTATTCAAAATGGATGCATGGATTTCTTGTGAATTATCAGCTGCTATGTATCCTGCAACTACATCCATAAATCTGCATATGCTTCTCTAGGGTTGTAAGCCACTTAGGGATCAAAATAGAGAAAATAAATCAAAATCATTCTTTGTCCTATTTCCTTTTAACAAATTCTCAACTCTCAATGATACAATACATGTGATGCCCTAAGCTATCAATACAAATGGCACCTAGCTAGAAGCTCATGGGCTATCCATTTGATAACCATAGTCAACATTTCAAAAAAATTGATACCCTTGAGCACAAGCACCAATAACATCAAATAATAGAGTTAAAGCACATGCTAGGACATGACACCAGTAGAATGTAGTCATTTCAGTGAGCATCTCATCAATATACAATGGCATCATTAAACATGCCAGTAATATAAAAAAATGTGAATTCAAACATTTCAAAATAGTGAATTGATATCCTTGAGCACAAGCACCAATAACATCAAATAATAGAGATAAAGCACGGGCTAGGGCACGACACCAGTAGAATGCAGTCATTTTAGAGACCATTCATGATCAAATAAAATGTAATACATTTGAAATTTGTGGTTGAATATGATGCCATTAGCTCGAAAGACATTGCCTGTCAAAGATACCAATCAAAGATGAAGAAATCACATACCTTCTCTCACGCTCAGCTTTCACCCGCTCCTTTTCTCTGCAATCGAAATAAAAATGATTTGGGTGTTTCACTTTTTTTTTCATCTATACCCCAAAAATATCAAAATTTTGATGGTCTATTTAAAACCCATCGGAATATCAACACCATCGAGGCCTGTTACAAAAAAAAACACCAAATTCATTAAAAAAATTATCCTTCAGAAGTTTCTATCAAAATTTGGCTCTAAATGTATTAGCGAAACAATTCATTAATAATGTCAACATGTTTTACATATCCCAAGAATTCAACTATGTTGGCTGGGATTCTCAATTCATTCTCCAAATGTAAATTACTGACACTCGGTCAATACTGTGTTCATCTTCTTGGTCATCATTGTGTATCCCGATCATCACTACAAACTGTCTTGCTCAGTAATTTCCTGACGCTCAACAATTAGTAATGTTCGGTCAACACTAGATTTACTGGGCATATAATAGCTCTTGGTTGACACTAACATCACTCAGCTTAAACTAGATTTCTTCACTTTTTCTTGATTAAGCCTACAATTCCAGTCTTTCTTCTTACCTTGATAAACAACACATTACCTTGTCAATGTGCCAACTAATCAAGTACCCATTGAAGTACCACATAACTCAACATTTCCTTAGGTTCTCTTGTTATCTCCTCTTTCCAAATTCTCTTCATCAATCAAAAGATATGGTACTATGCTAGATAGAAATTGTCTTACCAGCTAAGGTTTGACATCAATGACAATATAACAATTATTCCAATTGTAGTTTCTAACAACTTAATGCAACTAAAACTTGTGCATCAACATTGTTGGGAAAATTATTGATCTTGATAAAACCTTTGTTAGGATTTTGGAACTTTTGGGATGATTCTTGAGATACGTCAATCTTATCAACTAGATCCATCATTGTGGATGACTCAAATTGGATCACTTGAAACTGATAATTATGAAGCACTGCACAAAAATGGGTAAAAGAGGTATATTCATAAAAAGAATTAGAAATGTAATTCTTTGAATATCCATGTTAAGCACATGATAAGAAGTTTAAGAATGAAAATGTTTGAATCTACCAATAAAACCAGCCACTTTTTCCTCAACACTTTTCTTAAAATGAATCATATAATGCCTCATCAAGGAACCCTCAAAACCAAGGGTAAAACATCCATGCAAATATTTTTTGAATCAATAACATGAAACATTCATAGAAAGGGTTAGTAAGAAACTAATATAAGCATACTATTATGCCTTATGACATTTACTTGTCAACACTTATCTCTTTTCAAAGCATGAGGAAATAACATTTATTGAAAAGATGATGTTAATAACATATGAGAATTCCCATCAACAATAGCACATTATGTCAACACTCATGAATGAGGACAAATTTCCATGTCCTAATCAAGGGAAGGTAATAAATTTTACTTCACATGTCTACTTGACCACTCAAGACATTAATATTTCTTCTAATGATCATAAACAAATTTTATCAAATTAAGAGTATTTGATTTTTTACTCAACAGGGATATGAAGGAATTACCCTAACTTCATGTATACATTAAACATATAATGCATCAACTATTACCATACATATAATGTTTACATCACTAAGTAGCATCCTTTTTAATCACATATAGAGCAATAGGAGAGGGAGAAGAGATAGTTTGATCCTTAATTCAAGTAACCATTGCTAAACAAGGCCCATTATTCAAACTTCAAAATCCACACAAGGTAAGATTCATACACTCAGTTGACCAAGAATTTCACTTTACTAACTACGGAAAGGAATAATTTATAATTTTAACCTAGTGAACACAAAAAAATGACCACTTCCCAACACGTCACCTTGTACATATAAGAATCATTTATGATAAAATAGACATGCAAAATTTATTCTTAAATAATTATATTTATCAATCACTTATCCAATGTCTATCACTTGCATTCATTAATCACTAATAATTACACATAACTCAGGGCCACAAGGTATCAAATCATCAATTTCTTATAACAACAAGGCATATCACAAGAAATTAATAAACATGAATTCAAATTAGACATCATTAATCTAAAATAAAAATTCACAAAACATTCACATCTAGACTATCTCCAAGGTCTTCATGACCTCTCTAAAACCAAGGACACAAGGGGGAAAATATACCCAACCTCAGGAGACTCTCAACTAAGGTTTGCACTCTAATCCTACAAATTAAAGGTAAAGCCTAGGAGACAAGCTCCTCAACAAACTAAAAATATAGGTTAGTAACATCAACCATCTATCACCATGATAAGGCACATAAGAAAGAAGTCTAAAAAATAACTCATTGCAATAAGAATGCTACAACAAGACCAAGGGATATAACATTAACCAGAGATCCTAGTGTTGAAACATGGGCTATGATACTAGATTTAATGCCCTTCCAAGAAATCCTTAGAACTAAAGGTAAAACATGCACAATTTTTTTTTGGGTATAAATAAATGACACATAATAACAAGGGTTAATAATATACTAACATAAGAATACCATACAATGATCATTACACAATAAACACCAAAAAAAAGTCTACAAAATTTATAATAGTTCTAAGAAAACCCCAAAATACAACCATAGAATAGATGGCATGTCAAAAGATACCTTATGAGAGCTCAGACAACATCCATTGAACTTCATGAGATTGAACTAGACAATCATTCATGATTAACAATTGAGGAGACTATGTCCATCCTCAAATCCAACTAAACAAGGTTAATTTTAATGCACCAAACAAAATATGTACCTATGAAGGTAAAAATCAAATTGTGAATATATCAAAAGAATCACTTGAATAAAGGGTATCTAAAACCCTAATTGTCCTTAGCACATACCTAATGCAACATCAAAGTATTATGAGTGTGCAAGACCACAAAGGATTAATGTGCAACAATGATGCATGAATGGACAATAGAAAAACACATAAACACAATAGGATTGTACATATTCCCAAGAGTTTAGAAATATTCAAGATTTTACTAAAAACTTGGGAAAATGTTAAAATGAGATGTTGAATCCAATGTATGATAGAAATATAACTAGCTCTACCTTAGATAATGACTAAATCACCCTCCAAGCCTACACAAGAACCAATATGTTCTTTTTAGATCACCAATTGAAGTGTCCCTATGATAACCCTAAGATATACAAGATCTCAAAGGAAAGAGCTACTTAACAAGTTGTAAAGCATGGAAATGTTTATTTATGTGAGTTGGCATATGGTTAGTTTGATCCTCATCTTCTTGAGAGGACCTAACACATATCCCATGTGGGGAATTGATACATTAATTATATCATCCCACAAAAGATTCTAACAAGATTTGGTACTAATTCCAAATATTAATCTTTACTAAATTTTCATGCACAAGCTAGTGAATAGTGAAACATTCATTAAAAGAGTTTAAAGAACACCAAAAATTAAAAGTTTAAAATTTAGAAATTTAAAGATACCCTTTGGTTCTAAATCCACCCAACACCCCACTTTCACACTTACATGCACCAAATATGCATTCTACTAAAATTTTGGCATGATAATGACTTACAAATGGGGTTTTCTCAATATTTTCTTTTACAAAAAAAAAAAAAAAAGCAATAATGTGAATTGGTTTAAGAGAAAATTTTCTAAATCATCCATTGATCCATTTGCGACAAATTAGAAGTGTAAAGATTAGCTAAAATAAAAAAAAGTTATGAATTTTTCTCTCTCATATGCCCCAAATTTGAAATCTAAAAATCTTTAACCACATTGAATGAGAGAACATAGTTTTGGAGCAGTTTAGAGTTGTTAACATTCTTAATCCAATGCTTCCATACGCACAAAATTCTTAAAAGAATCCACTCCACAATCTCCATTTCAAAATTCAATTGTAGAGAGGGTTTTGAAAAGCCCAAAAATAAAACTTGCTTTTTAAAATGAATGTTTTTAATCTTAAAAAACTCCATTGACTTTTTTTTTCTCTTTTTGATATAATAGAATTTTAAATACCTTTTTAACTCCCAAGTTTCTATGTTTATTTCATTATGCAATGCCTTCAAAAAGAATGTACATAAGCCCCTATTTTCTCTTTAAAATAATAATTACTAATAAAACTATAAAATACCATTTTATTTTAAATAGAAATAATAATAATATATGATGTAGGAGCATCCTGGGTGTAAGAGCAATCTTGCATCACCCAAAAATATTTTTGTTTGCTTTTCAATAAGGGCTATCTTGTGCAGAGATGTTATTTATGGAAACTTACTATTTTTAGTAAGTTGGTCATATGATCTCAAAATGTTTTGATTTCACAGTTGGAGGTTCATCCTAGTCATTTCAGCCTACCAGTTGAGTTTCATTGCCACATCATCTATATTGGTGAAGTTATTGAGGTTTTTGGGTACAAAATCTTTCAGGTCAATTTTGAAGGCCTTAGAGGCTCCGGATCGCAATCGACCCCTAGTTGACTAACGTTAACGCATGTTAGGCACTGTAGATCTTGTCATGGCATTTTCAAAAAATGGTCACAATAGAAAAATGGAGCTATGGTTAGAAAGTTATGGCCTCCGAAAGTTGGGTTACCTAAAATCATATTTTGTATTTCTTTTGAGCCGACCCTATTGTAAAAATTGTGAAAATAAAATGATTCTATGGATAGTCGGCCTTAAGGGCTAAATTTCTGAAACCTTCTCGGGCGGTGGAAATTGCCTATATAAAGAAGGCCCGTAGTGTTGCCTAGGTAGTTCTGGTAGTAGATTTGGGTAATAATTCGAGGCTTTGTCCTACATAATATTGTAAGGGAATGTCCATGTGGCTTTGCATATTGTAATTCTGAAAGTTTGTAATTCCACATTTGTGGATATAATAAGAAGCCAATTTTTTGTTCTTGCATATTGTTGTTGTTTCTCTGTTTCTATTATGTGTTTGTGGTATTAAGGGGAGCACCCTTCATCAAGTGGTATCAGAGGAGGAGTTCCTGAGTGTGTAAACAGATCGCTGATTGTGAGGCAGTTTGCACTAGGACCGTGGGTTAGGGTTTCTATGTAAATAAATCACTGACTATCAGGTAGTTTACACTAGGACTGTGGTTAGGGTTTCAACGCGCATTGTGAAAATGCCTCCATGAAGGGAACATGATGGAAGAGTTGGTGCTGTAACACCTAAGGTTAGGGCATTGCAGAGACAAGTGTGAGCATTGCAAGAGGAGATTCACAAAGGAATGAATCTTAATGTCAAAGACGAAAGAGAGGATGAAGCCAAAGAAGAACATCAAGAAGGAGAAGTCAAAGTTGTGAACCCGGAGGAAGAAAGACTTTTTCAGGCCATTTCCAAGATTGGGAAAAGACCTAAGATTGAGGTTCCTACATTTTCAAGAAATCTTAACCTAGAAGAATTGATTGACTAGATCAATGAGTGTGAAGAATATTTTGAGTATGAAGATGTTGAGGATCCTGATAGGGTCAAATTTGCGAAGGCCAGACTGAAAAGTCATGCGAAGATCTAGTGGCAAGATATTCAATTGGAGCGAAATAGAAGAGGGAAAGATAAAATCACAAGATGGGATTAGATGGTGGATAAATTGAAGCCATAGTTCATCTCTGTTGATTATGAGCTTGACCTACTAAAGAAAATGCAAAGTTTGAAGCAAGTGGGATGATTTGTCCAGGAGTATACAGAGGAGTTCTATCGAATCCTCATCAGAACAGGCCATGCAAAAGCTAATAAGGAGAAAGTTGCTCATTACCTTAATGGATTGAGGCCAAGCATTCAGGAGGAGCTGAATCTAGTTCAAATGAACAGTATTGAAGAGGTATACTAGTTTTCCCTAAAAGTAGAGGAAAAGTTGAACAAGAAGTTCGAGAGTAGACAAAATGGAAGAGGTCGTGGTGGATGATTTGGTGGACGATCATATGAAAGCCAAAATGAAGATCTGAAAAAGAAGGATGAGGCCAGTAGCAATCAAAATCAGAGAGGAAACAACTCCAATCATTTCCAAGATCAGAACAATAGAGATCAGAGAGGAAGAGGAAGAGGACAAGGTTCAGGAAGGGGAGGCTTCCGTGGAACATGTTTTCACTATGGAGAAGAAGGTCATAGGGCATTTGAATGTCCTCAATGCCAAGGAAGGATGGATAGGAGGAATGAAGGCTAGGCCAGAGTTGCACATGTAGATGAAGATGCCAGATCCTCAAATTCTGAATATGCTGAGAGAGGAAGAGGAAGAGGACAAGGTTCAGGAAGGGGAGGCTTCCGTGGAACATGTTTTCACTATGGAGAAGAAGGTCATAGGGCATTTGAATGTCCTCAATACCAAGGAAGGATGGATAGGAGGAATGAAGGCTAGGCCAGAGTTGCACATGTAGATGAAGATGCCAGATCCTCAAATTCTGAATATGCTGAAAGAGGAAAAATGTTGATTAACAGAAAAGTTTTGCTGAGTAGTGAGAATGAACCTGAACAAAGGAGGAGCCTGTTTCGCACTAGATGCAAGTGAGAGGGTAAATGATGTGATGTGATTATTGATAGTGGAAGCACTGATAATTTGGTGTTAGAAGAGATGGTGACAAAGTTGAAGCTCAAGAGACAGAAACACCCACATCCATATCGGATTGCCTGGGTGCAAGATGACCACAAGGTCATGGTCAATGAATAGTGCCTAGTAAAGTTCAAGATTGGCGGGTACCATGATGAGGTACTATGTGATATCATACCTATGGATGCATTTCACATGTTGTTCGGTAGGCCATGGCAGTTTGACAAATGTGTTGTGCATGATGGTCATGTGAATACCTATTCCCTAACAAAGGATGGAGTGAGACATAAGCTAAAGCCATTGAAGGAGACCAAAGAAAAGGTATGTGGTAATGCGAGAATAACTTTTGTTGATGGAAGAAAATTCCTAGATGGTATGAAGCATGAGCATGTGTGTTTTTCTTTAATTTCAAAAACTAGTAAAGAGGAAGTAGAGGATGTACCTATAGAGGTTGCAGATTTGTTGAATGAGTTTTAGGATATTGTATTTGATAATGTACCTAATGGATTATCACCGGTAAGGAAGATCAATCATCAAATGGATTTGATTCCAGGGGCCAGTTTTCCAAACAAGGTAGCACACAGAATGACACCATTAGAAAATGAAGATTTGAATAGACAAGTACATGAGTTGTTATAGAAGGGATTGATTCGGGAAAGCCTGAGTCCATGTGTTGTACCAGCAGTATTAGCACCAAAGAAGAATGGAGAATGGAGGATGTGTATAGATTCTAGAGAAATAAACAAGATCACAATCAAGTATAGGTTTACATTGCCATGAATGGATGATATTATGGATTGTTTGAGTGGATCTGTGTATTTCTCAAAGATTGATTTGAAGAGTGGATATCACTAGATTTGGATCAGAGAAGGAGATGAATGGAAGACTACCTTCAAGACAAAGGAAGGACTGTATGAGTGGTTAGTCATGCCTTTTGGGATAACCAATGCACTAAGCACTTTCATGCGGCTCATGAATGAGGTTCTGAAAGAATTTCTGGTTAAGTTTGTCATTGTGTACCTAGATGATATTTTGATCTTTAGTAAAATATTGGAAGAGCATATGCTACATATTCGTATGGTGTTTGAGAAGTTAAGAGATGAAAAATTGTTGATTAATTTGAAAAAGTGCAATTTTGTGAAGAAAGAGTTAGTATATTTGGGATTTGTAGTTTCAGTAGAAGGTCTAAAAATGGACCCAGAGAAGGTGCAGGCTATCCTTGAATGGCCTACTCCAAGGAGTGCTACTGAGGTAAGGTATTTTCATGATTTGGCTAGCTTTTACAAAAATTTTATCAAAAATTTTAGCAGTATTTGTGGACCCTTGACTGAAACAATGAGAGGGGATAGAAAAGAGTTCAAGTGGACTAATGGGGCAGATAAGAGTTTTAAACTGTTGAAACAAAAAGTTACAGAACAACCTATTTTAGCACTTCCTGATTTTAATAAGGTGTTTCAAGTAGATTGTGATGCTAGTGGTACTGCAATAGGAGTTGTTATGAGCCAAGAAGGTAAACCTATTGCTTATTTCAGTGAGAAGTTAAATGATGCCAAGAGAAAATATTCTATTTATGATCAAGAGTTTTATGCTATAGTTCAGGCATTGAAGAAGTGGAGACACTATCTGCTTCCTAAGGAGTTTTTTTTGTATACTGATCATCAGGCTTTGCAATATTTGAATAGTCAAAGAAAGTTGAATCAAAGGCATTTGAAATGGGTTGAGTTTTTGCAGAGTTATACATTTGTTTTGAAACATAGAAGTAGAAAGTCTAATAGGGTTGCAAATGTGCTTAGCAGAAGACAACTATTGTTGACAAAGATGCAGATTAAGGTGGTTGGGTTCCATGAATTCAAGAATTTATATCCAGAGGATCCTAATTTTGGTGAAGCTTGGAAAGCTTGTAAAGAACCTGTTACTCTAGACAGAATGAAGTGGCTGGATTTCATCATTCAGGATGATATGCTATTCAGAGGGAGTCAGTTGTGCATTCCAAGAAGTTCTATGAGGGATAATCTCATCAAGGAGAAGCATAGCGGAGGATTGGCTGGACATTTTGGTCATGATAAAACTCTTGCTTTGGTTAGTGAGAATTATCATTGGCCACAGTTGCAATAAGATGTCAAGAAGTTTGTACAGAGTTGCAAAGTATGTCAGATGCTGAAAGGAGTGAAGCAGAATACAGGGTTGTATCAACCATTACCTATACCAGAGAAGCCTTGCGAGGATATCAGTATGGACTTTGTTCTTAGTTTACCAAGGACACAACGGGGACATAATTCAATTTTTGTGGTAGTTGATAGATTTTCAAAGATGGCACATTTTATTCCCTGCAAGAAGACTAATGATGTTGTTCATGTAGCAGAATTGTTTTTCAAAGTAGTGAGAATACATGGTTTGCCAAAGAGTATAGTTTCAGATAGGGACACTAAATTCATTAGATATTTCTGGCGTATATTGTGGTAGAAGTTGAAGATGGATTTGAAGTTCAATTCATCACATCATCCACAAACTGATGGATAGATAGAGGTGGTGAATAGGAGTTTGGGAAATTTGCTGAGATGTTTGGTTGGAGATAAGCCAACAGGATGGGATTTGATTTTACCATAGGCATAATTTGCATACAATAATTCTATCAACAGGAGCACTGGTAAATCACCATTCTAGATTGTATATGGGAGTAGTCTAAAAAATGCATTTGAGTTGAGAAATCTAAATAAAGGAGAAATAAGTAGTGCTGAAGCTGAGGATTTTGTAGAACATTTGAAGAACATCCATGAGGAGGTGAGGAAGCACATTACCAAGATGAATGCACACTATAAGGCTAAGGCAGATGAGAAAAGGAGGCATAAGGAATTTTAGGTTGGAGATGAAGTCATGGTTCATTTGCGGAAGGAAAGATTTCCAGTTGGTACATATAACAAGTTGAAAATGAAGAAGTTTGGGCCATGTAAGATACTTAAGAAGCATGATTCAAGAAATGCATACGAGGTCAAGTTGCCTACTAAGCTGAATATTTCACCAGTATTTAATGTTTCAAATCTGACTGAGTATCATGAAGGAGGTGTTGAAGATGAGGTTACAGCAGCATACTAGAGTATTCCAGCAAGCAGTTCAGATATCAAGGAGATTGAAGACATACTGGATAGTCGTGTTGGTAGAAGCATAAGGAACGGGACATATGAAGAGTATTTGGTCAAATGGAAAGGATGACCTATTGAAGATTCATCATGGCTAGCAAAGGAGGAGGTTAACTATCTTGGTTTTCCTCTGCACACCTGAGTCGTGATAGGGTCACTTCTCAAATTACCCCGGGTGTCTGATGCAGGAGCATCCTAGGTGTAAGAGCAATCTTGCATCACCCAAAAATATTTCTGTTTGCTTTTCAATAAGGGTTATCTTGTGCAGAGCTACTATTTATGGAAGCTTACTATTTTTAGTAAGTTGGTCATATGATCTCAGAATGTTTTGATTTCATAGTTGGAGGTTCATCCTAGTCATTTCAGCCTACCAGTTGAGTTTCATTGCCACATCATCTGTATTGGTGAAGTTATTGAGGTTTTTGGGTATGAAATCTTTCAGGTCAATTTTGAAGGCCTTAGAGGCTCCAGATCGTGATCGACCCCCAGCTGACTAGTGTTAGTGATTGTCAAGCATTGTAGATCTCGTCATGGCATTTCTGAAAAGTGGTTACAATAGAAAAATGGAGATATGGTTAGAAAGTTATGGCCTCTGGAAGTTGGGTTACCTAAAATCATATTTTGTATTTCTTTTGAGCCGACCCTATTGTAAAAATTGTGAAAATAAAATAATTCTATGGATAGTTGGCCTTACGGGCTAAATTTCTGGAACCTTCTCAGGCGGTGTAAATTGCCTATATAAAGAAGGCCCGTAGTGTTGCCTAGGTAGTTCTGGTAGTAGATCTGGGTAATAATTCGAGGCTTTGTCCTACAGAATATTGTAAGGGAATGCCCATGTGGCTTTGCATATTGTAATTCTGAAAGTTTGTAATTCCACATTTGTGGAGATAATAAGAAGCCAATTTTTTATTCTTGCATATTGTTGTTGTTTCTCTGTTTCTATTATGTGTTTGTGGTATTAAGGGGAGCACCCTTCATCAATATATATCCTTTTAAATGCAATCAAATAGATAAATATATATACATAAGATTTGTAATTTCCCCAACATCCATATTATTCCAAATATGAAATACATTTTACAATAAATATAAATACGACCAATATCACCTTTAAAATAATAAATTATTATTTAATACTATAAAGTGTATTTTGGATTTAATTAAAATAATTATTTAAAAATACTTTCTTTTTTCTTATAATTCACCCCGAGCCCAAAGCATTCTTTAGTAATCTATACTTTTTCATACATCATGAAATAATAATGCACTTACGAAAAAATGCAGTTAGTCATTGAATTATGAGAAATTATTAATTAAACATAAACTCATAACCACACTATAATTCCTGTGAAATGCATCTAAACACAAAGACACTCTCTATGTGCTATCCACATAGGGCCAAGGTCATTGACATTACCATATAGTGGTCACCAAGTGTAATACAAATTTCATCAAAGACAAATCACATTCAGTTGAGCACAATGAGGCTAGGATTAGGGAAATTGGCCAATGTGTCATCTCCGAGTAATCCCCATTGGGAAAATAAGCACACTCAGACCTATTGAGTTGGGTGGATTCAATGCTTGGTACCTATAACCATTAAAACCCTCCTCATCAAGTGTGATAGCTCATACATACAAAATAGCCAAAGAACATGTGTATGAAAATAAAATAACATCAACCAATGAAAGGGAAATTTAGTGGCATAATCATTCTAATGAATGTTATGACACCACCCCTTCACACATAAGATCATCATCTCTTTCAATTGTCATGAATTTAATCACTATATATCATTAAATTATAAAAATATCATTAATCATCATTTAGGCATCTCAATCATAAATTTGTTGAACTAAATACATCAATTCCCACTAAATAATATTAATTAAAATTAGTGTATCTAATCACCACATGAGAAACATATCACAATCCATATAAGCTAACATATCAGCCTCCTTAGTTATCATAACTATCCACTTACTACTAACATGTACTTATAGTTACACTAACTATAAATTAATATCAAATATTCTTACCTCATACTACATTTGGGCCAAGGTCCAAAATCATGTTACCTTCTTATAGAGACTATCTTGGGGTGGCACTACATCTCCCCCCTAAGGATTGGCTTACTCCTAAAAGTTGTAAAGGCTAAGATGGAAACACATAACACATTAATCATGTTACATATTTTAACATCATTGATGATATGCTTGTCATTTCGACTCAAACAAAAATAAAGAATGATCCCCCATGAATAGTGATGCAGGAGCATCCTAGGGTAGTTGGCAATCTTGTATAAACCAAAAATATGTTTGTGTTTGGTTTCAGTATTTTGTTGTATCTTGGTTGAGGACCTGAGATTCTCGGTCTCTTTGTGTTATTTCTTGGTTGGAAGTTGTTTGGCTTCACTGATGGATCTTAGTGGCTAGTGGTCACTTTGGTGATATGTTACCAATGGAATCAGTGACTCAGTGTGTTGGTTTCTCTGTTGACATGTTCTATGCTCAATTGCCAACTAGGTCTTGGTGATGTATTTTGGTTCTCAGTTTTCTTGTTGATCGACTTGTTTATTTGGATGAATTATCTTGGCTGACTGGTGAATTTAATTTGGGTCACTCTCCTCAAGTTATGGATTGACTGTTGGATGTGTGGGGGCCTAAATCTAGTGTGTTGCATTATTATATGTGGATCTGATGACCTTTTGGAGACCAACATAAAGAAATGTATTTTGTAAAGGCTATGTTAAGAGCCGACTAATTTTTTTTAATTAATAGTGTTTTAAAGCTGACTTGTGGCTGAGTAGTATATAAGGAGGGTATGGATAGTTGTTTAGGGGAAGGAAAAAGAGGGGGATGATCAAATAGTCGATCTAAAAGATTTAATATTGTAATAGTAGAGCTAGTGGATAAATGTATTGACTTAGGAGACAAGGATATTTATTGGTGGCTTGTGAGAACAAGTTTAGATATGCCTTGGAGTTTCTACTAGTTCTTATGGTTGTGCATATCTGAGCTAGGTAGGTGATTGTTGGATCCTACAAGATCTATATTGTATTTTTTGATATTATTGGCAGTAACTGAGAAGGCCTTGCAGCTCAGTATGTTGAATGTAATGTCTGGTTATTGATGAATTCAAGTTGAATTTTGTTTATATCTTTTTGTTTCTGTGTATTTCCATTGTGTGGGTGTTGGCTTCAAGGTTTGGACTATCCATTCTTGGATCCTCCATCCTTGACTGCGTCAGGTGGTATCAGAGAAAAGTTTGATCTTGTTGGGGAGAATTTGACCTTTTTGAGCTGAAGCTTGATTGGGTTGATTTGTGCAAAATTTGAGTTTCCTTCAGAGATCTATGTTGTTGATCCATGTCCTTGGAGTTGTGAAATCCTGTATGATTTTTTATTAGAAAGTTGTGATCTGACTTGCAGATAATTTGGAGGTTGTCACAAGGTGGTTGGTTTAGGGTTTGTTGCAAAGGGTTTTTGAAAATCTTTGGAGATGCCTCTTAGAACATTGGACCCTAGGGCGATTGAAGAACTCTGTGATGCTATGGAAATGAGGTTAGTAGAGAAATTAAAATCAATTTTCATATATGAGATGATGTTAATGAAAAATTAAATAGTCACCGAGATTATGAGGGCTATTGCTGGTATGCTAAGGAAACTTAGAATTGATGGTGGTTATGAGAAATTTGTTGAAGACTTTGAAGCTATTGGATCTAATGGTGATGATAGAGCTGACTGAATGGATAGATCTAGTGGAAAAAAAATTGATTAGTTGCAAAGACCTAGAGCTTGGTTGAGTACATCTTACCAAATGGAGGTTTCTAATTTATTAGGTACATTGAAACTAGAGGACCTAATTGATTGGATTGGTGAGTTGGAAGGTTACTTTGAGCTAAAAGACATTGTAGATCCTCTTAGAGTGAGGTTGGCATAGACAAAATTGAAAGGATATGCTACATTACAGTAGAAATAACTGTAGAGAGACATAGAGGAAGAAGGTGAAATGAAGATCAATTGGTGGAGGTTGATGGTGGAAAAATTGAAAGATAAGTTCATTCCTGTCAACTATGAACCTGAGTTGTTTAAGAAATTGTAGAATTTGAAATAGAAGGAAATGACTTTGGAAGATTATACCAATGAGTTTTATAAGTTAACAATTCGGTCTAGGCATAGCGAACTTTCTAAAGAAAAGGTGGTAAGGTATGTTAATGGTTTGAAATTCAATATCCAGGATGAGATTAGTATGCTGAAGATTAGTTCAATAGAAGATGCTTATCAACATGCCCTAAAGGTAGAAGAGAAGTTGAAAAGAAGAAATCATAGTAATTCCCAAGGGAAGGAAAAGAAAGAACAGTTGGTGAAAGACAAACTAAAAGTTGAAGATGGACCAAAACCTATTGAACTAGGGAGAAGAATGGACAGAGGTGGATTCAAGGGTACTTGTTATAATTGTGGTGAAGAAGGAAATCGATCATTTGAATATTCCCATTCAGATAAGAAGCTAAATAGTAGTAGGAATGTTATGGTGAATGAGAACATACAAAATGAACCTAAGATGGAGTCAGAAAACTTGCTAGTTCGAAAAACATTGCTTGGTACTAAGGTGGAACCTTGTCAAAAGAGTAATTTTTTCAGAACTTGGTGCAAGTTAGGAGGTAAAATTTGTAATGTGATTATGGACAATGGAAGTATTGGTAACCTTTTTGCTAATGAGATGGTTTAGAAACTTGGTTTGAAGAGGGTGAGATGTCCTTATCCTTTTAAGATTAGTTGGGTGTAAGATGAATATGCTTTAGAGGTAAGGGAGAAGTGTTTTGTTGATTTTCAGATTAGACAGTATGTTGATCAAGTGTTATGTTATATTGTGTACATGATTTCTTGTCACATATTACTTGGAAGTCCTTGGCAGCATGATTTTAAGGTTGTACATGATTATGTCAAGAATGTATTCTGAAAGGATTGGTGATTAGAATGGAAGACAAAACTGTAGCATACCGAGGAAGGATTTTAAAAGGAAAGGAAAATAGAAGTGGAACCGAGGAAAATATGTTGTGAACTCGGAGGATGTGTATATCAAGAACCAATTCATGATTTATGTGTTGAATCATGAAAGATGTTCATTGAGTTGCTGAGAACATCTTTTCACACCTGGGGTATCTGACCTAGCAACATCCTGGGGTAGTTTTCAATCTTGTATCAACCAAAAATATGTTTATGTTTGGTTTTGGTTTTCTTTTGTATCTTGGTTGGGGACCTAAGATTTTTGGTCTCTTTGTGTTAGTTCTCAATTGGAAGTTGTTTGGTGTCACTGATGGAGCTCGATGGTTGGTGGTTACTTTGGTGATATGTTTTACTTTCTTAGTTGAGGAGTTTGGTTCTCGGTTACTAACTAGGTCTCAGTGATCTTGTTGGCTGACTTGTTTGTTTGGATGAATCAGCTTGGCTGACTAGTG
Organism: Chamaecyparis obtusa; assembly: GCA_027943335.1. Taxonomy (NCBI): domain Eukaryota; kingdom Viridiplantae; phylum Streptophyta; class Pinopsida; order Cupressales; family Cupressaceae; genus Chamaecyparis; species Chamaecyparis obtusa. The sequence continues at coordinate 279,263 of BSBK01002469.1, read as the reverse complement.
AATTTAATTTGGGTCACACTCCTTGAGTTATGGATTGACCATTGGACATGTAGGGACCTAAATATGGTATGTTGCACTCTTCTATATGGATATGATGATTGTTTGAAGGCTGACATGAAGAAATATATTTTGGAAAGGCTATGTTAAGAGCCGGCAGATGTTTTGTAATTAATTATGTTTTAAAGCTAACTTGTGGCTGAGAAGTATATAAGGAGGGTATGGGTAGTTGTTTAGGGGAAGGAAAAAGAGGTGGATGATCAGATAGTCAATCTAAAAGATCTGATATTGTAATTGTAGAGCTAGTGGCTAAGTGTGTTGGCTTAGGAGATAATGAGATTGCTTGGTGGCTTGTGAGAACAAGTTTAGATATGCCTTGGATTTTCTACCAGTTCCTGAGGTTGTGCAGATCTGGGCTAGCTAGGTGATTGTTGGATCCTACAAGATCTATATTATGTTTCCTAATGTTATTGGTCGTAACTAAGAAGGCCTTACAACTCAACATGTTGAATGTAATGCTTGATTATTGATGAATTCAAGTTGAATTATGTTTATATCTTTTTTGTGTGTGTATTTCTATTATGTGGGTTTTGGCTACAAGGTTTGGACTATCCATTCTTGGATCCTCCATTCTTGACTACATCAAACAAAGTAGGCATAATATGACATATTATCCACAACAACCCATATTTTACCATTTATGATGATTTCAAAATTGATTTAACATTAAAACAAGTGTAAACCTTCCTTATTTTTTAGTAATTAAAAGCTCTACATTCTAACATAACACACTAACCCACTAAAGCACACTTTTTCTCACTTGATTATACTATTAGCTCACATTCTCAACCCAAAAATATAGCAATATATTACAAATTTTTACTCATTTTCCTTTCAATAATTCATACATTATACATAATAAAGAGAAATTTATATTACCATTCATTAATTCACATATAGAAAGTACACCAATTCACAAAATCATACTCAATTTACTGTCATTTTTTCATCTTTCAAGCAATTTAAACATATCAAATCACTTAATTTTCTCAAAAATATCACCATTTTAGATACATTTTCTTCTTCTAAGGGACATTATTCTAGGATGCAATTTCAATTTTTCTAAATTTCATAACACAAATAGCATCAAAAATTATAAAACATGATAACATCTACATTAAGAAAGTATGTGTATCCCCTTTTTTCACTGACATATAATAATGAACACAATAATATATGTATTTTACACAAACAAACTGGCCTACATCACTAAGAATATACAACACAAGGCTCAAAAGAGGACATGTGTCACCACTCTAGAGTACATTATATTGATCTCATTTGGATTCATATTCAATATTCCATAATCTATAATCCAAATCTTACTCAGTGGTTTGATTAATTTTGGGCCACAAACCATATGGTGGGACCTTCCATACAAGATCACACAATCTATCCCTTGTTTGTGTAAGGTTATTATCTATTGAGGAATAGTCACTACTCTAAGGTGGGTAGTGGGTCCTAGTTGCATAAAAATCTGACATACCCCATACTCAAGAGTTCCCTACATCTGATTCCTCATATAAACTCACCAAGTATACTTCATACATTCTTAGAGAGGAATAACATCACAATACAAGACCAACATTCAAAAATAGTAAGGACAACTATCTTAGCCACCAAAACACATACATAAGAGGAGATAAATAATTAATTTTGATAATAAGATAGGAAAAAATCATAAAATTTACAACAATAAGTTAAACATAACCAAAAGAGATACCTATAATAAATCTCACAATTTGTGGCTAAACCATCCCAAACAAAATAACAAATTGTTGGTCTACACAAACTAAGATTAAAATCATCATAAATTGCACATTACATCACTATGTGACAATAAAGGATGTGGAATGTTATGAAAACTACATGGAGCATTTGAATAGGATAATGGGACATTATGGTATGTAGGTATAGAGAATGGTTTGGAAATACATGCAACACTCACAGGAGGAGAGATGTTATAATTAGGAATTTCTCCAAGACTAATATGTGTAGGATTGATGGTTTGAATAGATGTAGTCAAGAAAGATGAAGTGTAAGTAGGAATATTAGGTAAGGATGTTGGAATAGGAATACAATTCTCAAAATTAAGATTAAGATTTGAAAGATTAAGGGCTTTGGTAAAAAAAATTATAGACTTTATATTTTTATCAATAAGATGGGATATGCCACACAATAAATCAATATCATGTTCATAATTTTGAATCAAATTCCTTAATCATTCTAATAAGGGGATTGCCTCACTATTAGAATGTTCTTAACTTAACCAATGTTCAAGATTTTTGAAGTCAAGAGAGACTTTTTTCACTTGGTGAGGAGAAACTCTTGTTAATGATTCATCCTCATCATGATAATAATGGGAAGAGGGGTTCTCAACAATGGTAGGCATAGACCTGGTACCCCTATGGAATATGTTAGAGGACTTAATATATATTCCTTTAAAGGAACCCATAAGTCTACAACTCCTTCTCACAAGTATTTTATATGTAGGGCTCAAAGTTATGAGACTCATACACAAAGAAATATAAGAAGTAAATATCTAAACAATGAAAAGTACTCACAAATTTATTATTTAAACATTATATTAAGGAAACTTATACATCATTGTAAATGATTATTATGCAAGAAAATATCAATTTTATGCAAAACAAGATACACTATAGATAATTTAATACATGATTTCACATATACACTAATGAAACTCCTTGAAATCTAATGATCCAAATTAGAAGTAGAAATAATATGAGGTAAATATTGATTAATGTAATGCATACACATGAGATCTAGATATAAAAATTAGAAATAAAGGGGATGTAAGATACGTCAAGTTGACCAAAATATGATAAACCAAAAATAATAGGAAGGTGATTATGGATGATCAATAGGATGGAGAATCCAACTAAAACCTCACATCTATCTTGATTCATCACATTATAAGGAAGGTTGATCCACTAGGCTCGAGGAGGCCCAAGTGCTAAGAGGATGCATGGATAGCTTCACTATTGAGTTAAAATATGACTACACAAAGTAGGAATGAAAAATTTAAGAATGGAAAGACAAATTAAATATTAAGAATCTAGATAGATCTAAACTATATATCTATTTATGTAAATAGATTCAAAAAACCAAAATAGTGACTGACCTATGATTCTAATAGTAGTCTAGAATAGAAGATATGGGACACCTCTAAGGGTCAATAAAAATTTTTAATATCCTTATACAAGTCAACTTATGAAGAAACTTCAGTCAATTATAGCTCTCAGTTAGAATTCTTTTCACCATCTCTACACCTACACCACTTGTCACCTACACATAGAAAATGAGAAATAGGTTGGGGAAAATGGGTTTGTGTTGGTCAAACCCATGTTTATCAATTAACCTTGAAATTAAATCAAAATACTTGAAAAAGGGAAGTGTTTTATTAGTAGCAGAGAATTGTTAAAATTAAATACCTTCACAAGCCTTTGTTTTGTTGAATTAATTATGAAGATTCTTGAAAATGATCTTTTATACCATCTTGACCTTGAATATAGGATAGGAAGAACATGGATGAATTCATCTATCATTTGATCTAGATATTAATCATTATCCTCCATGCTTTATGATTGAATGGATTAATATCACCATGAATAAACTCTTTGATTTCTCCTAGGATTGAATCACCTTGCTCCTAAGATTGCAAATTCTTAGAGATTGAGTACTTATCAAAATAAGGGAAGAATATTTTTGTTTATACCTCACCTAGCTAATTTGGAGCCTAAAAATCAAATAAGGAAGACTTGGATTAAGGATCCCAACAAAAACCCAAGGCCAATCTCCAATTCAAATTTGGGTGCAAGCTATGGAGTATGGGACAAGTCAAACTCTCCCTATACTAATTAACTCACCCTATATAGATAATTCCAAGATAAAATTTAAGTCAAGAGTCCATCAAGATATTGGGATTCTAAAAATATACATCAAGTTAGAGTTTGAAATTGAAATAAATACATAAGGCCACCCATAATGAAATAGGTCCTATGTGTGCAAGAGGAAATAAGTGAGGGGAAATAATTAAACATGTGCACCTATAATTAAGGGCCTTCATAGAAACTAAATTCAAAGAGTAATCAAATTTAAATATTCATTAATTAATTACATAGAAAAAATACCAATGATGCATGGAAGCCTTCGACACTAAAATGGGGTCTATCGAAAGACCAAAATTGTACATGCTTAAAATTTAGGACACTACACTTAACATACCAAATGTCATAATGAGCTTTGGGCTCTTGGTAGAACAATTGAAGGTCCCTACCTTCGAAGTCCATCATTCTGAATTTGTGTGTGAAATTATTGGAACCAATTCCCCTTGGTATAACGACATCTATGCATATATACATGACCAATGATTCCCTCCTGAATTTTTTCAAAACTAATGTAAGACCTTATATGACAAGATGCCCACTATGTCATTGTTGTCAAAACCCTATATAGAAAATGTCTAGATGGAACCCACCTTAGGTGTTTTCATTTAGAGGAAGCATAAATGAATTTTTGACTCCATTTATGGTGCCCTTTTGAGTGGTCCTACCTTACCAAAAAATTTTATGAGAACCAAAAATTGTTGGGTCACAATGGAAAAGGATGCCTAGAAGTTTGTTCAAAAGTGTTGACAATGTCAAATACATGGAGAATTGATGTGCCTCCAAAAGAGTAACAACCAATTACATCTCCATGTCCCTTTTTACAATGGGTATTCGATCTCATCACAAATATCAACCACACCCCCTCCAATGGACTTGAATTCATCCTAAAAAAGAAATAAGTAATTGACAAAGTGGATAGAAGCCATTCCCCATACATATGTAATCGACAAGAAAATAGAAAATATGCTACTTAACACAAGGGATTCATTAGTGAACCTAGGTCACATCACATGTGTTTGTGGCATACTAAAGAGTACCCCTATTTTCAAAAAAATCTCAAAAATCATTTGTTCTCACCCCCCTCCAATACCCACCCAATATGCCACACACCCCTTTTTCTTTGTAAACTCTCTTAATCTCCCACCCCAACCTTGTTACAAGTAGTGGTTGTCATTGGACAAAAAGATCGACCTATCAATGCCTGATACAACCACTAGACTTATAGAAGAGACCGGAGGTGGTTAAGCCATGTCATGAATCCTGAGGGGAGCACTGACTATTTTTCCAACAATCTCCCCCTTAGCATTACTCGAGGGGATTTGAACCTGTGACCAAGCTCTGATACCACTTGTTACAAATAGCAGTTGTCATTGCACTAAAAGATCGACCTGTCAATGCTTGATACAACCACTAGAATTATAGAAGACATAGGAGGCAGTTAAGCCATGTCACAAATCCCTAGGGGAGCACTGACCATTTTGCCAATAAACCCTCCCAATATAGAAAATATATTACCATATTTTTTATGTATTTTAAACCCCCCAATATGAACGCACGTGATAGGGTATTACCCAATCAATGAAGCCCCATGATAGTTAACTACAATTGCAAGTATGAAGCTCTGCTCTCTATTATCACATACAATAGCCACCCCTTTAAGGATCAATACTTATGTGACCTCTTCCATATATAGCACTACTTTTCCACTCCCTATTATCCTAGAAAACTAGTCAAGATGAGGAATCTAGTAAAACTATTCTAAAAATCTTCAAGAAGACAACCAATGATGCTAGCCATGATTAGAACCTACAACTAAATCCTACCTTATGGGCTTAAAGATGTATCATTTTTACCCCTACCAAAGTCACTTGATTTTCCCTTGTCTATTTGATTTGAATTCATACTTCTTAATGAGTTTGAGTTACCATCCTTGAGAGTTTCATTGAAAATTTGGATATCATATGAAGATTATTGTTTATCCTTGTTACATGAGCTAGGACTGCTAAATAAAAAGCATGAAAATTCTCTAAATCATTTGCAATCTTATTTGAACCATCTTCACCATAGCTACAACAAAAGGTTCATAGTTTCAATCTTTGAGATAGGAGACTTGGTACTTATGGAAAATCAAATAAACTTGGTCGACAAAGAAAGGCCCAAAAATTTTCAACCTAATTGTTTTGACACATGCATTTTCACATCAACATATGGTTCATACACATATCAGTTATCACCATAAGGAACATAAGGTGAACCATTACCAAAGACCATCAATAATATGCATCTCCACAAGTTCTATACATGAACCTCAAAATTTCCATTTTAAAGTAAAAAAATACAAAAAAATAAAAAAGTTGAAAAACTCCTCATCCTAATCAAAACTTAGAAAACACACATCTTGTGTGACACCAAAAAAATTAAAAAGTTAAATAGAAATAATCTATCCTATGGTGAAAATGAGTTTGGTGGCACCTTGGGCATACTATAGTGAAAACTTGAAAATTAAGCACCATGTGAAAGAGAGTATTTCTCCACTATCAACCCTTATTCTATTTGATCTACTCATAATAAAATGTTGTATATGCATCCATTGTCATTGTTAAAATAATAACAAAATATAGAGAGAAATAGGAACTTGTTTAATCAATGAGTTTAGGAATAAGAATATTTACCATGAATTAATGCAAAAACTAGGAGCATTCACCAAAATCAAGCAACAAAAGAGACAAGATTTTGAAGAGGGAAAAGTATAAAAAAGCTCCCGTGATATTAATGAAAGTGGCAACAAATGCCTAAGAATGAAAGAGAGAGAGAGAGTGAGAGCAAAGCTCATACAAAATAATCAAGAAGAAGAATCTCATGTGATGAGAGAAGGAGAGTCATCTTGTAATAGAGATGTGAGAGAGGAGTTACATTGTAACTCCCATTTTTGTGTATGCCACATTTCACTAGTGTGTGAGACAAGTGTAGGATTCCTCATAAGGAGGAATATCTATTTTCCTTAATAAAAAAAATTACAAATATTACATGTCCTCCCACTTGGACTAGAGGACAAATACATTAGGATACTTTGGTTTATCCTTTAAATACATAATTATCAAGGAAAGATTAAATTCTAACACCCCCCTTTAATCTTTACTTGGGGTAATTACATCAATAGGTATCAAACCCAAATGTTTACAATGAATTTGAGATGTTTCTTTTGAAAGAGTCTTCACTAGGATGTCTTTGACTTGATCATCTTGCATGTCTTCAACTTGTGCTTTGGAGCTTGAATGGTACATAGGACTTTTGGCAAAGTGAATAGCATGTTGAGGGGAGCCCAAATCTTTAAGAGGCCATTGAAATTCTTGAGATGTATTTATGCATTCTGTATAGTTATTTCCAGTAGAAAGGATAGGTGGAGCATAATCAACACTTGAGCCTACAAAAAGGCAAAAACCACTAGTAGAGTGCCCATCATTAGGATCACCTAGTGCTGAATCAGTAACACTTTGAAAAAAATCATATTGTGAAACATGGGTCATAGAATCATAAGTGCAATCTTCAGTTGCATAAACCAAATTTGTAACATGTTCATCAGAATGTGAATCATGAGTCATAGAATCAGAAATGTAATATTTAGTTTCATAAGACAAAACATAATATGAAGCATTAATAGGAGAGTTAATATAAGCATCATTATCATTAACCTCTATAGCAATCATAGGATTAGTACTATCATCATGAATTTTATCTTGAGTAATAAATATATCTTGCAAAGTAGCATTAAGAAACTTAGATATAATTTCCTCTTCTTGGTCACACATATCATCAACATGAGAGCAAGGAGGAGTAAACAAATTATTACCATCATCATCATCATCACTGTTACTACTAGAAGGAACAAAATCATTAGGAGTATCAATAATTGCATCTTCTTGTTCTAAAGCAGAATAAGTATAAGAAACATCATCAATTTGTAACATGTTATCTATAGTGTCACAGTGCAGAGTAGAGTTTTGATTTGCTTGATTAAAAAGGGGAGCAGGTTTCTCATAAGTTTGAAATGTGTTCTCCAAGACATGCCAAGCTTGATGAGCCGCAGTACAATCTGAGATAAGATGATATAAATATGGATTTAATGAGAATCCAATTAGACCAAATGCTTCCTCATCTTTCAACTGCCAGGAATCCTAATCAGCCTGAGGAGTGGTGGATGTTGGTTTCAAATTTGGTGAAGACACAATATCCAAAAGGTGTTGAAATTTTAAAAAATTAAATGTGTGGCCTCCAAACAGTATAATTGGAACTAGTGAGTTTAAATTGTGGCATTGACATAGACATGATGAAACAAAATTACAAGAATTTAAGATACCACAAAGAAAACAAATATCCCCTTGCTTAAATGAGATTTAAAAAGCTTTTTTTTGTTTAAAAATAATACAAGAAAATTTCCCTTAATTTTAATTAATGGAGTAAAAAAAAATTAACAAAACTTAATATAAGAATTCAAAAACTTAACTAAATAAGACTTAAACAAAACTCTAATTTTTAAAAATAAAAAAGTAAATTGAAACTTTTAATAAACAAAAAGGTAAAAGGATTGTGTTTTTTTTTTTTTTGATTTATAAAAAAAACAACTAAAAAATTGTTTCGTTATAAAAATTTTCAGATTTGAAAAAAAAAACTAGTCAAAATTTATATTCAAAGATGCTATGAATAAACAATAAACTATGAATAAACAAAAACTATTAAATATCTCTATTTCTTGCCTTGCGCAAGGCTACTATTAAAGAGCAGACTTTATGGAGAGGCAGATTAGCATGCAAACTTTATGAGCAGATAAGGAGAGAAGCTGCAGCAATTAAAATACAAAAAAATGTGGATATCATGCCAAGAAAGAAAACACTCAGATGTGGAAAGAAATATATATACATAAACACATTAAGCTGAGATATCGAGGTCTTATGATCCACTATACCAGAAAAAATTTCAAATCCACTATACTTAAACCTGTATCAATATGATATGAATGTAGGATTCTCAGCTAGCAACGAAGGGGGATTACCTGTGCTGCGCCGAAGAGCATTACCTGTGCCGCTACCTATCTTTGGCACTCCATGTTAAAGAGCTAGCGAAACTCTTAATCAAAAAAAATAGAACAATGTTACCAGAGGTGATTACATGCAATGATAGTTCTCGGGAGCCACATGCAATAGAAATTACAGAGAGGCTATGAACAGAGATTTGTGATAACGATGAAGCCAAAGAACATAGTGAAGGGGATTGGTATAGGAGGAAAAAGATAATAAGGAAAGGACACCGGGCCAATCAGCAATAGGAGAGGTACACAGCCAACTTAAAGCAAAATAAACAGCGGTAAAAAATAGTCAATGTAAGTGAAAAACACGTATCATACAACCTAGTCCACCTGGGTTTAATAACGTTACAGATTTGGGAGAACAATATACATTACCAACCAAATAAATGGGGAATCATATTGAAAGACAGTAAGAAGTCCAGTGTGGCAAGAGCATAGTCATAAATAGAGATAAACTTATTAAATTTGATGTTTATTCGCAGACCAGTTACTGGTTTAGATTAGAGCCGTGCAGTTTGAAAGCAACACTTATTGTCGTGAGCCTAAGGATGCTGAGGATTTTGAGGGGTGAGATCTTGGAGGAGGTCAACTATACAATTCACGAAATACAATGTAGAGTCGCTTGTTTACTCAAAGCAAAATTTCATAATAACATGCAATGCTATACCCAGAAAACCATTGTAGTAATAGCCATAAATAGAATAGGGAAAAAAAGACCGGCGCTTTAAAGCTATGAGACAACTCTAATGAAGGAGAGCGGGTTTTCTTCCTTAGAACTCATGGCAGTTTTAAATAGGAATCAGATTGAAGCTCACCGCAGGGGTCGAGATGGAGGGCTTGCTGAAGTTTTAGTGGACAAGAAGAAGGGATTCACAACACTGCGTGAGGAGGCACCAGGGGCACTCAAGGCAGCTCTCAAGGTAGCCAAGCTTGATCTGAAGGCTCTTGAAGGGTTTTATAATGGAGGAAAAGATCAAAGAGCAGAAGGCAAGATTAAGCCCGCGGATGCTAGCTATTAGGAGGCGCATGCATTTTTGCAACTCCTGATTTGCTATGGGCTTGAGCGAATACAGAGATGGTAGTAATAACACTCACAAAATATTAGATAATCAACCCTAGAATTCAATTCAGATCCTTTGACACTGGTACCACATGCAAAATAAGATGCTACATAGATAAAACAACACATGCAATAAAAAAAGAAACAAAACAGGAACCGATAACAAGCAGATGCAAAAGAGATCACCGATATACCAGTAAATGTAAATGGCATAACCATGCATGCATTGGAGCTCATGCTTAGCATTTCCCTACGTACATTGATTCTACTAGCTATGTGGTCTCAGAGATAAACAGAAGACACTCTGTTCTCGATGGGAAATGCTGATAACAGGGGACCCCTCATGATCGGGGATCTTCACCAGCACCAGAAGGAAATCAGAAGATATAAACTTAAAACTCTAACAATATTCTTTACCAACACCAAACCAAGCTTATTCTTTACTGGCGTGAAACCAAGCTTTCCCAGATTATTAAAAACAATTTTTTTTTTAATGAAAATCAAACATCAACAAAACAAAAAATGGTTAGAATGGTGAAACCGATCATACGCTGCCCTCAAAGAGGAAGTGCAGCTTAATGTTCCTTCTATGGTTAATGATTTAGCCCGGTACAACCTATTCAAAATTAAACTAATACCAAAATACAATGGCGATGATATTAGTATCGGAACTGAGACAGAGTCTAAGAATATAACAAGACAAAGCCTGCGGGCCTTAGCTTATGGCTTGATAATGAATATTTTCTATGAAAAATGGAAAGAAATAAGAGAGCATGCAACCATTTCAAGACCAATATTGTAGAAATAAAATGCATGCACTGCAGAATAGGATAATTAGTAAGAGTTTGCCTATGAGGAAAGTCACCAAAGCAAAAAATGCATGTAATAGAAATAGCAACTATGAAGATTTTTAACAGACGTATGTACCGAAGTTTTTTGAAACAATGATAGCAAATTTGAAATATATTTTATACATGCATGTAACCTAAATTAAGCAACAAATGATTTGCAATATAAGAAAATATTTTATACAGGTATGAACTGATATAATAAATCTTTAATAATATTATAATATAATATTAAATTTGATTATAGACTTAGGATATGAAATATATGATTTGTATTATTTTTTCCTTATAAAAAAAAATGTATCTAAACCTGCACAAACCAAATCAATCTAATAGGTAAACCGAGTTTGGCAGTAAACCAGCCAAACCCAAAAAAAAATTGATTTTCTTAAACAGATTAGTCAAAAAAAAATATTAGCAATAAACTCTCTCAAGAGTCTCTGATATTGGAGTGCTCCAAGATATGGTAGCTCCTTCACCTGTACACTCAATACACGATTAAACAAACCTGCTCTGATATCATGTTAAAATAATAACAAAATATAAAGAGAAATAGGAACTTGTTTAATCAATGAGCTTAGGAATAAGAAGATTTACCATAAATTAATGCAAAAACTAAGAGCATTCACCAAAATCAAGCAACAAAGGAGACAAAATTTTAAAAGGGGAAAAGCATAAAAAAACTCTCGTGATATTAATGAAAGTGGCAACAAATGCCTAAGAATGAGAGAGAGTGAGAGAGCAAAGCTCATACAAAATAATCAAGAAGAAGAAGAATTTCATGTGATGAGAGAAGGAGAGCCATCTCTTAATAGAGATGTGAGAGAGGAGTTACATTGTAACTCCCATTTTTGTGTATGCCACATTTCACTAGTGTGTGAGACAAGTGTAGAATTTTTCATAAGGAGGAATATCTATTTTCCATAATAAAAGAAATTACAAATATTACATGTCCTCCCACTTGGACTAGAGGATAAATACATTAGGATACCTTGGTTTATCTGTTAAATACATAATTACCAAGAAAAGATTAAATTCTAATAGTCATGTACCTAGTCTACTGCACTCATCCATAATAAAATTGTTATTATTTCATTTCATATCTAAGACTTGTTGGTCTTTTGTGTTATTATCCCCTTTCCATAATGTTACCAATAGATTTTTCTTAATTACCTCAGGCTCTAATTTTCTCAAAATCAACCCATAATCTTTCAAGGTATTTTTCACTCAAAGTTTCAATTCCTTACATTTACACCTTGTCGGTTGAACTTGAACCTTGAACTCTCGTAAGCTTAGCGACATGTTGTCTTTACAGCGTGCACTTGTCTAATGAACTATGAACCATGAACTCTCGTAGTTCAAGATTCAAAGTTCAACGGACGTTATCCTTTTGCAAGATTCTTTCCTTTTTATTTTTCATTTTCCTTGTCGCTAGTTTTTTTTTTCTTTATTTGATTGAATCATACCAAAGGGTAGTCCTTCTGCCTTCTCATTAAACTTGAACTATGAACTCTCATAGTTCATGGTTTCAGGTTCAACATATGTTTGTAATTTGCAAAAGTGGAAAGTGGTGATTTGACATAAAAGATAGTTGGCAGTTGATTATGAGATCCACGCGTGGCATGGATATCGTAATTAATAGAAATGACACTTAAGTGTCACTTCACTCTTGGGAAAGTAAAGTAATCAAGGTTTAAAGTGGTGTGAATTCCTTTTGATCATTAATTGAACCTCATGCGGCATTATTTCACCATTTATTGTGAATATCCTATGATTTGTGAACTTTTTTGTGATAAATTGAAAAGCCTAGCCATTTTTGTTCATAGTGGCAGAGACATCTCAGGCAACCAATGCAGAAGAAGGTATCTTTCCCTCCTCTCAGAGCATAGTGTGTCGCATAAGAAACCAGGTGAGTCTCTCTTTTTGGCCTCCTTGTTTCAGTTAAAGCTCATTCCTTTGTCAAATTCAAACTCATTTAAGGCTATTGTGTCTCCTTATTTATTCCTAGTTTGTGAGCCAAAATGAAGAACCCAATCCCAAATTTTGGAAATACCTCTCCTTTGATTTTCTCTCTACTCGAATGTGAGGATACCCTGATCAAAATTGGAGCCTTAGAGGATATTATAAGCCGAGTCAAAGAACCTGTTCCAAGTTCCATAATGGAAAAAACCATTCAAAGTGGTTTGACTGATGCAGCCACTTTCCCTATAGTGGCCCCTTGTCGAGAACTAGTTCTTGAGTGTGCAAGAAGATATAGTTTGAGGAGAAGTGTATTAAAAAGGTTGACGGGATCCCGCTATTATATATAAGTAGAGATGTTGTCCTGAAGGCAATAGGAATCCCTAAAAGAGACCCATATGAAGGGAGGAATATTCCCTCATCCTAACCAGTCTTCACCACCAAGAGACAAATCTATAGGAATGAGATAGCTCAATACAAGTTGTTGAAAGCCTAAAAAGGAGGATCCAGGCTCCCAAAACCACTTACTATAGATCATTTCAAGCCCAAGGTAGTTGAACTAGTTATATTTCTCAATAGAATAAAAGGAAACTAGCATGCATATTATTGGGATGATTGGATATATTTCTATATCCAGGTCACTCTTGGAGGGGAAAAATATATTGACTAGGCCGAAACCATTGTTGATGAACATAATCATCAGTTAGTAAACTTTCCAACTGGGAGTAGCTTTCACATGTCTTCCTATCTATTTTACATCTTGGCTTGTACCAGAGAGTGGAAAGGTCTTTTTCATGAGCAGCCCCTCCCAAATATGAAGGTCTACGATTACTACCCTCACCTGCAGAAGGAATATCATGTTGATAGTTTTCCAAAATTGAATGGGGTATTCTTTGGGAGGTTAACCTATGAACTTCAAGGAAATAATGAGCAATGAATGTCTGAAGAGGAAAAACCCTTTGTCAACACTTATGGAAGTTTCTTCATCTAGTTTAGAAAGTTCACATATCTTAGAGTTGGCAGTTTTGAAGGGGAACCATTCAAGTTGCCCAGATATGCTTTTGATAGCTTGGTTATTGCAGAAGTGGCCTATCAACTGGCATATGTTCATAAAGAAGTCAAGGAAAGGAAGGGTAGAGCTAATTCTAGCTTTCCAATTGAGTTAGGGTATTATAATTGTAAAACTTCTTCGGATGCACTAAATCTAGAACGTGAATTAAGGAAACTCAATATAAAAACATTTGAACTTAGAAAAGAGTTTGATAGTAGAGGATATGTTGCTCAACATTTTAATTTACCTTCTGAATTCCAACACATTTCCCAAATAAAGGATTATTTAGAGGTTTGTGCTGATGATTTTGAAGTAAGAAGAAGCTTATCAAGGTTTACTCTAGGACAAATTATTACCTTAAATATTTAGATTGATATCACAGTTGTAGATGAGGATAATGATGTAGAGGTAGTTGATAATCAGTTTGAAGCCAAAGTTAGGGGCACACCACTACCTGAAATAGACTAGAGTATTGATGAGAGGGAGAGAATAATAATAAAAACCCTTAGTGTGATAAAAAGAAATGAGAAATGGGTCAAGAGCAAGCAGCCTCCCCCTCCAAGGACACACAATACAAGAAGGAAAACACACAGTAATTTAGTAACCAAGCCTATTGATTCTACTAACACAAATGGTTCTCTTACAGGTACGTCCAAAGATAAAAATAAGAAAAAGCCTAAAGTTGACCCTCTGAAATAGACCTCTCCTTGCTCTTCACCAACAATAAGAACCTCCAGAAACAAAGCAAGTAAGGAAAGTGATAAGCTAATTGATGAAAAGGAGGTGATTGATCTTGACCTTATGGATACTCATATGTCAGAGAAAGCTAGTCCAAATAGCCTAGGTGAAGACACATTGACTCAAAAGGGCAATCAGCTAGATTTTGGAAACCCCTCAATAGCTGTGGTGAGTGATACTTTTCAAACTCCACCTCCCACTCTTAGATGGATCAAGAACTCTATCAGTAAGAAATAGAATGTTCTACCAATAACTCTACCAGTTGAAGACATGGTCAGTAAATGGTTTGGAGCTACTATCAAACCTAAAAGGATCAGGATGGAGTCAATGATAGATATTGATGAAAAACCTGGGTGATGGGTAGTAGAACGTACAATGCCCAAGCCTGACAAAAATGTTTCTGAGGCTTCTATTGAAGACTTTACCATTAAGAAAATAGACCTAGGATTTTCAAGTAGGGCAGTAGATGCAAAGCATCTTGAATCTTCCACATGGAAAATATTGTACAGGACTTTCAAAGATGAAAAAGACAAGAAGGAGTTGAAGGCTACCATACAGAGGCTAGCAGAATTCATCCAAGTAGTTCAAGAGCCTAGTCAGCTTCCATTGACCCAAGTGCCTCATACATTTGATCCTTGCTCACCACAAGTTTGCAAAACCCTAGACCAAATTCAAAGGATTAAACTGGTAATGGATGTTTTTAATAAGTGGGTTGTAGGGATGATCCAACAGGGAGGTGATTATATTACTCAATTGATTGAAACTCATGGGGTCATGACTAAAACCATCTCAAAGATGTTAATTGAACTAGCAGAATGGAGAAAGGAGACAAAGAAATGGATAGGTATAGTTGATCAGTTGACAAAGATTGACCATTATGGAGTGCCCAAGTTCCTTATGGAAAAACTGGTTCATGGCTTGAATGAGGAAGTCCTTTATGTCTCTATGAAAAGCATTGAATGCTGGAATTAAATCATCAAAGATAGGTGTGAAGGAGCGACCCGCTTGCTAAATGATCTTAAAGGTCTGATAGATACAATGCAGAAGGACCTTAAGTGCTTGAATATCATTCTAATGGATGAGGGAACCCAGGATATTAAGAAGGTAGAGAAAATGACTCAATAATTTGAAGTAGGAATAGCAGCGATCAAAGATAGTAAGGAGCTCACAACTAAAGATCTCACTTCTATAGCCAATACTAAGGCTATGTTGGTAGTTTGCATGGATAACCTGGAGTCTCATAGACCAATGTTGAGTCAGATATGTAAAGAGAAAAAATTTCTCAAATAGAGAATCACTCTTATCAGCCTACCATACCATGCCACAGTCATTAGCACATCACTTGCTCATGAAGAGTGGAGGTAGGCATGTGCATCTGAGTCTTCTCAAAACTAAACCAAAGGTGTCCATCTCAGCCACAACTAGTGATCATGCTCCACTAATTTTGGGTCATTATTTTTTAGTTTCCTGTATTTTCTATTTTTAGTATATTTTCGGTTGTCTTAAGCAGTTATGAGCTGAAACTCTAGGATTTTTCAAAGAACATTATTATTTTTCATAAATTGTAACCGATGGCTATATAAAGCCAAGGAAAAAAAATTAGAAGGGATGTTAGTAGTTTATTTGCTTAGTAATAGAACAGTTTAAGTTTTAGTGATTTTGTAGAAAGACTTTGATTAAGGTTTATGAATCAATGACTGGAAAAAATTTATCAATATAAATCTATTGGTTTATGTTTGTGGGTGGATCTCTGTTGGGATATCTTACATTGAGCAGAATTTCTTGGTTGAATGTCCTTATTTTCTTTGAATTCTAGTTGAAATTGTGCCTTAGATCAGTGTAGTGTTTTTTTATTGAAGTTTGTGAGCTTCAGATCTTTTAGTTGCTTCAATTTCCAGTAATTATGTCATACTGATGAAAGTTACTATTTATGCCTTATCAACTTTCTGGTCAAAAGTTTGATGATTGCATAAATGCATTATTCTATTTCATAAAAATTCATTCAAAATTTTACTAGGAGTTGTACCATAATTCAAAGGATTAAATATTTCATGTTTAATCCAGTTATTAGTAAAGAGTTAATGTTTCTTGGTGGGTTATAGAGTGTAGAAATAAAATTGAAAAAGAGACAAATTCATTTACTAACAGTTTTTGGTGACTCTATTGGGGAGCTAAACTAGTAAACCAGTGTCTTTGCTTGGTTTAATGTATAATCATGGTATTACTAGCTGATATAATACCTGGTCAAGCCAAAGATCCCCCAGTCCTACAACATGGTCTGCATTTTCATGATACTCAAGAGGATATTATTGTAGATCTAAATAACTTGGCTTGGAAAGTAAAAACAAGTAATGAACAGTATCAGCAAGTTCAATTGGTGTTAGAGGAAGAGGAAGAAATCGGTGAATGGTTGAGGGGACTCCCCATAGCACAAGAAGCTATAGTAGTTGATAGAGCAATACAAAGACCATAGAACTGTCAAGTTGGAGTCTAGACCTTACACTAGGTCTCAACAAGAGGCAAACATTTTTTATAGTATTTTTGAAGAATTATGAAATCTTGAAACCACAAGAGTCTATCCCTCTAAGAAAAAGTCTCAAAGCAGACCTTCTTCTCCTCCTAAAGAATCTTTCAGTTCATCTACTAAGACCTGTGATTGGAAAGCCTTAACTTTGTCAGGAATTCAAGCTCCTCCTCTCTTAACTATCTTTCCAACAGTTATCATGGCTCAACCGTGGGGTATGACTGGTCAGAATAACATCCTAGTAACTCAAGGATTGGACATCCTTTAACAGTGATTCATTGCTTAAAATCATCACGTATCAACTTAGAACATCATGCTAGACTTCATTAAATGTATCAATCTAGGAATGTGAACTTGATATGATGGCTACAAATTTTATGCTTTAGTTCTCCTTAAGAGTCATCACTACTAAAGTAAAAGCTATTGCTACAAGAGATTTATACTAGAAACTAAAACTACAGATTAACTCTCATCTTGAAGGAAAAACTTAACAATAAATAGATAATGCTTGAGAAGTAAACCTATGCTACAGGAAACAATCAATGGTTCTACTACTAGTGGCTACAGGGGCAACAATGCTTAACAACTTCAAAGAAACTTAACTAGATCCTACTTAAGCATGAACAAAGAATTCACCTCCTGTGTGGGCCCCCACGGAAGTATGAATGAATTATAACTCAGAGATTGAAATCTAGAACTGTCATATATTCATTTAACAAAACATGGATACAATATAGGATATCAAAGTATTTTACTTTGTTGCTAGATTATAGTATGAATTCCTCAAAATGTCTAACTAGCCTAGAATCATAAGTTCCATCTTATTTAAAAGCAACTAAGAAAAATAGAACACCTACAGACTAGGTCCTTCATTACATAGCATAACAACTTCAGTTACAAGAACGACAGCATCATTTATGCAATAAGATAAGCCATATTTAGTGCTTCGAGAATATAGGAACACTTGGTAACTAGATTGACTTGGTCTAAATCAGCAATCGCAAAGTTATGGAGAAGTGGAGCTATGATGAAATTTGAAATAGTTACTCACCTTAAAAGACCCACTCATCCTTGAGTCTGTGCTCCTTTTTGACTTATTCTTCTCCTACAAAAGGTTAACATAACAGAATCCACAACATGAATCCAAGGCAAAGATTATAATAAGTTTTCCTATTTTAATGTAGCCTTGTCACACGGCTGTAGGAGATCTACCCATTAAAGCTAGAGAAGAAAAATACTATATTTTATCATAACATTCATTAATCTATATATATTCAGTCTTTTCCTTTAGTTTCAAAAGTATCAAATATACATATGGCTAAAGCTTAGAAACATAAAAGGTTGTATAATGTTTATGAAAAACCATAAGATATTTAAGTTTGAACTTAGAAAATCATAAACAAAACATCCCATAAACTTGACTCATCATTCCCCCTAGCTTAGCTATTTGTTGGTCCTGCAGCAAATAAATTCTTCAACCTAGCTGTCAATCTATAATTAGTAGTTGTTCTCTATCCATTACCTCCCTTTGCAAGATTCCAATAGAATCCCTTTGTTTCCCTGTGTTTCTTCCACCTGTCCTTTTCCCTTTGCATATCAAAACTATCCAAAATTTATAAGTTTGCAAGTAAAGGAGACATCAGTAATGGAGGCTGAAAGGTTAGTGGAATCCAGAAACTTTCTCTCTCTCTTCCCAAGGAAATATATCAAGGTGCGCGCTGGGTTGCCATAGAAAAATTGAGAGGTGAATGTGGTTCTATGTTTCTCATCTCCCTAGATAAACTATTCTAGCACCATTGAATAGCATTTCTAGCCTCAAGAAATTCAAAATCTATCATCTATTCATATGCATTAAATGCTTCATTTCTCATTGGATGGATGATCTTGCTACCTGAGTCAGAGGGGGAAATCCTTAACCAATTATAATAGTAAGTTCAAGGTCTTTGGCTTCAGGCCTTAAAAATAGGGGAATTTTTTACTCCAAATCCCTATACACTTTGGCTTGAGTGTCCCAACTAATTTCATTCTGTACCCAAGACATGAGGGCTCTAAGTTGAATATCCCCAACATAAAGCAAGGGATTCCAAACTCAGTCATTAGGGACTGCTAGGTTGTGGAGATAAAATTCACATAATAGATTTTGAATGGCTACAGGAGAGTTATGGAAGGCTTGAGAAAATTGATTAGGCTCTTGTAATGAGGAAGATCTGTCCTGCATAATACAGGTCATCTGATAGTTTAACAGTTTTTCTTTAAGAAACAAGGCATAGATAGGTGATGGGGATCTACAACCCATCAGGTCAGGAATTAGAGATGTAATTTTGTCAAGTTTCACACTTAGTTGTTCTATCTTTTCCTCCTGAACAAGTGTTTCCTGATAATGATAGTCTACTACCCTATTTAGTTCTTTCCATTGTTGTTTCCACTACTCTCTCTCAAAATTTAATTTCTTAGACAATTGGAAGATAATAGATAACAAAGATGTTGAACTAGCTTGATTTATTTTTGAACTAAGGCAAGAATTGTCTACTGCTTGAGGAACAGATGACTTACCATTTTTAGCACTTGTCCTTTCGAAAGGATCTGTCCAGATGATCATAGCCCTCTCGGTGTTAGATAATTTTTGAGCCACTGAAGCTAATGTATCTAATCCTTCATTCAAAATTTTCTCTACTACCTTATTTAGAAGGTCTACATCAATATCTGGATTTTCTTCATAGGGATCCCTTTTTGCTACAGAAGATCCTACTGTAGGAGAGAACATTATGTCATCTGCTTCCCTGATGTAACTATCAAAGTCATCACTTTCTGAATCATCTTCCTGAGGATTCCCAGAGGTTGATCCTCTCCTTCGAAACACAGAAGCTTGCTCTTCAAAGCTGGAGTCATCTCTGATTATAATGACTTATGCATTTACTAGCTTACCAAGAACCTGCTCTATTTTAACATCAGGAAATCCCTCGAATGTTTCCTTCTCCATAACCTCAGTCTATTGTTCTTCCTGCTGAGAAGTTTCAAGCTGTAATTTAGCCTCTTGCTAAATGTTTTCATCCTCTTCTTCCTTCTACCTAGAATCTTGTTCTACATTTGGCTTATCAACTAGAATCTTTGCAGTTGTTTTTTACCTCCTCCTAGCACTTCTCCTTAATGGAGTTTCCTCCTTTTCTGGAGCTTTCCTTTTTTTGGAAGTGCTTGTGGCTGTAGGAGATGCCTTAGCTTTTCGACTAGTACTAGGGTTAATTTTATTTTTCTTGTCCTTTGGGGAAACTATTTCCACTGTAGGAGCAACTTCAACCTTTTCTGTAGGAGTCTCTAATTCCTCTCCATGAGTTGATCTTGAAGTAGAGGAATTAGGGGACTTAGCGGACTTAGGGTTCCTAACCCTACATTTCTTTCTAGATGAAGAACATTATCCAATTTCAATAAAAAATTTCCTAACCCCTTTAGCAGTTTTAATCCTTTGTCCCACTCTACGCCCAATTGGTTCTAGGGTTAGCTCCTTAAACCCTTGCAGAAAAAATTCCTCCCAGGAAATTTCTAATTGCTCCCTTAAGGCTTTTTCCACTATTAATTTGATTAAATAGTGGTGAGAGATAGAATTTCATTTACCCTCTTGAACTAGAATGGCCTATTTTGATAGGATGCCAAACACAAAACTAGGGACATTGATAGGCCTATTGTCATGTCTTAAATAGCTCAAGAATTTAAAGTGAATAGCATGCAAGAATGAGTGTCACCCTTCACAGGTGAAATATCTAATGATATGAACTACACATTGCTTAAACGGCCCAGGAAGAGATAGTCTAAATGTACCTTGTTTCCTATCGACTTCAAGTAGCGGGTCTGCATGTAGAGTGAACTAAGCTCTAGAAGTAGTTGGGTCAAGATTCTCTACAAATTCTCACCTTCCTACGGTAACCCCATAACCTCTACCAAAATTGATTGAGAAAATGGCACCTTCAATCCTTTAACTATAGCCACTCCATCTTTTAAGGAGTTAAGAAATTGAAGTGCAACCTCGTCATCCCAGCTAGTTAGCTTCTGGATATAATCCATCCACCCCCTTGCCTAAAAATATGGCCTGTAATTCTGGTCTTCTAGAAAAACATTATGCACAGTGGGCTCTCTTCAAATGAGGTCTCCTCCCATCATCTAGTTTTTGAGATACCCAAAATGGAGTTGCAGAAGATAAAAAAATAGACAACCAAAATTTTGAACAAGAAAGCTTGAAAAGGAATGTTGCAGGATGATTTCAAATTTGGAAATTTCTAGCATTGCAGCTCGAGAAATGAGCTTATGAGTAACACAAATGAAAATTATTGTATTCGCATTTCATAATTACTCATAAGTACTCTCCACAAAACTTGTACTCAACATAACTTGCCACCATACTTTATACATGCGAAAAATAACAACGCAGCATAATGATTTTCAAAAGTGTCTAATCATGCAAGAAAAATACAAGTACGACGGGAGAAAGGAATAAATATAAAGATTGCATAAACATAATGACAAAAAAAAATGATATAAATTCCCCCCCACCTAAAATATTGCAAGTGGGCCCACACTTGCAATGGTGACAAGGCATACGATAAAAATAAGAGGAAAACAAATTAAAATTACATACCTTGAAATGTGTGTTTAACCTGAAGCACTATTGAGGTGGCAGATGTTGCTATCCACAAATGAAAGAAAATATGAGGTGGATGGGTGATAGACTAGAAATGAAATGGAATTTTATTATGGAGAAGTGACTTTCATTAAGAAAGCATTTATTATGAAAGTGAAGAGATCTTTTAGAGTGAGGAAGGAAAATGAGCAAAAATCTCATTACGAGTTGCTACAGGAAGTGTGTTGCCAATGGCAAAAGAGAATTGCTGCAGGAACTCATCCTTACTCTGGGGTTTGTGATATAACTTCAATCTGTGACCATTGACCAACAGTTTGAAATGCACTGGATCAACTGTGCAGAGCTGAACCATGCCATTTGGAAAGACTACAATTATCTCATATGGTCCAAGCCATCTGGTTTGGAATTTCCCTAGGTTATGTTTGTACTGAGAGTCATAGAGGAGCACCCAGTCTCCAACTAAAAACACTTTGTCCTTGACAAACTTGTCAAGCCATTGCTTGCACTGATGTTGGATCAATTTGGTGTTATGCAGGGCAGATTTTTGCCACTCATCAAGGCCATTCAAACTTAGAATCTTGTCTTGTTGTGCTGCAGTGAGATCCATCCCTAGATCAAGAGCTGTCCTAAGTGTCTTATGTTTGAATTCAATAGGCATGACTACAGAGTGACCATAGAAAAGCTCAAATGGTGTGAAACTAGTTGTAGACTTCCATGTAGTTTGGTATGCCCAGAGTGCTTCAAGAAGTCAAATAGCCCAATCTTTCTTATGTATGGCTATTGTTTTAGTGAGAATAGATTCCAACTCCCGATTGGTAACTTCCGCCTACCCATTAGCCTGGGGGTGATAGGGTGAAGATTTACCATGCCTAATGTTATATTCCTCTATCAGAGCAGCAATCAAATTGGAAGTAAACTGAGGACCTTGATCAGATTGAATCTCCCTTGGTACTCCAAATCTGGTGAAGATGAATTCATAGAATAACTTTGCAACATTTTTATCCCTAGAGTGATTCATAGGTTTAGCCTCAACCCATTTTGTAACATAGTTAGTGCAAACAAGGATATAGGATTTACCTTGGGAAGAGGGCTCAATAGGACCAACAAAGTCAATCCCCATTTGTCAAAGGGTGCAACAACTACCTATGGCTATAGGGTCATTTCATCTATCTTTGTAGGCCATCCCATGCATTGGCATTTGTCACACTTTTTGGTGCACTGAGCAGTATCCTTGTGTAGACTGGGCCAATAGTAACCTGTAGTCAAAATTTTCAATGTTGTTCTTTTGGCAACAAAATGTCCACCACAAGGTTCATCATGACATGCCTTGAGGATATCATAGGTTTCATCCTCTCTTATGCATCTTCTATTTACTTGATTAGGACCAGTATAAAACATGAATCCAAAAATCCATGAATAATTAAAGCTCTTTTCAGTTAATAGCCTTCTTTCTTTAGTAGAGAAATGAGCTGGTGTCTTACCAGTTGTGAGATAATTGGAAATATCATCATACCAAGGATTGTTTGAAGTCAGCAAGAAGAGATGTTCATGAAGAAAACTATCATCAATGATTGTAGGATCATCAAGTGCATGCAACCTAGAAAGAAAATCAGCTACCACATTGGTTTTACTAGGTTTATCTATTATGGTAATGTCAAACTCCTGCATAAGCAACAACCAATGAGCCAATCTTCTAGAGATTGTAGGCTTGTTCATGAGATACTTAATAGAAGAATGGTTGGTATGCACATAGATTTCATATCTAGTAATGTAGTGTCTGAATTTATTCAGGGCATAAATGACTGCAAGAAGTTCTTTTTCAGTGACAGTGTAATTAAACTCGGCGCCCTGCAAATTTTTACTGATAAAGTAAATTTCATGCTCAACTAAGTCCACCTTCTAACCAAGCACAACTCCAATATCATAGTCTGAGGCATCAGTATGGATGTGAAAAGGCAAGCCCCAATTAGGTCCTCTCAAAACCGGTGCTATAGTGAGAACTTCGTTAAAATGTAGGAAAGACTTTGCACACTCAGAATCCCAAACAAATTTAGCATCCTTCTTAAGCAAGTTATACAGTGGTGCTACAAGCTGACTGAAATCCTTTATAAACCTTCTATAATACCCAACATGGCCAAGAAAACTTCTCACATCTTTTTGTTTTGCTGGAGTAGGTAATGTGCTAATCACTTCAATCTTGGTAGGGTCCATTTGAATACCTTTTGAAGATATGAAATGTCCGAAGACAACCCCTTCTTCCATCATCATGAAGCACTTTTCACTATTGAGAGAGAGGTTATAATCATGACATCTCTAAAGAAATTTCTCCAAATTTTCCTTCACCTCATCAAAAGTATGCCCATAGGTGGTAAAGTCATCCATGTAAATCTCCATGCAATCAACAAAGATATCTGACAATATACTGATCACAGCTCGTTGGAAAGTAGCAGGGGCATTACACCACCCAAAAGGCAGCATTGAATAGGAAAATGTGCCCCACGGGAAGGTGAATTTTGTCTTCTCCTAGTCTTCAAGGGCTATTTGATCTGATTATAACCACTGAATCTATCCAGAAAAGAGAAGTATTTCTTTCCAACTAGGTTATCAAGGACTTGATCTATGAACGGTAATGGAAAGTAGTCCTTCTTAGTGGCTATGTTCAGCTCCTGATAGTCAACACAAACTCTCCACTTACCTCCTTTCTTAGGTACTATAACAAGAGGGGAGACCCACTGACTATCAGAAATGGGATAGATGAAGCAACCATTTAACAACTTCTATAGCTCATTCTTAACTATATCCCTTAGGGTTGGGTTAACCCTTCACTGAGGTTGGCAAACAGGTCTAAATTCAGGACTGATATAAATTTTGTGAGTGCAGATCTTAGGTTCTAAGACTTTCATGTCAGTATAATCCCAAGAAAAGGCTGATTGATGTTCTTTTAGAAGCTACATGACATCTATTTGTTGAGAGAGAGTCAACGCGTTGTTTACATTTAACTCCCATCTTGAGCTGACCTCTAGCTTAGTGACCTTTTCTACCATGGATAGCTGAGCAATTAGGGAAGACTCCATTTCATGAGGCAATATTGTATGAGGAAATTTGGAAGTTTCTGAATACTACAAAGCATCAAAAGGTGGTAACAAAGTTTCAAGAACACAGTCCTCTTGGGAACATACTTGGGATTGCACTCCATACTCATTCATAATAATGGAGGAAATGATTTCATCTTCTCCCCTAGAAGCTACAAAAGGTTCCCTAGATATCATCATTAACTGATGAATGGAATTGACCTCGGGTTTAGTATCATCCAAAACTGGCTAGATTATCTAGTCATCTTGCAACAGAGGTTGAGCTGGGGAATATAAAGTTAGATTTTTAGTGTTGACTCCATTGGCTATAGTCATTTTTCCTGACTAACTAGCTATATAGGCATCTATAGTAGCCAGCCAAGGCCTACCTAGAATTATTGGATATCCTCCCATGTTAGCCTTTGGAGAAAGAACAACAAAGTCAACCGGATATTCCCAAGAAGTCAAGGTGACTATTACATCCTTTACCATCCCATCAAGTGTAATGGTGGAACTATCAGCAAGCTAAAGGATGGTTGGGGTTTCCATAAGATCGATGATATGCAACTGAGACATTACTTCCTTGGTCATGACATTTATGGATGCACCTAAGTCAACTAGAGCATTTTGGACTTGCATTCCTTGAATAGTGACTGTAACCACAGGGCTACTAGGATCAGAATACTTGGGAGGTATCAATTTCTCCAACATTAGATCAGATAACTAGCCTAGGACATGTATGGTTTTAGGATCCTTTTCTTCCTCCCAAGCTGCTTGATACAAGCTTCCTTGATGGCTTTAGTATATGCAGGTACTTCCTTTATGGCATCTAACAAGGAAATTTTTACTGTCATTTTCTTTAGTTGGGCAAGCAAATCCAATAATGCTCGATTTTCCACTGGCTTAACTTGTTCCTCCAACCTATGAGGAAATGGGGGTTCTTGTGTTGTAGGAGCAGCAGGAGAAGCAGGTTGAATGGTACCTTAGTTGGTTCTACTAAGGAATCCTTAACTTTGGTAATGATAGGCTATTGTGGAGGAGGAAGGGTTGTGCCAGATCTTAAATAGATATTATTTAGGGAAATTGCATAGCTTTGTTGCTGTGTTGTTGGTTTAGCATTGTTGGGATTAGGAGTAGGCTGAGCAGGCAATTGAGTCTGTTTAGGGGAAGTAGTGTTGTTTGTAGGAGGAGGCATCAAAGCCTACTACTGAGGTGGTGGCATCAAAGCTTGCTGGTTTTGATTGGTTCATCCAATTGTGTGGTTGTTGCCACCCCTGTTGGGGTTGTTGCCAGGGTTGCTGAGGTTGTGACCAACCCTATTGAGATTGCTGCCATCCTAGCTGATGCTACTGCCAACCTTGCTGAGGTTGTTGCCAACTTGGTGATGCTACTGCTAGCCTTGCTGAGGTTGTTGCCAACCTTGCTAAGACTAATGCCAACTATTATACCCACTAAATCCACTATGCTGTTGATTTTGCCATGCATTGTTATTATTAAAATTTTGAAGAGGATCTTAGGGAATACCTAGTCTCTGAGCCCATGGCCTTCCTTGGGCAATGTAGAGCACCTCCCCATTCTCGTCAATGGATTTGAACTCGATAAGCATAGGTTGGGGACTCCAAGCTTCCAATAGACTTACACCGATAATTCTTTTTTTTCTCCCTACAGTGTGGACAGTACTCTACTAACATTGCATCAGCTTCATCTTTCTTTCTCCTTGCCTGCATTGTGTCCAATTGAGTAGCGACATCATTAATGATGTCTTGCTTAAATCTTACAATAGATTGGATAGCTCCATTTTGGACACCCCTGTGCTATTGGACTTGTGAGGCAAGGCTCTCAAGCCTCTTCCTTTCTTGATAGTAGCTCTAGAATAGTTTAGACATATGCTCTTTATGTCATCCCATGTCTTCTAAGTAATGTCCCCCCCTACCATAAGGTCAAGGGCCTCTATGCTCCCATCATTCACACCTCTCAAAAACAAATGCTTTTGAGATTCTTCATTCAGCTCATATTGTGTGTTACGCTATAGGCTGAACATGAACCTGGAGACATAGTCTTCCAAGGTTTCATCTTCCTTCTATGACATTTTAAATATGTCATCTCCATTTAAGTCCCCTCCTCTACAATAATATTTATACTTATCAAGAAACATGGTGCGCATTGCATTCCAATCTGCTACAGCATCAGCACCCAAACTCATAAACCATCGTAGAGCAACCTCTTTTAAAGTGGAAGGAAATAGTTTGAGCTTATGGTCGTCATTGGTGTAGTCATAGCTTCGACAGAGGACATCAAACTCAAAGAGGAAAGTCTCTAGATCCTCTATGATGATTCCATAGAATTTAGGAAGCACGGCTGCAGGAATGTTCTTCAAATTTTAGTTACCTTGTTGAGTAGGAATAGGAAAAGGGAAGGTAGGATGAGCCATTACATTATCTAGATATTCTGGGCAAGCAAAGAGAGCATTTAAATGGAGAGACTCTTCAGATGATGGTAGTGAAGGCAAGTGATCATAGGCATCATCAAACACATTCTCAAATGGTTCTTCTTTTTGTGGGTTCTCTAATTGGAGTTCCTCAAACGTTGGATTGAAAACCTCAAATGGTGTCATGTCCCTCATTAACCCCCTAATCATGGCAATAAAGATAAATAGATAAATGAAATAAATAGTCATAGTAATATTTTAATGAGTATATAAATAGATTCAATATGTATTATTATTGAATTTATAATAAAATATATAATAATGATCATAATATAAATAATTAATAACAATTGAATATTATTAATATATACTATTCATATGATATATTGTATAATAAATAAATAATATAATTAACAATATATAATGTGATATCCCACATTTCTGAAATTAAATTCAATAAATGAAATATAATTAATAAATGAACAAATAAATAATTATTCAATCATATAATATTATATTAGAATGAATAACCATTATAATATTATAATATAAACTGATATACATATATAAACTATTTCAGATTTAATGAATGTATTGAAATACATTTATTAATAAATACCAATAATTAATATACTTAACAATTAATATATATATTAACATTGTTTAATATGAATTCATCATTACAAAATATAATTAACATCGTTTAATATTAATATACAAATTATAATTAGTAATTAATGTATATTGATAAATATATATCATTGTTTAAAATATATTAATTAATAATATTAATAAAACAACATATATTAAATTATATATATTAAAACATTAAAATTAAATGTATATTAAAAATATTAATTATATTATATTAAAAACACAATATATATTATATATATATATATATATATATATATATATATATATATATATATATATATATATATATATATATATATATATATATATATATATATATATATATATATATATATATATATATATATATATTAAAAGCTGCAACTATAGTCATGGCCCCTTAAAGGGGTGCATCCGTCACAAGCCATGGGAGGGATGTGACTGCCCTCCCATATTAAAAGGACTTACAGGCGTAGGAAAGAAAAATAGCAAAAACGGTCAAAACAAATATTCAAAACAGCAAAAACAGATTTACGAAAGGGAATATATCTGCCACAGCTAGTTATTGGGTAAGTATAATTATATATAATTATATATATATATATATATATATATATATATATTATTTCAAATTCTTTTCAGTTTAATGAATAATATTACATGTTGATATTTCAGATTTATTGAATAATATAAAATGTATGTATATATATATATATATATATCTCATTTATATATTAAATCTGAGGTGTATATATATATATATATATATATCTAGGTTAATCGTTCACAATATATATAATGTTCAATAGAGGACAATTTCATAAATAATGTTATTTCAAGTTTGTAAATAATAATTCATTAATTGACAATATAATTTCTTATCAAAAGTAATAATAAAAGAGAGCTCTCAAGGGAGATTAAAACCTCTACTAAGCCAGTGTACACTGATGACCCACATATGCATATGTACTAAGCCTTGGATAGAGGAAAGCTCTTCCAAGAAGAGGAATGGACCTATGGTCAGCCTATAAGCCCCGAGTGATGCACTCCAGAGGATGATGACAAGATTTAATCAAGGACAAAAGGGTCCTTATAAAGGTTAATGTGTCTGACCTGGTAGACTTTGCTCGAGAAGTCCCTAAGGATGCATTCCAGAGGATGACAGCAAGATTTAATCAAGGACACAAGGGTTCTTATAAAGGTTAATTCGCCCGACCTGGTAGAATTTTTTTTGGAGGGGTTAATTAGTTGGGGTAGATAATTAATTAGTTAGCTTTCTATTCATACTCATGTTTCTGTATTATTGTTACTAACATCTTTCTTGCAGGTTCATTCTTAAGGAAGCAAATTCTGATCTGAAATACTAAAGAATATAAGTGATAATCAAAATATACATATGATATTTCAAGATATAAATTAATAAGAAAATTAATCATAAGTAAACAAATCAATTATTGATGAAATTTAAGTATTTCATCTATGACTAAGAAAAGAGGTACAGAAAATTAGTACGCAGAAAAGCTTAAATGAGAAATTTATGTAAGGTCCCGACAGGGGACATTACAAATGGTTCTCCCTGACTAAGGTTAGGTAGGAATCTCCCAAGATTATCCCTACGTCTATGCATGAAAAATTATGTAGAATGAAAACTAACTTAATGACTTATGGGTTGAACTAAATTGACACCATCCCTGGCAATGACACCAAAAATGACTGGTTAGAATAATATCCTAGTAACTCAAGGATTGGACATACTTTAATAGTGATTCATTTCTTAAAATCATCACGTATCAACTTATAACATCATGCTAGACTTAATTAAATGTATCAATCCGAGAATGTGAACTTGAGATGATGGTTGCAAAGTGTATGCTTTAGTCTCCTTAAGAGTCATCACTACTAAAGTAAAAGCTATTACTACAGGAGATTTATACTAGAAACTGAAACTACATATTAACTCTCATCTTGAAGGAAAAACTTAATAGTAAATAGATAATGCTTGAGAAGTAAACATATGCTGCAGGAAACAGTCAATGGTTCTACTACCAGTGGCTGCAGGAGCAACAGTTCTTAACAACTTCAAAGAAACTTAACTAGATCCTACTTAAGCATGAACAAAGAATTCACCTCCCGTGTGGGCCCCCATAGAAGTATGAATGAATTATAACTCAGAGATTGAAATTTGGAACTATCATATATTCATTTAACAAAACATGGATACAATATAGGATATCAAAGTATTTTACTTTGTTGCTAGATTACAGTATGAATTCATCAAAACGTCTAACTAGCCTGGAATCATAAGTTCCAACTTATTTAAAAGCAACTAAGAAAAAAATAACACCTATAGACTAGGTCCTTCATTACATAGGCATAACAACTTCAGTTATAGGAACGACAACATCATTTATGCAAGAAGATAAGCCATATTTAGTGCTTCGAGAATATAGGAACACTTGGTAACTAGATTGACTTGGTCTGAATTAAGCAACTGCAAAGTTATGGAGGAGTGGAGCTATGATGAAATCTAAAACAGTTACTCGCCTTAAAAGACCCACTCATCCTTGAGTCTGCGCTCCTTGCTGACTTATTCTTCTCCTACAAAAGGTTAACATAACAGAATCCACAACATGAATCCAAGGTAGAGATTATAATAAGTTTTCCTATTTTAATGTAGCCTTGTCACACAGCTGCAGGAGGTCTACCCATTAAAGCTAGAGAAGAAAAATACCATATTTTATCATAACATTCATTAATCTATATATATATATATATATATATATATATATATATATATATATATATATATATATATATATATATATATATATATATTTATAATATATATATATATATATATATATATATATATATATATATATATATATATATATATATATATATATATATATATATATATATATATATATATATATATTCAGTCTTGTCCTTTAGTTTCAAAAGTATCAAATATACATATGGCTAAAGCTTAGAAACATAAAAGGCTGTATAATTTTTATGAAAAACCATAAGATATTTAAGTCTGAACTTAGAAAATCATAAACAAAACATCCCATTAACTTGACTCATCAGGGTAATGTAGTAGGCCCTTTATTCTTTAGCTGCTCATCACGCTCTTCCTAAAGGAGCCAAAGATGTTCTTCCAAACTTCTTCAGGGATGGAAAAGTAGCTGTAGAAGACCATTTCAATTCTTTTAATGTAGCCACTGGCATTTTAGGAGTGCAAACTAAAGATGTAGCAGTTAGACTCTTTGTTCAAACCCTCACACAAGAAGAAGCGGAGTGGTTTGGGCATCTTCCTATAGGATCCATAACTGACTGGAATTCCATGAAAACCACATTTGAAGGTCATTTCAAAAGCACATATGATGAGCATTTGTTGTTGGCACAACTTACGTAGATGAAAAAGGAAATCCATGAGCCCATGAGAGATTATGTGGCTTGGTATAAAAAATTCATCCATAAGATTCCCACTGGGAAAAGGCCCACCCCTAAAAACTAGCAATGTTTCTTTATAAATTCTATGCCCCCGGACATCAGTTTTCATCTTAGAAGAAATAGGCCTACAGACTTGACAACTACTCAGAGCCAAGCCATTGACCTAGATGATGATTTGATCACTGCAGGGAAATGGAGGAAGGATGTCCAAGTACCCAATGCACAAAATACATCTACTTCTAATCCCATGCTGCAAAGATTAGTAAATGATGTGATTACCCTCAAAAGGAAACTTCCTAAAAGTAATACCAATCCTCCTTCTTTGTATCAAGATATTCCTATAGGAATTCCTAAACAAGTTGGACCTAGTCACACATCTCAAAATTATCCCCCATCTGATAAGAATTTACTCGAAGCTCCTCCTAGAAGAGCTAATATGTGTACCTTCCATCTTATAGATGATCATGATGGCACATCCTATCCAAAAATGATCTGATCAATGCAGATGCATGTGAACCGAGAATTGACAGAAGAATCAACTAGTGATGCAGCGAGTCCTCAATTACCTGGCGGCTCCAAAAATTATTGTATAGAATATGAATCTGACTCTAAGTGAGGAGGAAGTATTTTGGGAACTCTACATGACCCTGCATGTACCATGTTAACTAGAAGTTACCACAATTCTCAAGCCAATGACATGCCATCAACATCTCAATAGTGGGATAAAGGTAAAGACTTTTTGCAAAACTCGTCGACTTTTAAAAGTTCTTTTTCTAAAGAGGATGAATCATTGAAGAAAAACAATTCTAGTACTTCTTTTGATATCATTGAATTTTGTGAAAGTTCTAAGATTCAAGTTTCCCCTGCTAAATATCTTAGAATGAATCCAAAAGAGTTGGAAATAATTGTTAAACATGTTAAATTAGGTCAACCTCCTATAGATCATTCGATCAATGAAACTACTAATGCAACTTTTTCAAAACAAGCTACTATAGAAACCCAAGCTACCAAAGATAAGAGTCCTCCACAAGAAAAGAGTCCTCTTGTAGGATTAAAACCAGAGCCTTTTTATTTGTCCTTGTTTATTCATGGCTTTAAGATAAAAAATTACATCGTAGATTCAGGGACATCTGATAATATCATGTCTACTTCAGTAGCCAAAGCTCTAGATCTTCCCCTCACTATGACCTTTGGTCAATGCTATGCCCTAGATGCAATACAAGTCCCCTTAGTTGGACAAATCAAGGATGCCCAAGTAGCACTTGCAGCATATCCTAGTAAAAATATTAAACTAACAATACTTGTATCTGATATTCCAGTAAGCTATGGTATGCTTCTAAGCAAGACTTTCTATCAGGATCTTGGAGGAGAGATTAAGCTTGACTGATCTCAAGCAATTATTCCAGTTGGAGATAAAAAGGTTGTCTTACAACTAGAGGGAAAATCAAAATACACGGTATTCCCATCTAAAGATCCCAAATCTCAGATACTCTACCAGGAATCTGAGTTTGGAAATTATATGATATCATCCACACCAAACATGAATGAGGAAGTAACAATTGATAAGTCTGGTGGCCTTTTGACTTTGGAGTTTGATGGTAGTTGTGCCTCTGTTGGTTCTGGAGTAGGGGTTGTATTGATATCACCAGAAGGAGATCTTTTCCCATGATCTTTTAAGTTGGAATTTGATAACATGAACAACATTGCCAAATATGAGTCTCATTTGCTCAATATTGAAGAAGCGAAGAAAATGGGTATTAAAGTACTCAAAGCTAGAGGAGATGCAGAACTTGTTGTGAGACAAGTGAGAGGGATATATTCAATGAAAAATGAAAGACTCAAACACTATAGAAATCATGTTTGGGATTAGATTGAAGAGATCGAAGCTTTCTCCATAGAAGTTGTTCCTAGATAATTAAATAGTAGAGCTGATTCTCTAGCAGTTTCTTCCTCCCTACTGTTACCACATTCATATTTTAAGAAAAGTTCCTACAAAATTGAAATGGTGTACAGGCCAAAAGTTCCAGATAATGTTGAGCATTGGCAGGTCTTTCAAGATGATAAACAAATTGACAAATTCTTACAATTGGCAGAAGTTTTTAGTACCACCTTCTTTGAAGGATCTTCATCAACTTGTGATGAGTTTTTCCCAGATGGTGTAATGGATGAAGGGATCTTTCAATTAAAAGGGAATCATATTCCTAAAGGGCTTGTCTCTCTTGAAAGCCAATTTGATAGATATGATGTTCTAAAATCTCCATCACCCCCTCAAGAAGACACAAATCAAGGTGACTATGAGAAGGTAAACATAGGGGAGGAAGAAGAACCTAAATTTATAAATCTGGGCAAATGTTGCACTTCAGATGAGAAGTAGAGATTTGTTAATTTGCTGAAGGAATATCAGGATACCTTTGTTTGGTCCTACCATGATTTTAAAAACTTCAAAGGAGGAAAATTCCAGCATCAGATTCCTCTCAAGCCGTGTACTTCACCTTTTAGGCAAAAATTAAGAAACTACAACCCAAACATTTTTGAGGCAATTCAAAAATAGGTAGAAAAAATGCTACAAGCCCGTGTCATTTATCCTATTCATCATTCTACCTGGATTGTGAATATAGTTCCTGTTAGGAAGAAAAATGGCAAGATAAGAATCTACGTCAATTTTAGGAACTTGAACCAGTGTAGCCTAAAGGATAACTATGGACTCCCTATCATGGACCATATTTTGTAGACTATGGCAGGTTTAGAGATGATGTCAATGCTAAACAATTTCTTTGGTTACAACCAGATCAAGGTGGCTGACCAAGATTAGCATAAAATATCTTTTACCACCCCATGGGGTACATATGCTTATAATAGAATGCCTTTTGGCTTGATAAATGTAGGTGCCACGTTCCAACATGCAATGAATTCTTCTTTTAGCCATCTGCTTAATAAGGTAATAGTTGTTTATCTTGATGATTTGATGGTGTTTTCAAAGAGGCATAGAAATCATCTAAGGGATTTAAGATCAGTTCTTCAAAGATGTAGGGAACATGGCATCTCATTAAATCCAAAAAAGTTTGTCTTTGCAGCCACAGAAGGGAAATTGTTGGGCCACATTATGTCAAAAGAAGAGATCAAGATTGATCTAGAAAGAGTTAAAGTAATTTAGTAGCTTGGTTTACCTTCGAATAGGATTGGTGTTAAATCTTTCTTTGGGAAAACCAATTTCCTTAGAAGCTCCGTTCTTGACTTTGTTGAAACAACCAAGCATATGGTAAGCCTCTTGAGTGAGAAGAACCCATTTAAATGGAGCACAGAGGTTGTCAAAGAATTTGATGACATCAAGAAAGCTATAGTAGATGCTCCCACTTTAATAAATCCAAATTACAAGAAGGACTTCATAATACATTGTTATGCCTCAGAACATATAGTGTCTAGAATATTATTATAGAGGAATGATAAAGATGAAGAAGTGTCCATTGCTTTCATGATTATTCCTCTCAAAAAGCATGATTTAAACTATCCATTGGTCGAGAAGCAAGCATATGTTGTGGTAAAAGAGATGAAGGCTTTTAGGTTCTACAGTCTACACTCTCACTCAATTGTTTTTGTCCCCACCTCTATTGTCAAAGACATCCTAACTCAACAGGAGATAGGGATGAATAACCAAGCAACGTGGATCTCCAGGATTTAGGAATTTGACTTAGAAATTCATCCTACCAAATTGGTTCAGGGTCAAGGATTATGTAAACTTATGTCCAAGCAGGATCCTGATAGCAGTATGCCCTCAGTTCTTTTTGTTAGTCTTCGTGATTCCTGGTTTTTAGATGTAGCATTTTACCTTACTTATGGAGACTGTCCCCCACATCTAAACCCAAAATAAAGAAGAAATCTCAGGTTAAAGGCTGCAAAGTATGTTATTGTTGATGACACACTATATAAAAAGGGTTTGGATGGAGCTTTCTTGAGATGTGTTGACAAAGAGCAGCAAGAAAAATTACTCAAGAAGTTTCATAATGAGGCATACGATGGTCATTTCTCTTCCACAGTAACCACTTTTAAAATTCTTAAGAATTGCTATTACTGGCCAGGAATGTTTGGCAATGCTTACAAGTGGGATGCAAATTTTGAAAAGTGTAAGTTATTTGGTGGAAAGCCATAGTTAGTAGCTCTCCCTTTGAGACCAGTGATCATAGAAGAACCCTTCAACCAATGGGGGCTCGACTTCATCAGACCAATCAACCCTCCTTCTAGTGCTAGACACACCCACATTCTCACTGCAATGGATTATTTCACGAAATGGGTAGAGGTAGTCCCTGTCAAGAAGACCACATCTGATGTTAGGAATAAGGTGTCTCAACCTTGGATAATTCCTATTCTTATTATTTGTTTTGTAAAATGTATTTCTTGCAAACAATGTAATTAAGTGTGAGTGTACATGTCTAGTTGGCATGTTGATGTGTCACTCCACTTGATGTTTCGGCATCTTGAATTGTGTGTAAGGAGATCATGGCTAAAATGGTTATGACACATTCCTATGACACATAAGAGCTATGTCTAGAAGATTCAATGACGGGTGAAGACATGCAAGACATGTGGCAACTGATAAAGTTGAGTACTGTACACTCTTCTCCAACTGATAAAGTTGAGTACTGTACACTCTTTTCGGGTTCCTATTTTCTCAGAGAATGGTAAAACCCTAATACAGCTATCTTTAGAAGTTGCCCTAAAAAGGGAAGCGCATGATATAAGCATTTTTTAGGGTTGTGAAGAAAGGAGAAGTTAGTGTATTGTTGGAACATTTTTTATGCAGCCACAATTTGTCTTCAAGAGTTGGAAATCTTCTGAAAGAACTTGCATTGCAAGTCTATTGTAAACTGTAATAGTTTTGATTAATACATTGTGCAGGTTTTGGAGTGCTGGGGTTTTTATCGAAAGGTTTTCCCCAGGGTAAATCATTGTGTCATTCTCTATTTTCTTTATGCATGGTATATGGTTGCAATATCATTGTTAAAGTAGTTAACGAATCTAAAATTGTAAGGATTTAAAAGAATTTGCACAATACTTTCCTTTAGAGATTAGTGTAGGAAGTTGTTTCTGCACCTGAGTTTCCTTACATCTGAGGTGGTGTGTGAGTTTGTAAAGAATTACATTCTAGTTAGGTTTGGAGTTCCTACCAAGTTGGTCACAGATAATGCTACAAATTTATCTTCTCATGAGTTGAAATTATTTTTCTATGATCATGGCATCTACTTGTCGCATGCATCTAATTGTTATCCATAGGGAAATGGATAGGTGGAATCAAGTAATAAAAAATTGATCAGGATAATGAGGAAGCTAGTATGTGGCAATGCTAAAGATTGGCATAAAAGACTATTTGAAGCTCCTTGGGCCAATCGAACTTCTCCAAAAAGAGTAATTGGCATGTCACCCTTTGAATTAGTTTATGGTGTTGAAGCCCATCTTTCACTACCTCTAGAGCTAGCTACTATGAAACTGCAAAAAACAATTGAAGACCAGGTTTACCAAGATGCCCTTGAGAAATGGATTTTGTATCTCAACAAAATACAAGAAGAAAGAGAAGAAATGGTAAGACAAATAGCCACAAACCAAGCTCGAGTTAAGAAGATTTTTTATCAAAAGGCTAGGCCTCAAAATTTTATGGAGAGAGATAAAGTGTTGTTATGGGACAAGAGACAACAACCTAAAGGTGCCCATAGTAAATTTTAATCACTTTGGAAGGCCCTTTCATCACCAACAAAGCATTGGGAGGAAATTCCTTCAAACTAGAGTATTTGGATGGTACTATTCTACCCTTGACCTTTAATGGTCAGGACCTCAAGTTGTATAAACTTTAAGCAGGTTAGTCCTATTTTTTGTACATATCTTTTTCTTGTGCTATTTTCAATTTTGTCCTTTTTGTTTGTTTCATTTCCTTTCTTTTCTAAGTTTTCCCTAGTCTGTGAAACCAAAGATATAGGTTCAGCCTTCACCCTCAAGAGGTCTCATCCCCAGTCAGAGCCATTGTTAGCAATAGATTTTTTTTACTTACCTCAGGCTCTAATTTTCTCAAAATCACCCCATAATCTTTCAAGGTGTTTTTCACTCAAAGTTTTAGTTCCTTACATTTACACCTTGTCGGTTGAACTTGAACCTTGAACTCTCATATTTCAAGATTCAAGGTTCAATAGCATCCTTTGGTATGATTGTCCCTCTTTTTTTGCAAGCTTAGCGGCATGTTATCTTTGTAGGGCGTACTTGTCCAATGAACTATGAACTATGAACTCTCGTGGTTCAAGATTCAAAGTTCAACAAACGTTATCCTTTTGCAAGATGCTTTCCTTTTTATTTATCATTTTCCTTGTCGCTAGTTGTTTTTGCTTTATTTGATTGAATCATACCAAAGGGTATTCCTTCTGCCTTCTCGTTGAACTTGAACTATGAACTCTTGTAGTTCATGGTTTGAGGTTCAACATATGTTTGTAATTTGCAAAAGTGGAAAGTGGTGATTTGACATAAAAGACAGCTGGCAGTTGATTATGAGATCCACACATGGCATGGATATCATAATTAATAGAAATGACACTTAAGTGTCACTTCACTCTTGGGAAAGTATAATAATCAAGGTTTAAAGTGCTGTGAATTCCTTGTGATCATTAACTGAACCTCATGCGGCATTATTTCACCATTTATTATGAATGTCCCATAATTTGTGAACTATTTTGTGATAAATTGAAAAGCCTAGCCATTTTGTTTCATAGTGGTAGAGACATCTCAAGAAACCAGTGTGGAAGAAGGTATCTTTCCCTCCTCTCAGAGCATAGTGTTTTGCATAAGAAACTAGGTGAGTCTCTCTTTTTGGCCTCCTTTTTTTAGTTAAAGCTCATTCCATTATTAGATTCAAACTCCTTTAAGGCTACTCTATCTCTTTATTTATTCCTAGTTTGTGAGCCAAAATGAAGAATCCAGTCCCAAATTTTGGAAATACCTCTCCTTTGATTTTCTCTCTACCCAACTATGAGGATACCCTGATCAAAACTAGAGCCTTAGAGGAAATTATAAGCCAAGTCAAAGAACCCATTCTAGGTTCCATGCTGGAAAAATCCATTCAAAGTGGTTTGACTGATGCAGTTGCTTTCCCTATAGTGGCCCCTTGTCGAGAACTAGTTCTTGAGTGTGCAAGAAGATATAGTTTTGAGGAGAAGTGTATTAAAAAGGTCAACGGGAGCCCGATGGTATATATAAGTAGAGATGTTTTCCTAAAGGCAATAGGAATCCCTAAAAGAGACCCATATGAAGGGTGGAATATTCCCTCATCCCAATCAATCTTCACCACCAAGAGACAAATCTACAAGAATGAGATAGCTCAATAATGGTTGCTAAAATCCCAAAAAGGAGGATCTAGGCTCCCAAAACCACTTACTGTAGATCATTTCAAGCCTGCGGTAGCTAAACTACTTATATTGCTCAATAGGATAAAAGAAAACCAACATGCATATTATTGGCATGACTGGATGTATTTCTATATCCAAGTCACTCTTGGAGGGGAAAAATATATTGACTAGGCTGAAACCATTGCTGATGAACTTAATCATTAGTTAGCAAACTTCCCAACTCGCAGTAGCTTTCACATGTCTTGTTGTTTGTTTTACATCTTGGCCTATACCAAAGAGTGGAAAGGTCTTTTTCATGAGTAGCCCCTCCCAAATATGAAGGTCTATGATTACTACCCTCACCTGTAGAAGGAATATCATGTTGATAGTTTTCCAAAATTGAATGGGGTATTCTTTGGGAGGTTAACCTATGAACTTCAAGGAAATATTGAGTAAAGAATGTCTAAAGAGGCTAAAACCTTTGTCAACACTTATGGAATTTTCTTCATCCAGTTCAGAAGGTTCACATATCTTAGAGTTGGTGGTTTTGAAGGGGAACCATTCAAGTTGCCCAGATATGCTTTTGATAGCTTGGTTATTGCAAAAGTGGCCGTCGACTACAATATGTTCTTAAAGGAGTCAAGGAAAGGAAGGGTAG
Source organism: Chamaecyparis obtusa (assembly GCA_027943335.1). Classification (NCBI taxonomy): domain Eukaryota; kingdom Viridiplantae; phylum Streptophyta; class Pinopsida; order Cupressales; family Cupressaceae; genus Chamaecyparis; species Chamaecyparis obtusa. The sequence continues at coordinate 239,792 of BSBK01002469.1, read as the reverse complement.
AGCTAAGTTCAACTTTCCAGTTGAGTTAGGGTATTATACTTGTAAAACTTCTTCAGATGTCCTAAATCTAGGCATGAATTAAGGAAACTCAATTTAAAAACATTTGAACTCAAAAAAGAGTTTGATAGTAGGGGATATGTTGCTCAAAATTTTAATTTACCTTCCGAATTCCAACACATTTCCCAAATAGAGGATTACTTGGAGGGTTGTGCTGATGATTTTGAAGTAAGAAGAAGAAGCTGGTCAAGGTTTAGTCTAGGACAAATTGTTACCTTAAATATTTAGATTGATATCACAGTTGTAGATGAGGATAATGATGCAGAGGTAATTGATGATCAGTTTGAGGCCAAATCTAGAGGCACACCACTACTTGAAATAGACTGGAGTATTGATGAGAGGGAGAGAATAATAATAAAAACCCTCAGTGTGATAAAAAGAACTGAGAAATGGTCAAGAGAAAGAAGCCTCCCCTTCCAAGGAGACACAATACAAGAAGGAAAACACATAGTGATTCATTAACCAAGCCAATTGATTCTGCTAACACAAATGCTTCTCTTGCAGGTATGTCCAAAGCTAAAAATAAGAAAAATCCTAAAGCTAACCCTGTGAAATAGGCCTCTCCTTGCTCTTTACCAACGACAAGAACCTCCAGAAACAAAGAAAGTAAGGAAAGTGATAAGCTGATTGATGACTAGGAGGTGATTGATCTTGACCTTATGGATACTCATATATCAGAGAAAGCTAGTCCAGATAGCCTGGGTGAAGACACATTGACTCAAAAGGGAAATCAGGTGGATTCTAGAAACCCCTCAATAGTTGCGGTGAGTGATACTTTTCAAACTCCACCTCCCACTCTTAGATTTCTCGAGAACTCTATCAATAAGAAATAGAATGTTCTACCAATAAATCTACTAGTTGAAGACATGGTCAGTAAATTCTTGGAGCTACAGTCAAACCTAAAAGGATCAAGATGGAGTCAATGATAGATATTGATGAAAAAAATGGGCGATGGGTAGTAGATCGTGTAGTGCCAAAGGCTGAAAAAATGTTTCTGAGGCTTCTACTGAAGAATTTACCATTGAGAAGATAGACCTGGGAGTTGCAAGCAAGGCAGCAGATGCAAAGCATCTTGAATCTTCCACATGGAAAATATTGCACAGGACTTTCAAAGACAAAAAAGACAAGAAGAAGTTGAAGGCTACCAAACAGAGGCTAGCAGAATTTATCCAAGTAGTTCAAGAGCCTAGTCCACTTCCATTGACCCAAGTGCCTCATACATTTGATCCTCACTCACTAGAAGTTTGCAAAACTCTAGACCAAATTCAAAATAATAAACTGGTAGTGGATGTTTTTAATAAGTGGGTCACAGGGATGATCCAACAGGGAGGTGATTATAATACTCAATTGATTGAAACTCATGGGGTTATGACTAAAACCATCTTAGAGATGTTAATTGAACTAGCAGAATGGAGAAATGAGAGAAAGAAATGGATAGGTATAGCTGATTAGTTGATAGATATTGACCATTATGGAGTGCCCAAGTTCCTTATGGAAAAATCAGTTCTTTGCTTGAATGAGGAAGTCCTTTATGTCTCTGTGAAAAGCATTGAATGGTGGAATTCAATCATCAAAGACAAGTGTGAAGGGGTGACCCGCTTGCTAAATGATCTTAAAGGTCTGATAGATACAATGTAGAAGGACCTTAAGTGTTTGAATATCATTCTAATGGATGAGAGAACCTAAGATATTAACAAGGTAGAGAAAATGACTCAATAATTTGAAGTAGGAATAGCAGTGATCAGAGATAGTAAGGAGCTCACAACTGAAGATCTCACTTTTGTAGCCAATACTGAGGCTATGTTGGTCATTTGCATGGATCACCTGGAGTCTCATAGATCAAGGTTGAGTCAAATATGTAAAGATAAAAAATTTCTCAGACAGAGAATCACTCTCATTAGCCTACCATATCATGCCATAGTCATCAGCGCATCACTTGCTCATGAAGATTGGAGGCATGCACGTGCATCTGGGTCTTCTCAAAATTGAACCAAAGGTGTCAAGCTCAGCCACGACCAATGATCATGCTCCACTAATTTTTGTTCATTTTTTTTCAGTTTCTTGTATTTTCTATTTTTAGTATATTTATGATTGTCTTAAGCAGTTTCAAGCCAAAACTCTGGGATTTTTCAAAGAACATTTTTATTTTTGATAAATTGTAACTGATGGCTATATAAAGCCAGGGAAATTTTTTTAGAAGGGATGTTAGTAGTTTATTTTCTTAGTAATAGAACAATTTAAGTTTTAGTGATTTTTTAGAAAGACTTTGATTAAGGTTTCTGAATCAATGAATGGAAAAAACTTATCCATATAAATCTATTGGTTTATGTTTGTGGGTGGATCTCTGTTTGGATATCTTACATTGAGTAGAATTTCTTGGTTGAATGTCCTTATTTTCTTTGAATTCTAGTTGAAGTTGTGCCTTAGATTAGTGTAGTGTTTGTTTATTGAAGTTTGTGAGCTTCAGATCTTTTAGTTGCTTCAATTTCCAGTAATTATGTCATATTGATGAAAGTTATTATTTAAGCCTTATCAACTTTCTGGTCAAAATTTTGATGATTGCAGAAATGCATTATTTAATTTCATAAAAATTCATTGAAAATTTTATTGGGAGTTGTACCATAATTCAAAGGATTAAATATTTCATGTTTAATCTAGTTGTTAGTAAAGAGTTAATGTTTCTTGGTGGGTTATAGAGTGTAGAAACAAAATTTAAAAAGAGACAAATTTATTTACTAACACATAATAAGTCAATCCATCATGTCCTTTCTATAAGTTGCCCTATTTACTGACTAGGTGAAAAAACTACATTATAACTCCCAAAACATCATAAATAAAGTCCATAACATTAAACAAAAGGTCCCAAAAAGGAAACAAAGTCAAAAATAAAAAGAAATTAGAAAAGACAACAAAAACCCAAAACAATCCATTCTTCATAGTCCATAAAAATATTTTCCTTTGGAATAGCAGGTATTGTGCAGACACAAATGCAGAACAAGTCCAACACACTTAGCTTAAAAAATCACACAACAAAAAATGAACCTAACAAATTATCTTCAATAAAATCATTGACATTAATCCTTTTGTTAAATGGTCATATGTCTTATACAAAGGATGGATAGACTCAAAAATACATAGGTCAATATTGAATGGGTTTCTCGTTCCTAGAACTAGACATCATCACCATTGTCATTGTCACACAAATAATTAACATAGAGATTAGTATGGTTTTTGACTCATTGATCAAGTGAGTCTTATCATTTATTAATTTATCTTAAATCATGTTCCTATACATCTCAAGGATATCCAAAAGTGATTAGAGAGGCCAGGATAGTTTACGAATTTGTTTTTCTTTGTTTTATATTTGTGGGATGTTCTTAATGAAGTCTTGGTACATGTATTATAGGGTCTATTTTGGCATGTTAACTTTGGTAAAAATATCATATTAAAACCTATGGTCATGGATCAATTTTCTTGTGACTTTCACACATACCTTGACCTTTAACACATGAGTCCTAGGATGCATAGAAACATTCTTTGTCTATTACATGTGCCTATCGATGTAAAGGGAAATTATAGCACATTAATATTCCATATCCTAGTGTGAACATCCCCATTTTATATATAAATAAGTCTCAAGAATAAAAAATAATTGACACTAGTGAAAGTTAGATACAAAAGATGAAAAGGATATAGTATCAATCAAAATAGGATTTCAGTCAAGTAATTCCTCTCATCAAGTCTTCTTCATCATTCTCTTGTCCTGTCATCTCACTAACATTTTTTTTATAACTCTCAAACATCATTATGGTCAGAGTATTTTTATACACCACAAATAAGTGCATCCTACATGCATAATCATGTTCTAGCATATAAATCATAATTACAAGCATAGTATATCATTTGCATCAAATAGTATAGATTCATCATAAACATGCATATAAAAATACAAAAATATGGGTGATGTCACTTTGCATATGTAAGCATCCATATAAATGTGGCATAGTATAGGTAAGGAGGATCCAATTAAGGATAGTCCAAACATGTAGCCAAACACCAACAATGTGGAATGACACATGATTATTTTTCAACATAATTTTCATTAACATTCCTGGTTGTAAGGCCTTCTGGGTTATGGCCAAATACAAATAGGGAATAGTTCTGCAAGATCACCAAAGATCCAAAACCCTAACCCTTTCTAGTTAATCTCTAAAATAAATTAGCAACTGATGGAAACCCTAAGGCATATCTAAACTTGAGCTCACAAGCCACCAAGCAATCTCCTTGTCTCCAAGGATGCAAACCACTAGCTCTTCTATTACAATTATCAGAGAAACAATCTAATCTTCAAGATCTCATAGGATCCAAATGCTATCCTTATTTCTTCCTCATCATCTACCTAAACAACTACCCAAACACTCCCTTAAATACTAATCTTCAACCACAAGTCGGCTGGAAGAAACAATTAACTCCAAGCCAAGTCAGCTTCTAATACAAACAAATATTAAATGCAACAATAGTCAACTCTCAAATAGCCTTACAATTATTTAATTCTCTATGTCATCCTCTAGATCTACATAGAAGAATACAAAAAAAGATACCAACATTAAATACACTCAGTCGGTCAACCAAATCCCCAAGAACTTCAGTCGGTAAACCAGAACTACCGATCACTAGTAAGACAACCAATCACCAGTGAAACAACTGATAACACTAAGCATCATTGAGGACATGTCCCACTAAGTGCCAGAGGTTTCATTGAGTTCCCTTCAATGACTAAGCTTCCTTCAATAATCGAGACCATCAGTTAAAGCTGCAACCGAGTAACACAGAACCAAAACAACACTCCACCATGTAGATTTTTTGATTACCCAAGAATTCTCCTGCATCATACACCCAAGGTTTGAAAAGATGTTCTTATAGGCTGGAAGAACATCTTCTGAGATTTAGCACATAAACCCCAAACTGGTTCTTCACATACAATTCCTTCAACTCTTCACCTTGCATACTCTTCCACCTTGCATAATGGTTCTTGACACAATCATACATAGCTCTGCAATCATACTACCAAGGTCTACCGTGCAATATTTGACAAATATTCATCTCCATAATATCACACAACACTTGATCCTTATATTGGTCAATCTAAAAATCAACAAGGCATTGATCCCTTACTTCTAGAGCATGAACATCTTGCAACCAGCCAATCCTATAAGGATAAGGATGTCTTACTCTCTTCAAACAAAGTTCTTGAACCATGTCCTCAATAACAAGGTTATCAGTACTACCACTATCAACAATTACATCACAAATTTTACCTCCTAACTAGCACCGAGTTCTAAACAAATTACTCTTCTAAAAAGGATCCACCTTTGCACCGAGCAATGTTCTCTAAACCAGCAAGTTCTCAGATTTAGGTTCATTTTAAATGTTCTCATTTACCATAGCATTCTTTCAATCACCAAATTTCTCATGTGTACACTCAAAAGATCTATGTCATTCCTCACCATAATTATAACAAGTTCCTTTAAAGATAACCCTACCTGTCTTCTTTTTCATCTCCACAGGTTTCGATTCATCTTCAGCAGTTAGTTTATCTTTCACCAAGTGGTCAATCTTCTCCTTCCCTCAAAAATTAACATGTTGTCTCCTCTTCAACTTATCTTCTACCTTCAAAGCATACTAATAATCATCCTCAACTAAATCAATCTTTAACATACCAAGCTCATCCTAGATATTAAATCTCAAACCATTCACATACTGAGCTACCTTTTCTTACCAAGTTCTCTATGTCCGTACCAAATAGTAAGCTTGAGAACTCCTTGATATAGTCTTCAATAGTCAGATCATTTTGCTTCAGATTCTACAACTTCTTAAAAAACTCAAGTTCATAGTCGGTAGGTATGAACTTATCTTTCAATTTAGTCACCATCAACCTCCATTGATTGATCTTCATTTCACCTTCATCTTGTATGTCTCTTTGCAATTCTTTCCACCAAAGAGTAGCATGTCCTTTCAACTTAGTCTGTGATAACATCACTCTAAGAGGATCTTCAATTTCTTCAAGCTCAAAGAAGTCTTCTAATTCACCAATCCAATCAATCGAGTCCTCGAGTCTCAAATTACCAAAGAAATTAGAAACTTCCATTCGGTAACCAGTACTCAACTAAGCTCCAGATCTATGCAACCGACTATTTCTATCTTCACCATATTTCTTCCTCTAGTCATCTCCACTGGATCTAGTAGCTTCAAAATCTTCAACAACTTCCTCATAACCATCCTCGGTACCAAGATTCCTTGGCATACCAGCAATAGCCCTCATGATCTCAGCGATCATGTCATTCTTCATCAATTCCATCTTAGATCTGAAATCAACTTTAACCTTCTCTGTAATTTTCAACTCCACAGCATCATAGCGATCTTCAATCACTCTAGGATCCAATCTTCTCAAAGGAATCCTTTAAGATCTTTGAAAACCTAAAGCAATAAGTCACCAACCAAGGTCTTGGTGCAAACTGTCTCAACTTGGAGATTAGTTTACACACTCAAGATCTTCTCACTCTGATACCACCAGATGCAGTACAGGTAAGGAGGATCCAATTAAGGATAGTCCTAACATGCATCCAAACACCAACAATGCGGAATAACACAACAAGATTATTTTTCAACATAATTTTCATTAACATGCCTGGTTGTAAGGCCTTCCAAGTTATGGCCAAATATAAATAGGGAATAGTTCTGCAAGATCACCTAAGATCTAAAACCCTAACCCTAGCTAGTTTAGTTTTAAAATACATTGGCAACTGATGGAAACCCTAAGGCAAATCTAAACTTGAGCTTGCAACCCACCAAGCAATCTCCTTGTCTCCAAGCATGCAAATCACTAGCTCTTCTATTACAATTATCAGATAAACAATTTGATCTTCAAGATCTCACAGGATCCAAATGCTATCCTTCTCGCTTCCCTATCATCTACCTAAATAACTACCCAAACACTCCCTTAAATACTAATCTTTAGCCACAAGTCGGCTAGAAGAAATAATTAACTCCAAGATAAGTTGGCTTCTACTACAAACAAATATTAAATGCAATAATAGTCATCTCTCAAATATCCTTACAATTATTTAATTCTCCATGTCAACCTCTAGATCTACATAGAAGAATATAAAAAAAGCTACCAACATTAAATACACTTAGTCAGCCAACCAAATCTCCAAGAACTCTAGTCGGTAAACTAGAACTACTGAGCACCAGTAAGACAACTGAGCACCAGTAAAATAACCGAGCATGCCAAGCATTATTGAGAACATTTCCCACCAAGTACCAAAGGTTTCACCGAGTTCCCTTTAGCAACTAAGCTTCCTTCAATAACTGAGACTGTTAGTTAAAGCTACAACCGAGTAACATAGAACCAAAACAACACACCACCATGCAGATTTTCTGATTACCCAAGAATGCACCTACATCAACATGTAAAAGAGTTGTATCCATATAAATTAAAAATAAAAATAGGTCATCATATCATCTACACATCTATCAACTCTGAGAATAACTATGAGATTAGGAAGTTGTAGAATTGGGTTCCCTCTAATCTAGAGGAACAACATTCTCCTAAAGTTTTGTCCAATATGTGACTCCCTATCTTGTATCTAACATTGAATATAATGAATCTGACATAGTCATATCCTCTAAACTAGAAATATATGTCTACAAATTCTCCTCTAATATATCTATGGTCAATAAACTATCCATCTCCATCTATAATCTATCTAGCTCCACTTGAAGTTTATCTCTCTCAAACTCAATAGCATCTAAGATCTCCTGAAGATCCCAGATTTGGCCTCTTTGTTTGAACTTGTGTGCTTAATTTACACATATATGGCATCATCTTCACCTCCTCTCCCATTACCAAATCATGCATTACAACATCATCTTTGTCATCATCCTCCCACTCATTAATTCTTAACTCATTTTAAGTGGAGTCATCATAGCTCTAGCAGGGAAAACTCCTACTCCACCTCCTCCATCTCACTTGTCTCCTCTATCATTTTTGTCTCCTCTACCTCTCTCTCTCTCTCTCTCTCTCTCTCTCTCTCTCTCTCTCTCTCTCTCTCTCTCTCTCTCACTCACACACACACACACACACACACACATCTAAATAATAACTGAGACACCTAGATCTAAAAGGGAAGTTTTCTTGTGCAATGCCCACCATGTGTCATACCCAATTATAGTATCTACATCTATCACTATTGATACCCACCCCCATTGCATGCATACTAAGTTGTAATATATGCATATAAAACCTAAGGACTAATAACAAGTATCCATTCATCCACCTCTCTACTGGTCCTGGAAAACATCCTAGACCCTATAAGTATGCCTTTTGTATCCATAAATTATCAAAGAATGTAGTCAGGAAGCTAAATATCAATAATCCTCTCACTCGCACTGTGCACCCAATTAGATATCTCTCATATTGACAATAAGGTAGATTCTCAACATCATCATCCCAAAAAACGTAATTTTTATATGGTAAACATGTGAAATCCCTCATAATATCTAGCTTGTATGTGAGTCACAACACCTAAATAACTATATACATATGGATATCCCACCTCCATTTGTCTATCAAAATCAGGTCTACAAATAAAAAATGTTCTATCAAGCGCAAATCTACAAAAGTGTCACTCCACATCCTAAGGGGTAAGTAGATAGATAAGCAAAAGAGTGCAATTGATAATAGATCATCACTAGCATCCAATTACCCCATGCATAAATTGTGCTATCAGTCTATATACCTTAGATATTCCTCTCTCATCCCACTAGAAACCCATATCCTTGTCTTTGGAGAGACAAAATAATTTCTACCACCTCAAATTGTATACAAAGAATCTATTGTAAAGTCCCACCATGGTAGTCCACTTGATCAGAGTAATCATCCATACCAAGGTCTACTTGGTGATAGTTAAACAAGATATAAAGTTCCCCTATCCATGCCTTCTAATAGTATACAATGTGCTCACCATGGATACGGATGTGGAAAGTCTTCCATAGATTTTCTAATGTGACAAAAGCCTCTCTCATCTCTAAGTACCATTTCTTTGCTAGTGTAGTGATCAAAACCCTATTTTCTCTAATCTTAGGCATACAACAAACATAGCATGATTTGACAACACCAAGAATCTCATGGTCATTATCATCCAACTAGTGATGAAAATTTAGGCACTTTGGCTTACTTTCTCAAGTGATCAAAATGGGTAGCTTAAACTAAATAGTCCAAAGTGTGATACAAGTCATTCTAGGTAGTCATGGGATTCAATTTGACCAAACACGTGACAACTTAAAATCAAGAAACATGAATTTTTTTCCAAATTCAACAAATGTGGTGCATAAAAATAGTAAGTGTAGCATGAATTAGGATCTAAATTAAAATTCATTTGCATAACATCAATTAACTACGATGATTGGTCATCAAATTTAGCACCACACCTGACATGAATGTATCACCAAAACCTACAAAACCAGTGTAGTTAAAACAATTGTGACACTTTATGACAATGATGTTTGCCTAACAATTGTAACATTTATGCATTGAATGTGGAAAATGTACACACATTTTTTGCACACCACTAGATTGGACCATCTAGGATCTAAGACAAAAAAGTGCAATAAATGACAATAAATGCTAGTTAAGGGTCAAGTACTGACCCCACCTTGCACATCATCTATCTGACCATATAACTTGATTCGATCCACCTAGTGTTTCTTTCATTTGGTTCCTTCCATAGCTCTACAAATGCAATCCAAGTGCTCCTAAGTCACTTAAAAAGATTCAAAGCTTGTGTGCAAACATGAATTGAAAACGACCCTCTTAGTGCTATTTATACCCTAATTTTGGTCTTGGTGGATGTGAAAATACTCCCACTTCTATTATTTGTAGTGATTTTTACCTTCCAAGGCTTACAAATTGTGTGTATGACCCCCATTTTTTTATCTGAACATATACCCTAACTCTTGAATACATTATCAACAAATTGAACCTCATTTCACAATTTTTTGGTCAATTTCTCAAGGGGCACAACCTTACCTTTTCCTCACCTCATTCATGCTAGGGAATATTGGGGCAAGACCTTTATGACTAATTCTTTGAAATGACATTTAGAATCACATTGTCTCAAAGAGGGGCTACATATAGACACCTAAAAATTGTCCAACACTTGCAAGTAATATTTTTACAAGCTTTCCACTTGATTAAATAAATAACGTTAATTATTTAATTAATTTGGCATCATTTATCTAACTCAAACTCAAAAATTAATATTTCCCTCCTTTTCCATAATTAAATATTTTTTAATTATTTAATTATCTATTTTTTATCATTAATTAAGTAATTTATTATTTAATCAAATCCATTTTCTCACTTTAGTTAAATAATCTTTATTATTTAATTAAATTAATTCCTCTATTTTTCTCTCCCATGATTAAATAATTGTTTGAATTATTTAATTATTTAACTATGCCATCTATAATTAAATAGATTTTTAATTTATTTAATTATTCAATCTTTTTGAAAAGTAACTTCCTCTAAAATAAATTAAATCATTATTTTATTTATCTATTCCCTCATGCACAATTAAATAATTACTTAATTATTTAATTCTAATTAAGTCTTATACTTTTGCCTCCCTATCTGTCAGTCACTCTTAGTCTAATTGATTAATCAATTATGTCAATCCTCGTCATGTATTCAATAATCTCCCTATTACTCCACTTATCTCTTTAGTTCCCTTAATCTATCCAAATCATGCAGCATGTTCTATCTTAGTCAACTTAGTCTCTAAACTAAGTATCTAATTATACCTTGCTTTCATCACCATCAACTTGCCTTGTCAAATCTTATCTGTTGAAAATCAATCAGTGTCCTTTAATCTCAACCATCCATTGAAGTCCTAAAATCTATGTAATCAGCCTTGATTTCCAAATTATCGCTAACCAAAATCTTTGAATATCCAAAATTAGTGTCAAATTTGAGACCCTTTACTACAACACAAGATGAGAAACAGGTTTTGTGGTTGCCTAACAATCTCTTTGTAGGTTATATGCCTTATTTCCTAGATCTGAAACCTCCTTAAGGATTAATATATTCTCATGTTTACCTTGTTGGATATTTTAGATTTCTATGACAATCCTTTTATTTTCACTCAAGAGTTTGAACACTTTCTCAAATACCTTCTTGAGTTTGTCCCTAGTAGCTTTCTTTTTATTTGGAAAAATATACAAGTTAATCATACTCCTCAAAGTGTGGCTAGAGAGCATCTTGATCAATGTCATTATATGCTTTTCCATTGGCAATTCATATGGTGATTCCTATCTTATAATGAAAAACAAGATATTTAGATTCATCTTCAATAAAACTTAGCAAATTTTTCTTCTCATGATATGTAGTAGATGGAAAACCCATGGAATTTCTCTAAGGTTACTCTCAAATATTATCCTACTATAGTTCAATGTTGGACATTCAATGGGACACAGCCTCTCATTAGCATTGTCTTCTTTCTTGTTGTTCCAATAATCAAAGAGACCATTGAATAGGTTGGTCCTTGTCAAATTGTCTCATTTTCATGCCTTTGTTTGGAACCAATGACATTGATTTCTTGAGGATCAATGTTCATCCTCTATCTTCCTTCTTCCTCATAGAACCCTTTTTCTTATTAATATTGTAGAATTATTATTGTTGCACTTCACAATCTCATTTGGCCTAAAGATCTTATAATATTGTATAATCTCAAGCTACAAGTAAAGGTTGAGAATTCAATAATACATCAATGTCTTCAATTACCTACAAATTTATTCCAACTTTTGTCTTGAAACACTTCATTCCTTTACAAGCCTCTTTGTGAAGATTCTTTTGTATAGAAAGGTCCCACAAATATCTTAAGTCCCTTGTGAGATCATCCTCACATTCCTAATTTGTACCCACAACTTTGTCAATGAGAAACCTCTTTATTAATGCAATCCCATTAATACCGTTACCAATTTTTGCATCATGCTCAAATTGGAAAAGCTTAGACAACATTGGTGAAAGGTACATTTGATATATTTTAATTTTGGAGCATTCAAAACTGATTGAGTGAAGAAAATAAAGTACATAATGCATAAAACATTGATAATTTGTTCACTATTATTCAAATCTAAAATACAAGTACAAAGACAGTGCATTTTTATCACATATTATTCAAATACTTTTTTACAAAGGCACAATGATAATGTTCAGATTTTAATTATACAAAATACATACAATACATTTAGATCCACACAAGTCATGGCAACTCCTAATACTCTATCTAAATAAACACATTGTAAATATCAAGAAGTAAAGGGATAGAGGGAAAGCATCCATTGCCTGTATGGGGGAGCGATCTTTGACTTTGTGTTAAAGGTCTGGGCCATATCTCCAACTTTGACAAACCTACAAATATAATGAAAAAGGAGTCAGTTCATAAAAACTAAGCAATGAAAACCTTCCTATTTCCTCTACATTACTCTATAGAAGCAATGTGCTTATGCAGATAAAGCATTAAAAGATGCAAAGGAGAAGGAAGAGAACATACAAAAAAATCATTTTTATACTAATATTGTTTGTTTCATGTACATATATAGGTATGAAGAACAATTAGGTTGTTGAAGGGACACACATACATTACAAGTGTGAAACTTTCCAACTGAAGTCATGAAGAGGCAAAGACCAGAGGACTTGAGGAGGCTATTGAGGGGGCATGCATAAGTTTTAGGCATGGGACCTTCTCGCTGAATCATGAAGTTGTTTGAAGATTATGTTGTTGAAGGGATATGTCATTACACACATAAAACCTTCTAACATTCATCATTTCATATTAACTTGAAATGAGCAGTATACTTTCTGAGCATTCAACTTTTAAGTGAAGCTTTTTAGCAGTTTAGATTTTTAAAAAAAGCTACAGTCTTTAAGCAAGCTGACATCATGGAACAAAATATGTGTGTGGAATGCAATCAGGATTAATTACAACAAGGGTTATTAAAACATTTCTGAAGAGTTACACTCACATTAAAGGACAACAATACAATGAGTTACTATGCAAGAAGCAATGGAAGAGAAACAACATGAAATAAAACATCATTCTATGATTAAAATAAAACAAGGACATTCAGCCTTTCAATCTTCAGTTTTCATTATAGATGAGGACGATGCTGAGCATATAAAGAATCAATAAAAGATACAACTATAGAAAATAACTCATCAATGCACATCACTCAAGAATCCAATAAACACAAATTGCATTATCATCACATTTAAAGAGGTAGGTTTTGCTATTTTTTATAATGAATGGATAGATCTAGTAGCTTTTCTTACTATCTGATATGAAGAAAAAGAAGAGAAGCTAAATATACATAATTTCAAATATGCAGTGCTTATAAGAGTGAGAAAAAGGTATCAAATAAAGTATACCATCTGGTAGTCTCATGTTGGATACACCATTAGCAACACATTATGAAAGCACAGTAAACATGAGTTAAAATTTTGTCTTTTAATCAGGGAACAGAAGGCATGATCCATTAAATAGCAGCATGTATTCTAGGAGAACAAAATTTTGCATTATAAAGAGAATCCATGTGTAATGAAAAGAACAACTTTACCCATGGAGCTTCACAGAAAATATAGCATTAATGTCACCATATTAAAATGAGTCCAAGGTGCTACTATGGAAAGATTCATGTTCAATAAAGAAATGTATAGAAGATTCATTTAATGCTATTCAATGATCGAATGGAAATCCTTATTATTTTCATAAGTAAAAAAAAAGGTATTAGCACATGGAAGAAAGAGGCTTGAGGACAACTTCCATACACTGGGAGAATTGTAAGAACTTTTTGAATCTTTCCAGTGGTGTGCACTCATATGTAAATAAAAGGGCCACTGGAAACTTATTGTCTATCTTGGTCAAAGAAGTAGTAGAATATGTTACACAAATCCTTTTTATTTTTATTATCGACTACTAATGTGAGCAATGAAATTGGTTTCAGTTCAGAATCAGAAAGAAGTTCATGAGGCTTTGAATCATTAGTTGTTACTCTTACATTGGAGCTATTATTGGAAAGTTGTCTATACTGAAGTATATGACTAGATATAGTGTTGTCATTATGGAAAAAAATTCATATAGTAGTTTGGAGTCAATGCACTTGATGTAAAGATTAGAATTCAATTAAGTGTTGAAGACTGGACAGTATACAAAGTTCTGGCAGCTCAGAGCATCAGCGCATGTGTGTACGGAAGAATTATGGTATGTGCCCTAGAAGTTAAGTTGGTTAGACCATATTCTTTCTTAGTCTATGAATGCATAATCATATGTGCAAGTATGAGAAAGTTACAGTCAGTTGAAGTTGCATAGCCAGTGTGTGCCAGTCGAGAACAGAGCATGGAGCTGACAATTAGCATTTTGGTTTGCGATTGTAATGTAATATTGTAAAGGCTATGTGCCCATTGTATTTAAGTTTCTGAAATGTTTATATGTATAATTGTAAGAATGCTTAATCTAATTCATTTGGAAGCATTGTTTGTAATTAGTTATAGAGCCGAACTAATTGTGTATTTTGTATAAGTGCATAAATATAAGGTGTGCCCATTGTATTTGATATGGAAGTGAAAATAGAGTTGTGATAAGTAGAGAAGAAGTGTGCAAAGACACTAGAAGATGTATTAGAGCTTTGCAAAAGGTCAAAGCATCAGTGCATCAAAGGAACTAATCTAACAAGAAGTGTCATAGTGACAGTTCATCTTGCAGATATAGTGTGTATCTAAGATCAGAAGGTTGTAGCCTTCACCACTTGAGCAGTGAGCTCTTGGACAATGCATCCTATCCCCTAACAAGGATGATTGTAAAAGAATCCTAATAGGGTTTGACCCTTGACAAGGCCTACTATACATAAAGCATTGTAAAGCTACTCCTAATAGGGTAAAGGATCTTCTAGCAAGGATCACAAAACACTAGTGCAGAATATTAGTGGGTGTCAATTCCCACCGGGGTTTTACCTATTTGGGTTTCCCCGTAATCATACTAGTGTCAAGTGTTGATTTCATGTTTCATGTTTATGTGAATGTTTATTTTAGTACTTAAGCATTTATGTTTAGCATAAAGATTAAAGTAAAAAGTTAAATTATAGTGAACATTGATTCACCTCCCCCCCCCCCTCAGTGTTCCCATTCCTAACAATTGGTATCATAGCTTTGGTCCTTAGCATAGAATTTTAACCACTTGAGGAGATCATGGAAAAAGAATAAATGAAACATCTGAAAAGAAATCTTGAAGTTTCTCTTGAAGATCTAGACAAGTCAGAAAGAGAATCTAAAGAACTAAAGGACAAACTCAATGATGCTCAATTAGTCATTAAAAATCTAAGGAAAGATTTGAAAGAATGCTCTACTAGTGATCTAGGGATAATGGTCGAGAAGCTCAATGAAGAAAACAAATCCTTAAAAGAAAAACTTAAAGAGGTTGATGATAAGTTGACTAATAATTAGGCAGTCTATGATGAACAGATCAAAGAGAACCTTCAGCTGAATGAAGAACTAAGGAAACCAAACATGGAAATCTTAGAGCTAAGAAATAGTAAATAAAGCTTGGAGTCCAAATTGAAAGAAGCAAAGAATCATATTGACAAATTACACACCTGTTCTGATTTGATAGAATCTCAGTTGTATGCAAGGAGAGTCAAAGGAGACACTAGTTGTATTGGATACAATGAAGCACAAAATTAGATCAATAACATGCGAGCAAGAAAGGATTCACAAAAGGACTCTAATAATGTTGAAGATCAAACCATAGATAATGGTGAACCACCTAAGAATAAGTGCAAGCAAGTAGAATGCACTTGTTTTTCTTGTAACAAGCATGGACACATTGCAATGAACTAAACAGAGGTAAAACCTTTTAATGGTTACTATTTTTCATGCAACAAGTTTGGTCATAGAGCTATGAATTGCAAGACTAGTAAGAAGAATAGAATTCAACAAGATCAGAGAAATCAGAATTAGACAAATGTAAGAAGTGCTTAGAATGTTACATGCCAGATATGTAACTATAATGGTCACTCAGCTAAATAATGTAGAATGGTGACTCATGTCAATGCGTCAAGGAATATAAGACCTCCAGTCATTTGTCACTCTTGTAACAAGGTTGTAAATATCTCAAGGTTCTGTAGATCAAGGACACAAGGTCAGGGAAGCCCTAAGAAGGCTAAAGAACTAGTTTTGGATCCCGTAGGAGAAGTTAACTTTGTCAAAGCCTTAGATGATGTGAGCATGATTTGGTCAAAGAAAAAGAAGGACAAGACTGATGAGAGTGTATTGGATGCATCCATAGTGGACGCACCCTCTACATCTAGATGAATGGCCCTAAGGGTCATAGGGGGAGCTAATTTAGCTCTATACCCCTGTGTGGCTAGTATACTCATCCTTAGAGTATACACCTTTGGACTTAAGATTTTGAAGTATAGAGGTACCTATGTGCATGAGCACACATGGACACCATGTTGAAGCTAGATAAAACATTCTTGGATGAATATGCTAAATGGAATTATCACCCAATTATTGAGTATGCTATGGCATATGAATTCTATGAGATAGAATGGATAAAAATCTTGTTCAGTAGAATTCATGATGACTTATTTTGGATTGGTGATGTACCAGTTAGAATTATCAATGACTTGATACATGAGATGATAGGCCTTTCTAGGACAAGTGTTATCCTTCTTGTGGGCAAGGATGTTAGGAAGATAGTTGAACAAACATGTAAGTCAAGGAGTGATAGGTGTGGTATGAAAATCAAGCCTATTGAGCAAGTAGACATCAAATTGATGTCAATGATACTGGGGTATAGGTTTCATCACACCAGTAGGGTGAATAGTGTGTCTGTGGGCACTATTCTAGCAGCCATCAGACTTGTGAAGGAAGATGGGGAATTCAACTTGTGTGAGATCTTGCATGCATAGTTGATTGATAACATCAAGGCTATCAAACATGAAAAGACAGATATTCAAGTTTGGGTCTCTAATCATCTATATGTACCTTCATATAGTTGGAAAAGTTTTAGATATGTATTTGGACAAGTCTATTCCAACCATGCCACAGATATCCCTCAAAGCATCCACTGAAAGTATATTGAGAGACTATGTAACATTGGAATTGAAGACCTTTAGAGTTAAGATGTAGATGAGATACAGAATTCCAAAGAACATTATGGAAAAGTATAATGATACAATATGATTTATGGTTGAAACTAATACTACTTGTATGGAAGCTGTTGAGCCTAGAACTAAGTGGATCCATCCACTTGGTTATGAAGTAGAGGAACAAGTCCTAGAAGCTTATGCACAAGTACTTCTATCAGCCCCCAAAGACCCCAATGAACCTAGGTGGGGAACTTATGAGGAAAAGATGAGGGAAGTTGATGCTAAACTGAATAGCATAGAAACTAAGAGGAAAGCCTCTAAAATCACATCAGAAATCTTGAGAATACATGGTGTGTCTCGAGCAGACCTTGACAAGTCAAGGGAAGAGAAGATTTATTTGGAATTAAAGAGCGCAGCAATAGAAAAAGAACAAGAAGATCCTAAGATGAAGAAAATAAAAATTGAAAAAGATGACAGTCAGAAGGATATGACCGATGATACTCCTACTACACCCAAAGAAACCAATGATCCTACTGCTCCTCTGAAGTATAAACCAATAATCAATAGAAAGAAAGAAGTCATCACTAGTCATCCATCCTTGCAAGAATTAAGGAGCAAGAAAACCAGTCAAGCACCTGCTAAGGTAGGATTCAGACCAAGTCCTAAAGCTTTGAGCACAAGAATTGTTGATGAGGGTAGAATTGACCAGGTGGGAAATTTTTATGAAACATACAGTGAAATTGACAAATCAAAAATACATGGTATGATTATCAAACACATGATAAAGTTCAAGAAGATAGTTCTTGAATTGAAAACAAAAATTCTAGATAAGGTATGGGAAATAATGGATACCTTATAAAGATAAGCCACTCAAGAAGATCTCAAAATAAAGGAACAAATTCTTGATTCCACTCTTCTAGTATGCTCTATTGAAGAAAGGTCATTGTTACTAAATCTGGTAAAGCTGCATTTAAGAATAAAGATGAGGACACTTCACCTCATGAACAAAGACTGTGAGCTGATTTCTCAAGAAATAGAGAAGGCTTTTGAGAAGGTACTCTTAGAGCAGCACGTGAAACCTAAGTTTGCACCCATCTCTCAAACACCTAGTAAGAAAGACAAAGAAGAAGAGACCATAAATGTACAAACTATGGGTCCTTAGGATTTAACGCCTATAGTGGAAGCACAAACAAAGGTAGATAAATTTGTGCCCATGTCAGAGTCACTTAAGGATAGCACCTTTATCATTGATAATGTGGAGATAGCCATGGTGGCCACTAACATAGAATTAGACAAGTTTGAGGAAGCTTTTGTGAGCACACAAGAAGCTGAGATGTTATGTAGCAGCACTCCTCCCACTCATCAAGAAGAGGTATTAATTGAAAATATATCAGATGAGAAAGAAGAAGAAGAAGAAGAAGAGGAAGAAAAAGAAGAGGAAGAAAAGAAAGAACAAGATAAAGAACAAGAGAAAGATGAAACTTCTATTGATCTAGCCAAGATAAAACTAGAAGTGATGGATAGCACTCCCATCACTCCCTCCTCAGCATTGTTGTCAAGTTTGACACCTGACACATCTAGTTTGGACTCATGGAAAGAGGAAGACCTGATTAAGTTTAGCATCTTGGCTATGGAGAAAGAAAAGGAGAAACAAGTCATGATAAATCCTCTCCCTTGGAATCTATGAACATATTGAATAGTTTGTTTCCAGAAGACAAGAAAGTGCCCAAGGTACACTTGGTTGATGATGTAAGTACAATCATATCACAATTCAAAAGCAATTTTTCAAGCCTTGAAGAATCTGCATCCAAGGTTGCAAAAGATAAGTATCTGGAGAAGAGACTGAATGAGTTGATGAGAAACTTTTCTCTAGATCTGAATTCACTCAAGACAGGACAAGCATCTTTAAAATAATTTGTTGTTCAAGGAAGGAAATTCATTGTAGACTGCATGGATCAGGATAAGCTTACTATTGCCCATTTCAAGGAAATAAAAGAAGCAGAAGCTATGATTGAGTAGGTGAAGAGTTTAGTGACAGACACATCCATTGATGTAAACATGTGCAACAATATCTACCAAGGTCAAATGGACAAAATTGAGAAGGCGGAGAAAGAGATGGAAAAGATAAGGTCTAGATAGACTTAGTAGAGGAATGCTCTTGCACCCTCACTAGATATTCTCAATCAGAACATAAAGGAGATTGATGCCACCATGATAACCTATGATCAAGGTCTGAGCATAGATTTGAATAAAATGGAGAAGCTTCAATATGCTTTATGCACCCATCTCAGAATAGTTAACTCTTTGATAACTTTTTGGAAGAAGGAGATCTAGAACCTCAAGATAGAATATCCAGATGTTTTCCCTAAGTAAGTATGTGCAGATATAGTTTTTTGGTACACCTTTGTCATTAATGTCAAAGGGGGAGTTGTGTATAGAATATGGAGCATAATATGTATAGGGAGATATACGAAGATTATGTATAAAAAAATCTATAGAAGACAAAAAAATTTGTGTTAAGGGACAGTTAGCAACTTGGCCATATTCCTTTGTTTCCATCAATGACAAAGGGGGAAATTGGAAAGTTGTCTATACTGAAGTATATGACTAGATATAGTGTTTTAATTATGGAAACAAAGTCATATAGCAGTTTGGAGTTAGCGCACTTGATGTAAAGATCAAAATTTAGTTAAGTGTTGAAGATTGGACAGTATACAGAGTTCCGATAGCTTAGAGCATTAGCGCACGTGTGTATGGAATAATTATGGTAAGCACCCTAGAATTTAAGTTGGTTAGACTATATTCTTGCTTAGTCTATAAGCACATAATCATATGTGCAAGTATGAGAAAGTTATAGTCAGTTGAAGTTGCATAGCTAGTGTGTGCCAGTAGAGAACAAAGCATGGAGCCGACAGTTAGCATTTTGGTTTGTGATTGTAATGTAATATTGTAAAGGCTATGCACCCATTGTATTTAGTTTTCCAACATGTTTATATGTATAATTGTAAGCATGCTTAAACCAATTCATTTGGAAGCATTGTTTGTAATTAGTTATAGGGCTGACCTAATTGTGTATTTTGTGCATAAATATAAGGTGCACCCATTGTATTCGATATGGAAGTGAAAATAGAGTTGTGACAAGTAGAGCAGAAGTGTGTGAAGACACTAGAAGATGTATTAGAGCTTTGTAAGAGGTCAAAGCATTAGTGCATCAAAGGAACTGATCTAACAAGCAGTGTCATAGTGACAGTTCATCCTGTATATATAGTGCGTATCTGAGATCAAAAGGTTGTAGCCTTCACCACTTGAGCAGTGAGCTCTGGGATAGTGCATCCTCTCCCCTAATAGGGACGATTGTAAAAGACTCCTAACAGGCTCTGACCCTTAACAAGGTCTACTATACTTAAAGCATTGTAAAGCTACTCCTAATAGGGTAAAGGATCTTCTTGAAAGGATCACAAAACACTAGTGCAGAATATTAGTGGGTGTCAATTCCCACTGGGGTTTTACCTATTTGGGTTTCCCCGTAATCATATTGGTGTCAAGTGTTGATTTCATGTTTCATGTTTATGTGAATGTTTATTTCAGTACTTAAGCATTTATGTTTAGCATAAAGATTAAAGTAAAAAGTTAAATTATAGTGAACACTGATTCACCCCCCCCCCCCCCCCTCTCAGTGTTCCCATTCCTAACAGCTATTAGCAGACAGATTCAAGAAAATAGTTGAAGAAGGATCTTATCAAATAACCAAGGATGACATTAAAGATGTAGACTACTAGCTGCAAGATTTGAGGCAAGTAAAAAAGAAATTCCAAAATGAATATATTGACTTCCAAAAGCAGATAACCAAGCAAGGAGTGCAGGAAAAGAAGAAATGAAAACATTAAGTCACCTATGTTGGTTTCTTCAAACCCACATGGTCACGACAGTATGACTAGAGGAGATAATAGTAGAGAGTCCTATTACCCTATTTTTCATCATACAAAATAATAGACAAATAGTAGGGGTTCATTTAGGTACTTTCATTTAACAATGTTTTCCAAGTTATGTCAATATCATTTTGTTATTGCATTCAAATCAGATTCTCAATTGTACTCTAAGTATTGATCACATGTTAAAACTTTCAAATTTGTAATTGATCATTACATTGTGCATTCATACTAAATGTAATTTACAAATGTTCTTTTCATACTTCATATTTCATCAGTAAATAGAGTACAAGTACAGAATAGAAAGAAGAGATAGGGGTATGAGTGAGTCTTCTGCATTGCCTTGAAGTTGTCTGCATATCAAGAGCTGGTTGTCGTGTCTAGTCCTAATCCTCTGGTCTCTGTCTGATTCTGCATCTGTCTGGGTCTTATGTTTTTAGGGGTTGTCCTACATCATGGTCAGATGATTTTGTTAGATCTAGTTGGATCTAAGTAATGCAAGAAGAATGAAAACATCATACAAACAATCAATTCTTTCATGGCTACATATACTTCTGATATTCAATGCAATAAAAAAATGAGCATGTACATAAAGTGAAAAGCAGTGTTAAAAGATAGATGTGCGCATTATGTTAGTGAACACACTAGTGGTCTGATGGATGCCCAAAATTGACCACTGGGTCATGGTCACTAACATAATGCAATATTTTTGATGTTTTAAGCTTAACAGAGAAACGCATTGTTCAGAAACAAACTGGTATTCTTCATAATTGAGAATCAATAGAGATGCAGAATATAAATTTGTATTTTGCTACTCACATAATCAGTATCATATTTAGATATTATTCATTTTCTAAAAAGATGTTTAAAGAGTAAACACAGGAACACATGAATCTGTTTGTGGGTGTCACAAGCCTATGCTCAAACCCCATAAATAGATTATGTTGCTGAAAGTGAAATTTGTGCTATAATCTTGTCATATTTGAAATCATGGATTTCTTGCAAAATATAAATCTATATTTTGGTGCTCACTATTAAAAGTGATAAAGAATGATATACTTGAAGCTTGTTGCCAGTAAATGCTATAGGAAATAGATCATGGCACACAAATATCTGAAGACAACTAAGACTGAGCTCAAGAATGGTAAATAGATAAAAATGACTGGTGAACTATCTAAGTAGCTGGAAATGGATAACAGACAACATAATTAAACAAAGCACAAGGAAAATGAAGATTTTTCAACAGCAAGCTAAGTGCCAAATGAGAGGAAGGGCATGAGTTTTTAGTTATAGACCCTGTTCTACCCAGCAAACAAAGCCCTAAAGCGTCAATACAATGTAAAGAAGATAGAAATTAACATTCTTTATATTGAGTTTATTATAGTCAGTGAAAAGCTCTGGATTTGAAGAAAAGGAAGGGCTATGATTTCATATCAAATGATCATAATGTATATCAATTACCAAGTAGCTCTCGGCTACTTCTTTTAGATAGCCAAGAAGAAAGCTTTAATTTATGCAATAAATGGTGGAGTCTCAGTAGTAAACAAGACATGGGTATATAAAAAACAAAGGGAAAAGTAAGATAGACTTATCACCAGCCAAGCAAGAGACAGCCATGACTCAAGATCAAAGTCGAGTTCACTGTCAAACTCCAACTCCAATCCAAGTGCAACAGCAATTAAATGGCACTAGTCAAAGCCTCAATAGTCTAATGTCAGTCATGTGCTAGTAATAGCCAGCTGAGTTTGAGATCAATCACAACTATAACACTCGCTAGCACCAGCTCGAGATCACAAGAGAACAGCTCATCAGATCCTCAACCAGCTAAGGTAATAGTTAACATTCAATCAAAACTTGTGAATATGTAGATATAGTCGAACCAACAAGAAGTTGAGTTTCAAATAGTTCAAACTCATGTTGATGCAAAGTGGGGCTTCTCATTTTCAATGTAATAGTCACAGCTATGTATATGTCAAAGAGAAACTTTAGCCAACAAGCCATGACTATTACATTGAAAGGAATTCAAGTTCACATTCTTCATAGATGGAAGATATATTCAAGAGAGCCATGTTTTAGACTTTCAATAAAGATATGACTTTTTTAGTTACAAGCCGTGATTCACAGTAATGGGTTTCAAAAAGCCGATAGTATAATGGCAATGAGAATAAGCAACAGTAGAACAAACAGTTAACAAGGAGAAACACATGCTTATTATTTGTATTCCATTGCAAAAGAATCAACAGGGAATTCGAAGATAACTTACAGTTCACTGATGAAAAGATGGAGAAATGTCTAGTTCTGTCAAAGATGCACACAAAGAAGTAGCAGATGAAGGCTCGACTCCAGCAGCAGTCGAAGATTCTCATAGTCAAAGCCGAGCTCCTTCATAGTTACAAGAAGCTTAGGGTTTCATTTCCCTGAGTTTTCTCTGAGAAGCTAAAAGAGAACAAACACAAATGCCAAGGAATGGAATAACTGATTCTAGAGTTCGCCAAGTAGAGAGTGCATTCAATGCATGACAGTGCCAGCTCTAGTCTTGAAAATTGAACATGCCACCTTTCATGCTTATCCCATCGATTATTTTAAATGAATTGCAAGTGGATTGAGGGTCATGTCGACTTCTCCATTTTGCAATAGTTCACACTTACATTTTTATCTAAGTTAGGAAATAAGAGTTAGAATATAGGGGTAGTGCAATTAGTATTAAGTTTCTTTATTTAATATTAATCTCCTATTTAAATTTTGGCATTTTTTATTTGTAAAAGGATTAATTCCTTATATTTTTAGGCCAAAATTTAGGAAGAGAGGCATGTTTGAGGAACTCAATGTAATGACATATTTTTAGGCACGCTTTTAGGCTAAGATTGAGGAGCTTAGATTTTTGAATTGGAGGCTAAAGCTGATTATAAAATTGATTTTTGAGAATCAATTAAAGGTTGTAGTTTTTGGAGAGAGGGTATTTTAGTGAACATATTGTTCCTAGGTGCTTTGAAGGCCATTTTTGTAATCATCTTGTCAGATTTTTGAAGAAATGAACCAGATTCTTTGACTCCCATTTTGTGTACTTGTTTTCAATATCGAATCATGTTTCATCTTTTCTAGCAAGTGTTAAATTGGTTATTATTTGAAAGAAGTGAATGAAATTATGTTCCTTCTCAAGAAAATTAGTTGTCCCTAGGCCTTGCATTAGAAATGTATGTTGTTAATTCTCCAAGCTATTTGTGGTAGAACCCTGATAGCATGAATTTGTTAACCTATATGTTGAACAAAGAATCAGATTGTTAAAGTATTCATTTGTGATTCAGGATTCAAATTCATCTTTTTAAGAAGTTTGAATTATTCATTGGTGCATCACCCTAATCTTTTTAAGTTTTAGTATTCTTTTCCCTTTTCCCAATAGTTACCAAATCAAGAAAGTGATATTCCATATTTTATAGGAACCGGCCTAGAATCTGAAGATTCCTCTTCATTCATAGTCTACCCACAGCTAGGAGAGGTTTCCATTGTCAAGATAGAATTGTTGTTAGCCTTAATGCCTAATGTAAGGTAACAATTATAAGCCTTGAACAATTTTTGGCACGCCCAGTGGGACATGTTCTTCAATGAATAGGTCAAATTGCATTGTAGTACTTGCTGGTTCTAGTGTGCAATCAACAAGATTCAAACCTGAAAGAGGTCACATTTTTCATACCTGGTAGATTTGTGAAGGATAGTCAACTATTTCAAAAAGAGAAGATCTTGTATGTTTCAAATTATTTTATTTTCTTATTTCCAACCTTTTAGATGAATAAAGATGTCAAGTTTTCAAGGAGGGTATGCTTACCCAGATGGTCAGTTTTCAATTTTTCCTTCATTTCAAGAAAATTCTATTCAAGAGGATCATTTTCAGTAGTTTTATCAAGGTCAGCAATTCCAGTATGATTTCTATAATTTTGTAAATGATAATGGTTCACAAATTGGAGATAACGCAAGTATGTTGTAGAATTTGCATATGCAGATTGATGAGTTGAACTGGCAGCTAGAAGAGCATGCTCATCAAGGCCAGATCCAACAATAGCAAGCATTGGCTAAGCAAAATCAAGGTTACAAGAAGTATTTAGCTGAATAATACAAGAGGAATGAAGCCAAGCTTGCAGGCGGGTTAGAGGCACAGAAAGATGTTTATGAAAAGAAGCTTCAAAAAGGATGAGAGATCTTAAAAGTCATGTTTGATAGAGGTAATGAACTTCATTTAGAGAAAGAAAAAAAATTAAGAGCTCATCAGGAGTTTCATGAGAAGTTTCAAGAGAAAAAAGAAAAGGAACTGAGAGCAGAACAAGAATTTATTGAGAAATTTCTAGAGCTAATAGGTGTCATGTTAAAACATGGTCATGAATATCAGTTGGAGAATGAAAGAGATTCAAAATCTCAGGAGGAGTCCTATGAAAAAGAGCTACAGGATCTTAAGCAAAAGATGGGATTCATGTCTTCTACAACTAAAAACTATAAAGAAGGGTATCATATGCAGATTGAGAAGTGTTTTCAGCTGGAAGAAGACAAGGAGACCATTGAAAAGGAGGTTGTTGATCTAAAGAAGGTTCTTTTTGAGCAAGTTGAGATAAGGAAGATTACAGCAAATCAAAATATTTGTGCTAATAAGAAAATACTTCTCCTACAAAAGAATCAAGAAGAAGAAGAAGAAGAAGATCAATTTTGGGATGAGATGGAGCAATTTTGCTTTCATCTTAATGTCAAGCCCTCACTTCCAAAAAGTACATACAGGCTACAAGAGGTAGTCATTTCCAGCCAGCATAATGAGTAGATTAATCAAACTGAAGTTATTTCATCTCAGGAACCTGAATTCATCAAGGAGAATTCCAAGTTCATCATTTCTCATGGTTGTCCTATCAGGCATTTGGTCAAAATGGATGCTATCAAAGAAGGACAAGTTGTGCTAGTGCCTCTGCAAGATGAAGCTCAGAGGGAATCAAATCAGCTTGCTATCCTATTTTGTCAAATAAGTAAGCCTCTATTGGATCTACATCAAAAGTTGTTGCTTGCTGATTTTATTCAGAATAATGGTGTTTACAATCAACTTGATCAAGTAAGTAAACTTCATATCAGTCAGATACTTGTCAAGAAAATGATTGCATTCATCTCATATGCTCATTTTATGATGATTATTCATAAGCATATGGATTATTGTGATCTTAAAAGGAAGGGAAGTTATTTTTCACAATCAGTGAATGGTTTTGTTTAGCCAGGCTTCAAGCTGGTTAAAATAGGTTAGTTTAGGATTTTATGTCAATAAGTGTAGTCCAGCACTAGGTTTTAGGTTGCATGAGTTTAGGTCTAGGTTTAGGTGCATTTTTGTGCAAAAAAGGTTGCATTCGTGCATGTTCTGGTTATCTAAATCCTATTGCCCAATGATAAGGTCTGAGTTTGTGTCTAGCAGGTAGACATCCAGCAGAAGTCGCTAAAATTGTTACCCTATTTTTCATCATACAAAATAATATACAAATAGTAGGGGTGCATTTAGGTACTTTCATTTAACAATGTTTTCCAAGTTATGTCAGTATCATTTTGTTATTGCATTCAAATCAGATTCTCAATTGTACTCTAAGTATTGATCACATGTTAAAACTTTCAAATTTGTAATTGATCATTACATTGTCCATTCATACTGAATGTAATTTACAAATGTTCTTTTCATACTTCATATTTCATCAATAAATAGAGTACAAGTACAGAATAGAAAGAAGAGATAGGGGTATGAGTGAGTCTTATGGATTGCCTTGAAGTTGTCTAAATATCAAGAGCTGGTTGTCATGTCTGGTCCTAATCCTTCGGTCTTTGTTTGATTCTACATCTGTCTGGGTCTTATGTTTGTAGGGGTTGTCCTGCATCATGGTCAGATGATTTTGTTAGATCCAGTTGGATCTAAGCAATGCAACAAGAATGAAAACATCATACAAACAATCAATTCTTTCATGGCTGCATATACTTCTGATATTCAATGCAATAAAAAAATGAGCATGTACATAAAGTGAAAAGTAGTGTTAAAAGATAGATGTGCGCATTATGTTAGTGAACACACTAGTGGTCTAATGGATGCCCAAAATTGACCACTGGGTCATGGTCACTAACATAATGCGATATTTTTGATGTTTTAAGCTTAACAAAGAAATGCATTGTTCAGAAACAAACTGGTATTCTTCATAGTTGAGAATCAATAGAGATGTAGAATATAAATTTGTATTTTGCTGCTCACAGAATTAGTATCATATTTAGATATTATTCATTTTCTAAAAAGATGTTTAAAGATCAAACACAGGAACACGTGAATCTGTTTGTGGGTGTCATGAGCCCGTGCTCGAACCCCATCAATAGATTATGTTGTTGAAAGTGAAATTCGTGCTATAATCTTGTCATATTTGAAATCATGGATTTATTGTAGAATATAAATCTATATTTTGGTGCTCACTATTAAAAGTGATAAAGAATGATATACTTGAAGCTTGTTGCCAGTAAATGCTACAGGAAATAGATCATGGCACACAAATATCTGAAGACAGCTAAGACTGAGCTTGAGAATGGTAAATAGCTAAAAATGATCGGTGAACTATCTAAGTAGCTGGAAATGGATAACAAACAACATAGTTAAACAAAGCACAAGGAAAATGAAGATTTTTCAATAGCAAGTTAAGTGCCAAATGAGAGGAAGGGCATGATTTTTTAGTTATAGACCTTTTTCTACCCAGCAAAGAAATCCCTAAAGTGTCAATACAATGTAAAGAAGATAGAAATTAACATTCTTTATATTGAGTTTATTATAGTCAGTGAAAAGCTCTGGATTTGAAGAAAAGGAAGGGCTATGATTTCATATCAAATGATCATAATGTATATCAATTACCAAGTAGCTCTCGGCTACTTCTTTTAGATAGCCAAGAAGAAAGCTTTAATTTATGTAATAAATGGTGGAGTCTCAGCAGTAAACAAGACATGGGTATATAAAAAACAAAGGGAAAAGTAAGATAGACTTATCACCAACCAAGCATGAGATAGCCATGACTCAAGATCAAAGTCGAGTTCACTGTCAAACTCCAACTCCAACCCAAGTGCAACAGCAAGTAAATGGCACCAGTCAAAGCCTCAATAGTCTAATGTCAGTCATGTACTAGTAACAGCCAGCCGAGTTTGAGATCAATCACAACTATAACACTCACCAACACCAGCCCGAGATCAGAAGACAACAGCTTGTGAGATCATCAACCAGCTAAGGTAATAGTTAACATTCAATTAGAACTTGTGAATATGCAGATACAATCAAACCAACAAGAAGTTGAGTTTCAAATAGTTCAAACTTTTGTTGATGCAAAGTCGGGCTTCTCATTTTCAATGTAATAGTCACATCTATGTATATGTCAAAGAGATAAACTTTAGTCAACAAGCTGTGACTATTACATTGAAAGGAATTTGAGTTCACGTTCTTCATAGATGGAAGATATATTCAGTAGAGCCATGTTTTAGACTTTCAATAAAGATATAAGTTTTTTAGTTACAAGTTGTGATTCACAGTAATGGGTTTCAAAAAGCCGATAGTATAATGGCAATGAGAATAAGCAACAGTAGAACAAACAGTTAACAAGGAGAAACGCATGCTTATTCTTTGTATTCCATTGCAAAAGAATCAATAGGGAATTGAAGATAACTTACAGTTCACTGATGGAAAGATGGAGAAATACCAAGTTCTATCAAAGATGCACACAAAGAAGTAGCAGATTAAGGCTCGACTCCAACAGCAGTCAAAGATTCTCATAGTCAAAGCCGAGCTCCTTCATAGTTATAGGAAGCTTAGGGTTTCATTTCCTTGAGTTTTCTTTGAGAAGCTAAAAGAGAACAAACACAAATGCCAAGGAATGGAATAACTGATTCTGGAGTTTTCCAAGTAGAGAGTGCATTCAATGCATGATAGTGCCAGCTCTAGTCTCAAAAATTGAACATGCCACCTTTCATGCATATCCCATCGGTTATTTTAAATGAATTGCAAGTGGATTGAGGGTCATGTTGACTTCTCCATTTTGTAATAGTTCACACTTAGATTTTTATCTAAGTTAGGAAATAAGAGTTAGAATATAGGGGTAGTGCAATTAGTATTAAGTTTCTTTATTTAATATTAATCTCCTATTTAAATTTTGGCATTTTTTATTTGTAAAAGGATTAATTCCTTATATTTTTAGGCCAAAATTTAGGAAGAGAGGCATGTTTGAGGAACTCAATGTAATGACATATTTTTAGGCATGCTTTTAGGCTAAGATTGAGGAGCTTAGGTTTTTGAATTAGAGGCTAAAGCTGATTATAAAATTGATTTTTGAGAATCAATTAATGGTTGCAATTTTTGGAGAGAGGGCATTTTAGTGAACATATTGTTCCTAGGTGCTTTGAAGGCCATTTTTGTAATCATCTTGTCAGATTTTTGAAGAAATGAACTAGATTCTTTGACTTCCATTTTGTGTACTTGTTTTCAATATTGAATCCTATTTCATCTTTTCTAGCAAGTGTTAAATTGGTTATTATCTAAAAGAAGTGAATGAAATTTTGTTCCTTCTTAAGAAAATTAGCTATCCCTAGGCCTTGCATGAGAAATGTATGTTGTTAATTCTCCAAGCTATTTGTGGTAGAACCCTAATAGCATGAGTTTGTTAACCTATATGTTGAACAGAGAATCAGATTGTTAAAGTATTCATTTGTGATTCAGGATTCAAATTCATCTTTTTAAGAAGTCTAAATTATTCATTGGTGTATCACCCTAATCTTTTTTAGTTTTAGTATTCTTTTCCCTTTTCCCAACAGTTACTGGATCAGGAAAGTGATATTCCATATTTTATAGGAACCGGCCTAGAATTCAGAGATTCCACTTCATTCATAGTCTACCCACAGCTAGGAGAGGTTTCCATTGTCGGGATAGAATTGTTGTTAGCCTTAATGCTTGATGTAAGGTAACAATTCTAAGCCTGAACAAGTCCTTCTCATAGAACTTCAAACCCTTGCAGCCATGGTGTCCATAGGAGAATAGAGAATCATAGAAAAAAGTAATAGAAAAATCTTCATTCATCCAAACACATGGCGGAATCAGAGGTGATAGAGGATTTTCAGCCCAAATCCTAATGGTGACTCTTGGCCAAGAAAAAATAGTAATTTCCAAGCATTTGAACCCACTCACAAAGAAAGAAAAGATCCATAGGAGGCGTCAGCAAATGATGGAGTGCATAACAGCTCCAAACCACCATGGCTATCTTATGGCAGTGCTCAAACAAATTAGAATACAACCATGTTTTCACACCAAAGAATAAAAGATGCATTGAATAGATTCAACAGAGAATGGGAGAAAATGAAGCAGCTGCACTTCAAACCCTCATAGCAAATGGCAGCAGCAAAGAACAAGTGAGCGACAACAGCAAAAGAGATAAGTCAAAGTAAATGTTTTTTAGGGTTCTTTTACCCTATATCTCTCATGCCTCGTCTCAAGGCATTTCTTTAGTTTAGGTTTTGACTCTTTTTCCCTTAGGTTAGTCATGGAATTCCTTAGGATAGATTACTAAAAACTCTAATAAAAACAATACTATAAACATTAGAATGTAAAATTATGAATTAGTGAATATATAATAGTATTCATTAATTTATATATTTTAAATTTTAATGTTTATCAATATTTTTTTTGTTAGAGTTTTTAGTAAGAAGAAACAAAATTAGATTCATAATTAAAAATAATAGGTATCTTTAAAAAAAGAAAATAATGAAATACAATTTGATTTATGACGTTTTTTAATATTTGTATTTCATTGCTTTTAATTATACTTATTATTTTTAATGTATGAATATAGTTTTGTTTTATTTATAAGACTTTAATTTATTTATTTAATATTTAAATATGCATCGTACTATGCTTAAATTGAAATACATAGTGTAAACTATATATTTTAATTAAAAGCATACCATGATTTGTATTTAAATAATAAATAAATAAATTGAAGTCTTTTATTTATTTATTAGTTATTACTTCACTATATGTTAATGCATTTAGTTTTTTGAACAAATGAGTTAATTATTTGTTCCAAAAGATTAAAAATATTAAAATATACTCAAGTAATAGTTAATAAATAAATAAAAGAGTAGTCTTAGAGGATTTTTGTTGCACATTTATTGTGAATAATATTAATATTTGTCACTGTTATAAGGAAAATGTTATTATGGGCAGTTAGGAGGCCTTTTAGGAGTTGTTCTTAAGTATGGCATGCTTCTCTAGGATGGATCTTTAGTTAACTACTTGCCTCATGCCCATTTAGATGGAGTTGTTTATGTTATAATGGCCAGTTTAGGCTTATTTGCAGCTCTTTGGAGTGGTTTTGGAGATAGGCATCAATTCATCACCAGTTGGGAGACCTTTTCCAGTAGTTTACTCATGGTTTCATGCAGTTAAATCCCTATTTTGTTGGGATTTGGTCTCATATCTGACTCCCATAATTTCTGCATGATTTTTGGAGATTTAGAGCAGTTTTGGTGTAGTTTTGAATGCTTTTTCAGTTGAACATGCCTTGGTGGAGTTAGGGGAGTACTTAGACTTCAATTTTTGGTTGTTTGGCTTCTTGTTTTATGGGTTTTTCTCATGCATATGACCTTGGGTGTTTTGTGGCTTATTTAATGTACTTTCACCTCCTTATTAAGGACCTTCTTTTTGGCTCATGTGTTTTGCACATTGCATACTTGGGAGAAAATTTTAAGGCATTTGTCGAAGAGATTTTTCTAGCATTGATTATATTGACACAACGGTTCCTTCTCATTGGTTGGAGTGCAATATTGTAAATTTTCTTGCTTTTATTTTGTGTTGTCCTTAATCTAAGCTATATTCCTTATTGCATATTCAAATTTTGATACTTGTCATTACAGGTCTTTGTTTGTGTCCTAACCCTTTTGAAAAAAATTGGTGAAGCCTTGTTTCCCTTTCAAAGCAAAAGATTCTAGGTCCTTGCATTGAATCATTTTTGTAATTGCATGTTTGTCTGGGTATTGAGAATCATCAGTATTTTTTGTAATTCATGTTGATTTATTCAAAGTTACATATAAATTGTTTGGTGTATCACCTCATTTAGTTTTTTGGTATTCATATTCTTCTCATCCCTTTACCTCCACATACACTTTTAGTTTTAGGTGATCACTACTTAGGAACTGGCCTATCTTCTGGAGATTCTTCTCTCATTTTAGGACAACCCACCACCCGAGAGAGATTCCATGTTTCAATAGGATAGCTAGATTTCATTATCAAAAGCTAAAGGTGCAATCCTGATTAAGAACAATTTTTGCCATGCTCAGTAGGACACAGACTACTTATTAGTTCCCTGAATTATAGATTTTTATTGCTATTTTGATGTGAAAAGTAGTATTTTAGCCTTTTCAAAGCCATTTTCCAGCACCTCGGGACTCTATTTTTGAAGGTTTATTATAGATTCATTTTCAGATTTGAGTGTTTATTTTAATGAGAAGAACTCCAATAAGATCAAACAAAGAGGGTTTTGTATACCATGAATTGTAGCTAGGTAGAAGGGGAAGTAGATCTGCCAAAAGAGGAAGAACACCATGAGATCCAAGAGGTAGATCTTCTTTATTTGGTTCTAATTTTTC
The DNA here is from genome assembly GCA_027943335.1 of Chamaecyparis obtusa. Classification (NCBI taxonomy): domain Eukaryota; kingdom Viridiplantae; phylum Streptophyta; class Pinopsida; order Cupressales; family Cupressaceae; genus Chamaecyparis; species Chamaecyparis obtusa. The sequence continues at coordinate 206,940 of BSBK01002469.1, read as the reverse complement.
ATCATTTGATAATCCTATTTTTGAAGATTGGGCTGCAAATTCAGACCAACATGAGGTAATTGTTTAAGATATCAATTTTCCTAAAGATTTATGTGTTCCTGATAATTCTAGATTAGAACTGCCAATTTTTGAAGAATTACCAAGGGATCTTTTTGTTCTGGAGCATCTACAAGTGGTACTACAAAAACTCCTCAAAGTTTGAAAACATATCAAAGGAAGGTAATTCATCATACTCAGCCTTCTATAACACTTGTGATTCAGCAACAAATACCACCAGTTCATCAAATGGCCTGAAATTTTCCATTTGTAGATTTTAATGTTGGTAGCCCATTATGGATTGCTACTCATCATGATATTTCGTCAGCAACACTAAAGGGTTTTCCTTATTTTACTAGTGAAAATTATGTTTCAGCTATTGAGGACATTAAGGATGTAGCCACTCTCTATGGATTACATCAAGTGACACATGATGATGTGGCATTAAAATTTTTGGCAGCCTCTCTTAAAGGTAAAGCTTTGATTTGGTTTAGAGGTTTAGCAATTGATTCTATTGCCACATGGGATGACTTGGGGACTATTTTGATTAGTAAATTTGAAGATAAGTCTAATAATATTTCATTGGTTGAGAAATTGACTATAATAAGAGGCATCCAAATGAGCATATTACTGATTTTAACTTTCATTTTCAGTGAAATTGGGACATAATTCCAGTATCTGTTAAACCTTCTAATGATTATGTATTTTTATTCTATTTGAAGGCTTTTAACAATGATATTTCAGTGATGATTCATTCCATGGGTGGAAATTGTTGGCAAGTTGTCTATACTAAAGTATATGACTAGATATAGTGTTGTCATTATGGCAACAAAGTCATATAGTAATTTGGAGTTAGCACACCAAGTGTAAAGATCATAAATCAGTTAAGTGTTGAAGACTGGAAAACATACAAAGCACCAGAGATTCAGAGCATCAGCGCACATGTGTACGGATGAATTAAGGTATGTGCCCTGGAAGTTAAGATTTTTAGACCATAATTATGCTTATTCTAAGAGCGTATAAGTAGATATGCAAAGATGTGAAAGTTACAGTCAGTTGAAGTTGCACAGCCAGTGTGTGCTAGCAGAGAATAGAGCATAGAGCTGATAGTGACTATTTTGGTTTGCGATTGTAAATTAATGTTGTAGAGGCTATGCACCCATTTTTTTTAGGTTTTTGACATATGTATATGTATAATTGTAAGCACGCTTAAGCCAATTCATTTGGAAGCATTCTTTGTAATTAGTTATAGGGCCGACCTAATTGTATAATTGGTATGAGCACATAAATATAAGGTGTGCCCATTGTATTCAGGATGGAAGTTGTGAGAGAGTTGTGACAAGTAGAGTAGAGGTATGCAAAGAGATCATATGATGTATTAGATCTTTGCAAGAGGTCAAAGCATCAGCACACCAAAGGAACTGATCTGACAAGCAGTGTCACAGTAACAGCTCACATGTAGATATAGTGTGTATCTGATTTAGAAGGTTGTAGCCTTCATCATTTGAGCAGTGAAATCTAGGATAGTGAGTCCACTCCCCTAATAGGGATCATTGTAAAAGACTCCTAATAGGGTCTGACCCTTAATAAGTTCTACTATACTAAAAGCATTGTAAAGCTACTCCTAACAGGGTAAAGGATCTTCTAACAAGGATCACAAAACACTAGTGCAGATTATTAGTGGGTATCAAGTCCCACCAGGGTTTTTACCTATTTGGATTTCCCCGTAACCATATTGGTGTCATGTGTTAATTTCATGTTTCATGTTTATGTGAATGTTTAATTCAGTACTTAAGCATTTATAATTCAGTATTCAAATTAAAGTGAAAAGTGAAAATACAGTGAACACTGATTCACCCCCCCCCCCTCTTAGTGTTCCCATTCCTAACAATTGGTATCAGAGCTCTGGTCCTTAGCAAAGAAGTTTAACCACTTGAGGAGATCATGGACAAAGTAGAAATGAAACATCTAAAGAATAATCTTGAAGCATCTCTTGAAGACTTGGACAATTTAGAAAAAGAAATTGAAGAACTAAAAGAAAAAGTTAGTGATGCTCAATTAGTTATCAAGAGACTAAGAAAAGATTTGAAAGGATGCTCTAATAGTGAACTTGAAGAAAAAATCAAGAAGCTGAATGAAGAAAATAAGTCCTTGAAAGAACAACTTGAAGAGTTTGATGATAAGCTGACTAATAATCAGGAATTCTATGATGAACTGATCAAAGAGAACCTTCAGCTGAATGAAGAACTAAGGAAAGAAAACATGGAAATCTTGGAGCTAAGAAATAACAAAGAAATCTTGGAATCTGAATTGAAAAATTCAAAGGATCATATAGCCAAATTACACACCAATGCTAAATTGGTAGAATCACAGTTATGTGCAAGAAGAATCAAAGGAGACACTAGCTGTATCGAATACAATGAAGCACAAAATCAGATTGATAGTATGCAAGAAAGAAAGGATTCACAAAAGAACTCTACCGATGATGAGAAGACTGAAGATCAAACCAAAGACAATGGTGGTCCTTCTAGGAATGAGTGCAAGCTAGTAGAACACAGCTATTTTGTATGTAACAAGCATGGACACATTGCAAGGAACTGTATAGAATTAAAACCTTTTAATGGTTACTGTTATACATGTAATAGATTTGGCCATAGAGAAATAAATTGCAAGACTAGTAAGAAAAGCAGGGTTCAGCATGATGAAAGAAATCAAAATCAAACAAATATTAGAAGTTCTCATAATGTTACATGTTAGAGATGTAACTATAATGGTCACTCAACCAGAACATGCAGAATGGTGACTCATGTCAATGCACTGAGGAATAATATACCTCTAGTGATTTTTCACACCTGTAACAAGGCTGGATATATCTCAAAGTTTTGTAGATCAAGGATGCAAGGTCAGGAAAGCCCTAAAAAGACTGAAGAACCAATTTTGGATCCTAAAGCAAAAGTCAAGTTTGTGAAGGCCTCAGAAGATGTGAGCTTGATTTGGTTAGAATAAAAGAAGGAAAATGTTGTGGAGAATGTATTGGATGCAGCCCAAGTGGATGCACCCTCTACATCTACTTAAATGGCCCTCAAGGTCATAGGGGGAGATAATTTAGCACTAGACCCCTGCGTGGCTGGTATACTCATCTTGAGAGTATGCACCTTTGGAATTAAGCTTTTGGAGTGTATAGAAACCTTTGTGCAAGAGTGCACATGCTAATTGTTAGCAGAAATCAAGTTTGAAAATTTGAAGTGACAGCTTGGTTTACGCGAGTTGCATTAATGGCAAATTTCTTACTTTAAGTACATAGAAAGTTATTTGTTCACTCATTGCATTCATATTTAGAGTGATTGGAGAGAAGACTAAGCCTTGGAAGTTGTTGTGAAGATTTGAGATTGAGCTATCAGTAATTGTAGTGCATTTGATCAGTTGCAAGAAACTCTAGCTCGTTGTGCCAATTCGGAAGCCGTCAGAACATCTCAGAGATCATTTGGAAAGTGAATATCAAGTAAGTCATGGCCACTCCTATTGTTTTTTATGTTGCTAAGAAGAAGAGGTATGTTTTCAAGAGGTACCCATTTAAATCAACCCTAAATGATTTAGAGGGAGCATTCTCCCACACGCCTATGGGTGTCATGCATGTAGAAGACATAAGGGCTTACATCTATTGTAAGAAGGAACCTATTGGACTATATAGGTTAAGGGTGCACATGGACACAATGTTGAAACCAAAAAAAATGTTCATGCATGAATACACCAAATGGAATGATCACCTCATTGTTGAGTATGTCATGGCATATGAATTCTATGAAACGGAATGGATTAAAATATTATTGAGCAGAATCCATGATAACTTGTTTTGGATTGGAGATGTATCAGTAAGAATAACAGGAGACCTAATTCAAGAGATGACAAGCCTTTCTAAGACAAGTTCCATCCTTCCATGGGTAAGGATGTCAAGAAAATGGTGGAGCAAGTGTGTAAATCTAGAAGCGATAAGCATGGCATGACCATTGAGCCTATAGAGCAACTAGACATCAAATTGATATCAATGATATTGTGTTACAGATTTCATCACACCAATAGGGTGAATAGTGTGTCTGTAGGCACTATTCTAGCATCCATCTATCTTGTGCAAGAAGATGGAGAGTTCAAATTGTGTGAGATCTTGTGCACACAGTTGATAGACAATATCAAAGCTATAAAACATGATAAGACTAAGGTATTCAGGTTTGGGTCCCTAATCATCTATGTGTACCTTCATATAGTTGGTAAAGTGTTAGACTTGTATCTAGACAAGTCCATTCCTACCATGCCTCAGATATCAAACAAGGTAACGACAAAAAGCACACTTAGAGATTACATTACTTTGGAATTGAAGACCTTCAAAGAAAAGATGCAGATGAGGTACAAGATTTTTGAGAGTATTGTAGAGAAGTATAAAGATACAATATGCTTCATGGTGGAGATTGATACTACATGTATGGAAGCTGTGGAACCTAGAACTAAGTGGATTCATCCACTTGGGTATGAGGTTGAAGAACAAGTTCTTGAAGCCTATACAAAGTTACTACTATCAGCCCCAAAGGATGTCAATGAACCTAGGTACAACAAAGAGAAAGGTTGCAAATGTCACATTAGAGATCCTAAGAATACATGGTGTATCACAAGCAGACCTTGATAAAGTAAGAGATGAGAAGATTTCCCTAGAATTGAAGAGTGCAGCAAAAGAACAAGAAGATCCCAAGGTGTAAAAGATAAAAATTGAGAAAGATGACAGTTGGAAGGATAAAGATGACAATACTCCTTCTGCGCCCAAAGATACTCCTCCGGAGTATAAGCCTTTATTCAAGAGAAAGAAAGAAGCTAGCACCATTCATCCATCCTCATGAGCATTAAGGAGCAGGAAGAACATTCAAGCACCTCCTAAGGTAGGATTCAGGCCTAGCCTTAAGGTTTTGAACTCTAGAATTATTGATGAGGGAAGAATTGATCAAGTAGGGAAACATTATGAATCATTTAGTGAGATTGATAAGGTAGAAATTCATGATATGATTATCAAACATATGATAAAGTTCAGAAAGACAGTTCTTGAGTTGAAAACAAAAATTCTAGATAATGTATGGGACATTTTAGAACATCTAAAGAGACAAGCTAATGAGGAAGATCAAAGAATAAGAGAAAGTATTAGAAGATACTCTACCTGTATGTTCTAAAGAAGAAGAGAAACTGATATTGAATTTGGTGAAGCTACACCTAAGAACTAAAATGAGGACTCTTCACATCATGAATAAAGATTATGATTTGATTACGAAGGAAATAGAGAAGACCTTTGAAAAGGTGTTATTGGAGAAACAGATCAAACCACCCACTGTGCCCATCACTCATGCACCCATTAAGGAAGATAAAGTGGCAGAGCCCACTAATGTACCAATGATAGGTCCTCAAGACTCAGCGCCCATGTCAAAATCACCCAAAGATAGCACAATTATCATAGATAATGTGGAAATAGCCATGGTAGCTACTGATAAGGACTTGGACAAGTTTGAGGAAGCAGAAATCTTATGTAGCAATACCCCTCCCACTCAGCAAGAAGAAGTAATCATAGAAAATATATCTAATGAGAAAGAAGTAGAAAAGAAAGAAGGAGTAGAGGTAGAAAAGAAAGATGAATCTTCTATTGATTTGGTCAAGGTGAAGAAAGAGGTGACGAATAGCACTCCCATCACTCCCTCCTCGGTATTGTTTTCAAGTTTCACACCTGACACTAGCAGTTTGGACTCCTGGAAGGCAGAAGACCCAATTAAGTTTAGCATCCTAGCTATGGAGAAGGTGAAGGAGAAGCAAGTAATGAGGAATCCTCTCCTAGTGGAATTAGTAAATGTTTTGAAAAGTTTGCTACCAGAGGATAAGAAAATGGTAAATGTACATTCAGTTGATGATGTGAGCATAGTCATCTCTCAGTTCAAAGTAAATTTTTCAAGCCTAGAAGAATCTGCGGCCATAGTGGCAAAGGAGAAATACTTAAAGAAGAGACTCAATGAACTAATGATTAATTTTTCACTAGAATTTAACTCTCTTAAGTCTGGTCAGGCATCATTGAAGGAGTTTGCAGATCAAGGAAGGAAAGTCATTGCAGAATCCATGGATCAGGATAAGTTCAATGATGCCCATCTTAAGAAGATCAAAGATGCAGAGGCAATGATTAAGAAGGTGAATATTTCAGTGCTAGACATAGCCAATAATGCAAACATGTGAAACAATGTGTATCAAGGTCAGTTGGACATAATTGAGAAGGCAAAGAAAGAAATGGAGAAGATAAGGTCTAGACAAACTCAATTGAGGAATGCTCTTGCGCCCTCACTAGACATTCTTAGTCAAAACATAAAGGAGATTGATGTGACCATGATAACCTATGATCAAGGTCCAAGCATAGAATTGGAGAAGATGGAGAAGCTTCAATATGCATTATGCACCCATCTACAAATAGTCAATTCTCTGATAACCTTTTGGAAGAAGGAGATCCAGAAACTCAAGATTGCATATCCGGATGTTTTCCCTCAATAAGTGTATGTAGATAAAGTTTTTTGATGCACCTTTGTCATTAATCTCAAAGGGGGAGTTGTATAGAATATGGAGTACATATATGTATAGGGAGATATAAGAGTTTGTATAAAATGTATAGAAGACAAAAGTTTTTTTTGTAAAGGAACAGTTAGAGACATGGCCATATTCCTTTGTTGCCATCAATGACAAAGGGGGAGATTGTTGGCAAGTTGTCTATACTGAAGTATATGACTAGATATAGTGTTTTCATTATGGCAACAAAGTCATATAGTAGTTTGGAGTCAACGCACCAAGTGTAAAGATCATAAATCAGTTAAGTGTTGAAGATTGGATAGCATACAGAGCACCAGAGACTCAGAGCATCAGTGCACATGTGTACAGATGAATTAAGGTATGCACCCTAGAAGTTAATATTTTTAGACCATAATTATGCTTAGTCTAAGAGCACATAAGTAGATATGCAAAAATGTGAAAGTTATAGTCAGTTGAAGTTGCACAGTCAGTGTGTGCTAGTAGAGAACAGAGCATAGAGCCGACAGTGACTATTTTGGTTTGCCATTGTAAATTAATGTTGTAGAGGCTATGCACCCATTGTATTTAGGTTGCTAACATATGTATATGTATAATTGTAAGCACGCTTAAGACAATTCATTTGGAAGCATTCTTTGTAATTAGTTATAGGGCCAACCTAATTGTATAATTGGTATGAGCGCATAAATATAAGGTGTGCCTATTGTATTCAGGATGGAAGTTGTGAGAGAGTTGTGAAAAGCATAGCAGAGGTATGCAAAGAGAGCATATGATGTATTAGAGCTTTGTAAGAGGTTAAAGCATCAATGCACCAAAGGAACTGATCTGACAAGCAGTGTCACAATAACAGTTCACCTGTAGATATAGTGTGTATCTGATTCAGAAGGTTGTAGCCTTCATCATTTGAGTAGTGAGCTCTAGGATAGTGAGTCCACTCCCCTAACAGGGATCATTGTAAAAGACTCCTAATAGGGTCCAACCCTTAACAAGGTCTACTATACTAAAATCATTGTAAAGCTATTCCTAACAGGGTAAAGGATCTTCTAACAAGGATCACAAAACACTAGTGCAAATTATTAGTGGGTATCAAGTCCCACCAGTGTTTTTACCTATTTGGGTTTCCCCGTAACCATATTGGTGTCATGTGTTGATTTCATGTTTTAGTTTATGTGAATGTTTAATTCAGTACTTAAGCATTTATAATTTAGTATTTAGATTAAAGTGAAAATTTAAAATACAGTGAATACTGATTCACCCCCCCCCCCTCTCTCAGTGTTCCCATTCCTAACAAAAATACTCTACCAAATGCATTCGACATTGTTGTTAGAGCTGATAACAACTTGATACAAGATGGTAAGTTACCTCCTAGGCCTCCAATGCCTTATTTTGTGGAAGTACAACTAGTTGTACCATATATTGTACCACCAATAGCATTTGTTCCACCAATACCAACATTACCATTATTTAATATGTAGGTTGTAGCAGAAGAACATGTTGCTACAACTCCTTTTAAAGAGCATAATTTGGAGTTGAAGGACAAAAGTGAAAGTATAATGAGGACTTTGCAAAGTTATGGCAATGAAATAACAAACTTGAAGAGGCAACAAGACCAATACAATAGGCCTCCTCAAGTTCCTTATCAGCAGAATAGGCAATCTAACCAAGCTTTTGGATCAAATTAGCCATGCCAAGCTCAAGGACAACAAAGGAATTACAATCATAGGGCTGGTCAATCTTATAACTATGCAACTCCGAGTACTTCTAAGGATTTGGTAGTTGGTCCTCAAAATAATTATGCATAAGAGGAGTGGTGTAACACTTGTAATGCCTACCACTTTTGGCTTGATTTTCCTCATGTGCTTGAAGCTAGGAGGCAAGATGTTTTAAAGGGTCAATTGTTTAATGTTTAAGGAGATTCTCAGGATGATCAAATGCAGCCACAAGGTAATCATGATATTACTTTGATGAATTTTAATGTTGGTGAGACTATTTTAGCAGCTAATTTTAATCAAAATCAAGTATGGAAGCCTATAGCAGTAGGTACTAGGTCCAAAACTAATGTTGCAAATGAACAGCAATAGGTTCATAAGGTACAATAGCCTAGTGTTATGCCACGACAAAAAATATTAAAAGGAAAACAAAAGCAAATTCAAGCTCAACAACTTTGCAGCCATTACAACTAGCAAAGGAGCTGGCTATTCCAAAATAGCAGTAGCAGGTTAGTGCTCAGAATTTTAATATTGTTGATCACTTAAAGAAAATACATGTTCTTGTATCCATTTGGGATGTTTTAGCACTTCGAGGCCAAAATGATATGTGTTAGGAAGCATTGCAATCACTTGCACTATCTAATGATGTTGTGAAGCAACAAACTCCTAAGGCTCTAATAGCTAAAAATGTAGCTTCAACCCAACAATCACCCAAGTTGGTAAAACCACCACCTTTTTATATTACTATCATAATAGGACAACACCTAGTACATAACTGTATGATTGATTCAGGTGCCTCTAGCTCAATTATGCCAAAGAATATTGTACACTAGTTAGGCCTTGAGTATGAGCCAATTGAAAAAGGTGTAGTCCATCTAGATTGGATAGCAGTTGACAAGGTTGGAGTCTTAAGGAACCTAGATTTGACCATGCATGCGTGTCCTAGTTTTTTAGTACCTATGGATGTTTTTATTATAGATTTACGTCCTAATTTTTCTCTTTTCTTATCAAGAGATTTCACTACTAAAATAGGAGGTTATCTATCTGTAGATTGGTCTCACGTTCTTTTTTGCACTAGGTATGGTACTAAGGTAACTATTTCTTTAGAACCTATTGCAAATTTTTTTATTGAGCCACATGTTAGTGGTACTGGAAATGGAATAGCATCTATATTATTTGATCAAGAGGAAATTGATGCTACTCATGAGTCTCAAACACAGATTGATCAAATTCATGACATATCATTAGATGCATGGGCTACTAAAAATGTCAAAATTTCTGATGAATAGATTGAAGACCCAAGTTTGGGAAACTATGTCATTCATGAGATTACTTATTTCATGCCAACTATCATAAAAGGTACAGATTCAATTTTATAGAAGCAATCTAATGTTGTTTAGAAAAAAAAATTTGATGGTTCACACAAAAAAATAGGTACAAGAGGTGGTTATATGTTGATTTCACCAGAAAATGAAAGGTATTATGCATCTTTCAGATGTACCAATAACGTTGTTGAATATGAGGCACTTGTGCATGGATTAAAATGGTCTATCAAGAAAGGTATCAGTTGTTTACAAGTTTTTGGTGATTTAGAACTTATTGTTAATCAAGTGAGACATATCCATACAACTAAGAATGATTTATTGAAAAGCTATAAGCATGTTGTATGGGATTTAATTGAATGATTTGAAGCTTTTAACTTGCAATTTGTACCTAGAAATCAAAATAAACATGCTGATAGACTTGCATCAGTTGGAGCATAATATGACATTCCAACTGAAATTGGTAAAAATGAAGGGCTAAATTATGAAAAAGTAATTGTTAGGCCTGTTGTACCTAACAATGCTAAAAGCTAACAATTTTTTGAATATGACCAGCATATTGTCAATTTTTTGAGAGAAGAGGCTGAATTTGCATAGCCAAACCAACAGAAATTACAGGACCAATATGATGATCAAATCATTTAGCTAAGGACAAAAAAGTTTCCCAAGGGTCTTGTGACCTTGGAATCAATCTTTAATATTGATGACCAGCTGAAAAAAGATAAATCCAACTTGCAGATTAAAGAAGAACACTATGAAGAAATTGTTGTTGCAAAGGACAAGGTATTGAAAATTGGAAAGGTATGTACACTTGAAGAGCATCAAATGTTTGTTAGCTTATGCAATGAAATTCATGATATCATAACTTGGAGTTATTCATATTTGAAAGGTTTTTATCCTAATATTTCTCAGCATACCATTGAATTAGAACCAAGAGGTAAACCAATTGGGCAAAAGAAGAGGCTAGCAAATCCTAAGTTAGAGCCTCTTATGATTGAGAGTAATATCATATTTTTAATTAATCATACTTCTTGGCTATCCAATTTGGTTCCAGATAGGAATAAAAATGGAGAAATCAGATTGTGTGTTGATTTTCATGATTTAAATAAAGCTTCATTAAAGGATAGACATCCTCTACCTTCAATGGAGCATATTTTGCAGGTTGTTTTAGGATCTGAACAGTTTTCATTACTTGATGGTTTCTTTGGTTATAACTAGATTTTTGTAAAGGAAGAGGACGGGTTTAAGACAACATTTACTACCAAATGGGGAAATATGGCTTATCAAAAGATTCCATTTGGTTTGTCTAATGCAGGTGCAACATTTTAGAAAGTCATGGATAAAGCTTTCATTAACTTGATGTATAGATTTGTACTTGTTTATTTAGATGATATTACTATTTTCTCAAAGAATGCATCAAATCACTTCTAGTATTTAAGAGTCATCTTTGAAAGATGCAGAGAATATGACATTTATTTAAATCCCAAGAAAAGTGTATTTGATGTCCATGAAGGTAAGCTACTGATATTTATTGTTTCAAAGGAGGGTATCACCATTGAACCTAAAAGGGTAAGTGCCATTTTATCCCTACCACTTCTAGCTCATAAAAAAGGACTCCAAAGATTTTTAGGAAGGATTAATTTTGTGAGGGGATTTTTTCTAGATATTGTTGAATTGTTGATGCCATTAACAACTATGCTCAAGAAAAATATGGTTTCCAGATGGACAAAGGAAGGTAAGTGTAGTTTTGAATTAATTAAAGAAGCATTGGTTAATGCTCCTACCTTGTTAAATCCATATTTCTCAAAAGATTTCATATTATATGTTTATGGGAATATTGACAATATTGTTGCCATGTTAGTTCAAAAATATGATGAAGGTTTTGAGTAGCCATTAGCTTTTTTCAGTCAAGGTCTTAAAGATTATGAGTTGCATTATTCATTTGTTCAGAAACATGTGCTTGATGTGATAAGGAGTTTGAAGAAATTTAGACATATACTTTCTAACAATAAGATCAAACTAATGGTTGCACATCCTTTCATTAAGGATTTCTTCTTGAATAAGGACTTTGATACCAAGAGAGCTGGCTAGATTACCAAGGCAATGGAGTACAATATCAAAATCAAGGTCACCAAGTTGGTAAGAGGTAAGGGATTATGTGAACAACTTGCTAGAAATGGAGACAACACTCCAAGAGTTGATTCTGATGTTGTTATGGCCTTAAAAGATGATGAACAAGTTGTTGTCCTAGTTTCTCAGAATGATTGGGTAGATGATATGATTATCTTCTTGCAAACAGGACATTGTCCTAAAGGTTTGGAAAGGTCAAAACAAAGGTACTATAGATTGCAGTCCATTCCTTATTGTTTGTTGAATAATATATTATTTAAAAAGGATTTGCAAGGTGTTCTATTGAGATGCGTTAAACCAGATCAATTTGATCATATTTTGCATGAATTTCATGAAGGGCCATTTGGAGGCCATTTCACCAAGAGCTACAGCTCTTAAGGTGAAGAAAGTAGGCTATTATTGGCCAACTATGTTTAAAGATTCACATTCATGGGTAAGAAAATGTAAAGAATGTGCAATTTTTGTAGGAAAAGAGAAATTAATAGTGTTACCTTTGTAGCCTATTCAAGTGGACCAACTATTTATGAAATGGGGTCTTGACTTTATTGGTGTCATTAACCCACCTTCAAGTGCAGGTCATAAGTGGGTATTGACAACCACTGATTCTTTTACAAAGTGGACTGAAAAAATTGCTAAGTAGCAAATGAGACTATTATTTTAAATTTTATAATGATTTAATTTGTAGATTTTGTGTACCAGATTCAATTATTTTAGATAATGCACTTGCATTTATAGGGAATAAAATAATTGAATGGGTTTTTAAAAAAGGTGTATATCTGAATACTTCATCAAATTATTACCCACAGGGTAATGGGCAGGTTGAATCCACTAACAAGAACCTGATTTGAATCATAAAGTAGACATTAAAAGGTAATCAACATTCTTGGCATGAAAAGTTGAAATGAGAACTTTGGGTTGATAGAATAACTCCTAAAAGATCAACTGGTGTGTCTCCTTACATGCTGGTTTATGGTAAGGAAGCTAGATTGTTTGTTTGAGTTGAGTTTCCAGCACTTGATTTTATGTATCAGTTAGATATGCTTGAAGAAGAACCTATGACAGCAAGGTTGGCTCAACTGAATGAGTTAGAAGAGAAGAGGAGAGATGCATTGCCAAAAATTGAGCTTCATCAAACTCATATGAAGAAATCATTTAACAAGAAAGCATCTCCCAAGAATTTCCAGCCAGGAGATATTGTGTTGATATTACACGTAGTGGTTGTTGTTGCACCAAAAGATCAACCTGTTAATTGCTGATACAACCAATAGACTTATAGAAAATATAGGAGGTGGTTAAGCCATGTTGAAAACCCTATGAGGGACATTGGCCCACTACCAACAATCCCCCTCCCAGCGTTACTCATCGTGGCCTGCATGGATTTGAACTTATGACCAAGTTCTAATACCACTTGTTACAAGTAGTGGTTTTCATTATACTAAAAGATAGACATGTTAATGCCCAATACAACCACTAGACTTATAGAAGACACAGGAGGTGGTTAAGTCATGTCGCAAACCCAAGGAGGGATGTTGGCCCACTGCCAATAGTTGAAATGGGACAAATTGAAAAGTAGACTTGGAAGGTATTCAAAATTTGATGTTATGCGGGCTGGCTCATATATCATAATAGCCAGCATGCCACATAATGTCTTTCATTTGTCTACACTTGAAGGAGAAGAGTTAGCAATCCTAGTGAATGTGATTCACCTCAAGCGTTACTTTTGAGGTGAGTTGGTTTGAATAAGTGTTTTGCACATAGTTAGTATGTTTCAATTAGTTGTTGTTAGTTGTTTAAAAAAAAACTAAGGATGTTTTTGTAGCGCATCATATGACATGGATGAACACCTATCATATAAAGCATGAGTCACAACTTACTACTTTACATCATAGGAGACTGCACATCTCACCATCATGAGCTACATCAGTAGGTTTATTTTTTGTTCCTATTAGTGTTAGTTTGATTAGATCAAGGAAAATCATTTTTGAAATGCAAGAAGATAATATAAACAAGCATTCATCAAGTAGAGCATGAAATTTCTTCATTTCCCTATCTCATGACAATTAGTTCACACAGCCCTCTTGGACTGTAGAAATGGTATTTTTCAATCTGGTTTTTGCTATTTCATTTTCCTCTAAGTGCTTTCAGCACATGTTTCAGTTTAGTGTCAGTTGGTAGTTTTATGAAGGCTACAAGATATATTACTTCGTGGAAAAATTGTTCAGAAATGTACACATTAATCATAACATGAAACATTGCGTATTCTAATGTTTCAAATTATGCGTAATGGTCGCACTCCAAAATAGATTATCCATGACATAACCCAGCTTGCAGATTTCAAAAAGAAGGAAAAATTTTCAAGAGAAAAGTACTTGATATAATTCAAAAAAAATGGACTCAAATTTGTTTTCTACTTCTTGCAAACTATTTATAAATCAATAGTTGTATCCCATCAGCATCATCATACATATGTATACCTCAGAACGAGGTAATAGTCACTCACAGAATTGGTATAGAAATAATATGATGGTGTTGAAGACAAACAAGTACAAATTTCCTAAATGGCTTGCAAGAAGTCGTTTAGTGTGTTTCATTTTTTAGAGTTTTCTAAGTTTTCTAAGGTTTGAGAAGGTTTAGTTGTTCCTAAGTTGAAGACTTTGTGCCTAATGGACATAAAAGATGCCACTGGTTTGTTTCCATTTAGCAAGCAAACACCCTTGAGAGGTTGCCAAAAATATTACCAATTTTTGCATCATTCTTAAATTGGCAAAGCTTAGACAACATTGGTGAAAGGTACATTTGATATATTTTAATTTTAGAGCATTCAGAATTGATTGACTACAGAAAATAAAGTACATAATGTAGAAAACATTGATAATATGTTCACTATTATTCAAATCTGAAATACAAGTACAAAGACAATGCATTTTTATCACATATTATTCAAATATTGTTTTACAAAGGTACAATGATAATGTTCAAATTTCAATTATACAAAATATATACAATACATTCAGATTCACATAAGCTATGGAAACTCCTAATACTCTATCTAAATAAACATGTTGTAAATATCAAGAAGTAAAGGAATAGAGGGAAAGCCTCCATTGCTTGTATGGGGGAGCAATCTTTGACTTTGTGTTGAAGATCTAGGCCACATCGCTAGCTTTGACAAACCTACAAATATAATGAAAAAGGAGTCAGTTCAGAAGAACTAAGTAATGGAAACCTTCCTATTTCATCTACATTAGTCTTGTTACTCAAAATTATAGCATACAACACAATAAGCATAAATAGGAAAAATTTGCATTTGTTTGTCAAATTAACACTGCCTTGTAGGTTTTGTTAGTTTACATTTCATTATTGCATTCATCCTAGATGTCATTATTGTACTCTAAGTATTCATCATTGTTCCAAAGATTTCAAAATTCATAAATGATCATTACATTGTGTATTCAAACTGAATGTAGTATACAAATGTCTTTCCATGTTTCATATTTCATATCAATAAGTAGAGTACATTTGCAAAATTGAAAGAAAAGATTGAAGTATGGAATAGGGGTCCCATGCATTGCCTTTCTGTTGTATTTGAGTTAGCTGGTTGTCTGCTGAGTCTCAGGTCCTAGGGTCTTCAAAGTCTAGGTCTTCATATGCATTTAGATCTTTAGGGTTCATATCTACATAAGAGTGAGAAAATGTGGTTAGATCCTGTTGGATCTAAGCAATGCATAAGAAACAAATACCATACTGTAACAATCAAGTTTTCAAAATCTGCACATCAATCTGGAAAATCAAATGCAATAAGGAAATGTACACTAACACTCACTACAAGGTAGTATTAAAGGGACTTGTTTCTATAAACATGAAACCTTTAACTATTTATGATCATTCTGGTGTATGTTGTCCTTTCTATTAACCAGGTATCTGAATTAAAGGGACTTAGTATGTTCAAACTGAAAAACCTTTTTTAGATGTTGCAGTGTTTTGATAGATTAGTGAACATAATGGTATGAAAATTGATTGACAAAGTTGTTTATTATGTTCACTAATCTAACTATTTCAATATGATGTCGTTTGAGAGCTTAACAAATTATTTTGTAGAAAAAAGTTGACTTGTTTTCACATTCAGTCATAGAAAAGGATGCAGATCAAGTTGAAATTTCAAAGTAAAGTGCTACAGGAAGTGTCAATATTCAAATATTCAATGATCAAGTAACAGAATGTAGTTGCATAAATACTGGTACAATATATGTCATTGTTGTTTCAAAGGTACAGTTTCAATTAATTTCATTGTTGGTGCTAATTATAGAAAGAATGCTTTAAGTTTGAGCCATAAAGTTGTGAAATATTTTCAATTTTTTTTAGTGAGTGTCACGAGCCCATGCTCGAACTTCATTAAATATCAAACATTTTATCTTGTTTCATTTCTCATACTTAAGGATCAGATTCAGCATCAAATAAAGAAAAGGAACAAGTTCAAACATTCTAATATGTATCAACAGAGTGCATGGTATGCTTTTCAAAGCAAAAAGATAGTGTATTTTATAATCTGATGTTCCTGGTGATGTGTGTGCACATTTATTTTAGCATTGAAAATAGAGATGTAAATGAATATGAGCTGAAGAAAAAGAAGTTTCACAGGAAGGAATGTGCTTATCTATTGAGCAAAGTGACTCTTATTTCTTGATATCTTTCAGTCCTATTTTTAGTCAGCTCCCAAAGTTTGTGAAGCTTATGACTGAAAGATGTCATAGAAAAACTATATAAATGTATCACACCTTTTAGTCACAAGCTCACAAATTTGATGAAATAACTAGAAGAAAGCTCATATTATGGAATGCTAATGGATTTTTCAATCATCTCAATAAGAGTCTAAAGATGAGACTGAAAAATGTCTTAATAGATCCCAGATTTCATTTTTCAATTCCAGCTTGGAATATTATCAATATAACTGAAGGAATTTCATGCTCAATTTTGGTGCACTGTCAAAAATAGATATACCAACATCAACAAGATGGATAATAAATGAATCTCATAATTGAAGGCTCACGATCACAGTTCACATTTTCAAACTGTAAGTAAAAAACCAAGTTTTGAGAACTTACTATTTTTATACAGTTTGTTCTTAATTGTTTATTACAGTCAAAGGCTGATTTCTGGTTATGATTCTGCCAGCAAAAGAATCCATATCAGTAAGAGTGAAGAGCTTCATATTTTTGTCAAGCAGAGAGCGTAATGTAGACTATGTGAAACTCGGGTTTCAAAACTGAGTTCATCATGTTACACTTCCTATCTAACAGTCACGGTTTTGTGTGTTACAAATCCAAGAGGGATTTTACCAAGTCACTAATCATGACTGGTAGATAGGAAGAGATGTATTACAATGCTGCAACAACAAAGCCAGTCTCAGCATATATACAATGAAACTACAGTTAGGTCATAGTTCATGAACTTATGACAGATAAAGTGAACTATTACTTTCAAGCTAAAGAAAGGCCAAAAACTACACAAAGAATATATAATGCTCAATGTTACACAATTATTCATTAACTGGGGCCGAGTATTATCCATATGCAGTTAAAATATCAGTCAAGTTTAGGCTTGATGATAAATTCATAGTTCAAATACTTTGTATACAGTAGGAGAGAAAACTACAAGACAAAAGAAATAGGTTCATGATTCAGAAATCATAATTTTTTTAGTGCCTTTCACACAAGAAGCAAGTCAAAGGAAAAGCCGAGTCTAAGTCACGACACTGTCAACATTAAAAAAATCCCACGTCAAAAATTGGATATGTAAAATAGATGCCTCGTGCCTAAAATGTTACAGTGAACTTAAGAAGAAAGAGCACTTACCAAATGGAAATTGAGTTGTTGCCAAAGACAACTCACAGTTCTAAGCCCTGGCTAAAACTCAAGAAAGAGTCACAACTTTATTCAAATAGTCACTTTGAAGTTACAGTCACAAAATCGTGAGTTGTGATAATGGAAGCTCATGATTTGATACAAACCCACAAAGCCAGAATGCTTCTCTAAGATACGACTTCATACAAAGACAAAAGAGGTGAAAGCTTAAGTCCAAAGCCGTGACTTACGTAGATGAACATATTGTAAAAATTCCAGTCCTACGTACACAAAAAATATGAAGATAAGTCACCAAGCCATGACTTACGGGAGGTAGAGAGAATGCTAGGTTCGAGTCCTGACTTACAACTGAGATGTGTATGTTCACGGCTTCAATGATGCTCATTCACAATTGAAATCTAAAAAGGGAAGGTCAAGAATACCATTAGTCATATGCTATGCAATAAACAAACTGAGTTCATCAATCAAAGGGAACACATAGTGGCTTACCATTTTCAGCCATATATCATTCACAGTCAAAGCATAGTCACAGCCAAGCCAGATGGAGAATCCAATCAATGCTAGTAAGCCTGAGTTCTATAAATGTTGAGTTCTCAACATAGAATGCACTCCAGTGAATAAAAATGATGATGAGCTTGAGTTTCATTAATAGATAGCTCAATTTTCATCAATAAGAGGCATAGTTTCATGAAAAAATTTCCAAAGTAAGGCTAGGGTTTCAAAAATTCTTCCCATGTCTTCCCTTCAAAGATTGGAAATAAGCACTAGTTTCAAAAAATAAAACAAGTCTATGAGATTTTGGAGCCTGCCAAGTGAGGGCATTCAATGCCTTTACTGCAGATGTCACATTCCTACATTTTCAAAAAATGCCCAGTGCCACCTCATTCCTCTATGTCACTTCATGTTGCAAGTGGGTTGAGTGGTATTTTTATCATTCCCCACTTTGCATTTTTATACTTAGTGTTTTGTTTCCTAATTTTAGGGGTTATAGATTATTAGATATTGGGTTTTTATCCAATTTTGAGGTAATTTAAATATTGGCAAATATTGTAAAAGGATTTTTATCCTTATTGTAAGCCAATATTTTGGGCATTTAGGATGGAGTTTTCATAGGCTAGATTAATGGCTTGATTTTTGGCCAAAATTAGGGCATTTTTTATGGGCTTTGCATTTTCGGATTTGAAGCTAGGGAATAGTATAAAATTGATTTTCATGATCAATTTTAGAGGTTGTAAGTTTTGGGAGAGAGGCTAATAGTGAACATATTGTTCCTATTCTATTTTGATGCCAGTTTTGTAACCATTTTATCAGTTTTTTATGAGAAATAAAGCAGATGCTCTTTGGTTCATATGATTTGTGGTGAGATTCAAAGATCTTGATTTCATCTTTCCATATAAGTGTTACTTTTCAACTATAATCCAAAAGAAGTGAATGTTGGTTTATTCCTCCTTAAGGTGATCAGTTTTTGCTTAAACCTTTTATGGGAGATGTATGTTGTTAACTATTTAGCTATTGGTGGTGTAACCCTAATAGTAAAGTTTGTTAGCCTATATGGTGGACACAGATCTGAAGAGTCAAACTTTTAATCTATAATTTTGAGCTATTGTTTTACCATTCCAGCAAAGTCTAAACTTATTTTGGTTTATCAACCCACATTCATTTTTAGTTTTAAAAGTTCTTTCTATCCCTTTCCTTATCAAAATTTCAATTAGGTGGTGATATTTCATACTTAATAGGAACCAACCTAGAATCCAGAGATTCCTCCTCATTCATAGTCTACCCACAGCTAGAGGAGGTTTCCATTGTCATGATAGAATTGTTGTGTAACCTTAATGCTTGAGTTAGGGTAACAATTCTAAACTTGAACAGTTTTTGGCACGCCCAGTAGGACAATGAACTGCTTCTCAGTTATGAAATATGAGTTCTATGGTTGTTTTCAATTCAGTTTCAGATTTGAGTGTTTGTTTTAATGAGTAGAACTCCTACAAGATCAAACAAGGAAGGTTTTGTTTATCAAGAATTGTAGCTAGGGAGAAGGGGGGGAAGATCATCCAGAGGTGGAAGAACATCACAAGACTCAAGAGGTACTCAATTGAATTCAAATTTTTCATCTTTTGATAACCCCATTTTTGAAGACCAAGCTGCAAATTTAGATGAACTTGAGGCTATTATTCAAGAAATTAGTCTTCCTAAGGATTTAAATGTTCCTAATCATTCTGGATCAGAATTGCCAAGTTTTGAAGATTTATCTTTAAATAATTCTATTTTGGAGCTTCTACAAGTGGTACTACAACAACTCCTCATAATCTAAAGACTTGTCAAAGGAAGGTAGTTCAGCCCACCCAGCCTTCTATTACACTTGTAGTTCAGTAGAAATCTCCTCCACATCAAGAAATGGCAAGAAATCTTCCTTTTGTTCCATTTTATCAAGGTAGTCCTTTGAGGATTGTAAATCATAATGATATTCTATTAGCTGTGAATGGTCTCACAATAGGTAGAAATAATCATGCCATTGTCTTGCTTAAGGGTAAGATATATATGCTATGGATTAGCTATCCCCATCATGAAATGCATTTAGATTGTCAACCTAGGGATGTAGACTTGAAATGAGATAGCATAGTTTGGCAACTAATTTCCTTTAGGAGTCATAACACCTATGCTGCAGGAAGATAAAATGCATGAAAGGAATCTATGCTATTGCTGCAAGAAGTAAACACACTTGACTATTAAATGGAATTACTACAGAAAACTTATGAAATGAATATAAGCCTGCCTAACAACTCAAAACATTCACTATACCCATTTCTGCAAATGCTGCAGGAACAAACATAGTGGTAATGCTACAAGAATAAAATAGTAACTCTATTTGAAAATAGGAAAAGATCAAGAAGAAAATCTATTCTGCCTTAATCTAATCCACCTTCCAAGTGGGCCCCCTTGGTTGGCTTCTGCTAACTACTCAACACAAGAGATAATCCAAAATCACTCTTCCATTAAAATCTTCTTAACTGGTTACATAACAACTGAATAACTCATGAAGAGAAAAAATAGAGCAACTTCCACTATATTGAATACATAATTCTATCTTTCTTCATTACCTTCTAAATCAGTCCAAATCCCTTTATATCAAGGACTGACACTTATTGAAAACATAGCAAAAAAGTCTCATTAAACCTCACCAAATATGGAGGAGATAAAACAACCATGAAATAATACAATTACTGCTGGCAACAAAATAACAATTCTAAGGAAATATAGTAGAACTTAATTCTGTATATTCTCTGGAACAATAGCTCCTTCAAAGCTCGGCATATCCATCGGAATCGTGTTGGATTATCTCACCATGGTTGGTCTTCTAACGCTCCTTTAATGCAGATGCACCACTCTTCATACCGCTCCATGTTTACCTGAAAGGTTAGTAACATTCAGTACACATATACAAGTCAAGATTTTCAACTCCTACTTAAATGTTAGAACACAGCTTGAAATAATTATATGAAGTACTACATTATATTTATAATAATCAGAAAAACATATCACTCAAGCTACCCATAGATTTTGTGGCTTTAGCTATACTTGGCATAGGTTCACATAAGTATAAGCAATAAAATGTCTTGGAAATGTTTGTCAAAGTATCAAAAAAATATAAAGATCATAACAAAATTGAGGCAATAATTAGACTCATCATCTGCCCCCTACTATAAGAATGCTTGTCCTCAAGCATTGTATTTCCTTGCTATGGTCTTGAAATCACCAATGGTCGTCTTTCCTTTCTGTCCACTTCTGAAAGTGTAGTAGAACCCCCTTGTGCATTCCAAGTGATCTTCATGATGCTCCTCAACCAACTGATCTAGTCTAGTGGCACTGATGTCATATAGGGGCCAAAATAGTGTAGGTGGTTGGAAAGATAAAGGCATCCATAATTGTCTTCTGGGCTACCTTCCCAACTTCATGTAATTAGACACCCTGTGAACAACTACTTCATAATTAATCTGGCTATGTGGTTCTACTTTTCTGAAAGCTTCAGGCAACCTGTTCCACCTACTTTTGACTCCTGAAAGAGCTATTTGGGCTATAAAATTGGGCAATGTCTGATAATCTCTATAAACTTTATCCCTTAATGCAAATAATTTTTCCCTAATTTTTGGCTTTGGTCTCCCATAAGTCAAATTGAGCCAATCCCTTAAAATAACATCAGGCTTATGTGACTCAGCCCTTAATGGAAAAGGTTTGGATTTCTCCAGATCCATGTAGGTGTTCAGTTGTCTGTCATAGTTTGTCTCATTATGCATCCATGGCATCAAGGCCCTTAAGTGAATGTCCCCTATATAGAGTAGAGGATTCCACTCGATTTCATGTGGGATAATAAAATTGTGCAAATAAAGCTCACATAATAGATTTTGTTTCCATGATGGCAAAGTTTGATACAAACCATAGAATTCTTGGGATGACTTGAATTCACAATCAATGTCTTTCATTGTCATCATAAGTTGGAACAAAAGAAATTGCTCCTTTAAGCAAATAGCATATACCCTAGGTGGTGGTCTACAAGCTATCACCTAGTCAGCTAGTTTTAAGGCCTTGTTCATTTTCTCTTTTTGTTTCCTTAGCTGCTCTTTAAGAGATTCAATCTCCTCATCCTTCTCAAATATCTCCCTTTGCATTTTATTTCTTTCCTGCTTCCACCATGTTTTCTGAAAGATAAAATGGTTGTATAGATGAAAGAGGACAGACTGAATTGTTGATGAAGGGAACTCTTGCATTTGAACCTTATTTTTCTTCTCCTTAATAGTCTTCTGGAAGAAGTCAGTGAACCATGTTGACAGATAAGGTATAATGGATACATTAGAGTATACATGATGCTGAGGAGGAGTAGACTGAACATTCATAGGAATGCTCTCTTGCATTACTTCAGGGTTCAGTTCAGGCATTCCTTGATCATTTTGTGGCATGCTATTGCTAGGTTCTTGCTCATTAGGAGGCTCCTCCATATGACAGGATTCTTCTTGCGTAGGAGAGTCATCAAGAATATATTCAACAAAGGGCTCTTTATCAGGTTTTGTTGCTGGGACTTCTGGGTGTTGAGGACAAGGTGGAGACACCTGTCCTCTCATGCGAGGGCTTCTACACAAAATTTCCTCTTCAACCACTACAATTTTAGGTTGGTGAGACCTTTTAGGTTTATGTGTTGTAGGAGTAGATGCCGCAGGAGTAGTTACTACAGGACTCGACCATTTTCTTTTATTAACCTGAATTGCATGGTTTGAAATTTCTCCTTCTAAGTTAGGGATTTCTTTTCTAACTTTCTACTTTCCTTTTCTTGAGGAAGAAGTGGGTACATTACTCTCTAGAGTAGGTTCAGGAGGTTGGTTTTCTGGCAGTAATTCTGGTTCTTTCTCTTTCACATTTGCTTCCTTAGTAGGGTCAAAAGATTCTACTACATCTTCTAAAGGTTGGGCCACAGGATTTACTTGGGGTTGCAAAGTTTTGGTTTGCACAAATTTGGCCCATGACATGGGGGAACATCTCTAAGAGATTTCTCAACCAAAATCTTGATCAGGGCATGGTGACTAATAGAGTTTGCATTGCCTTTTTGAGTTTCCTTGGCACTAATACTTAGCATGTTGTAAAGAAAATTGCGAATATTAACTTGAAGATTATGCCTGATACAGCTAAGCAACTTAAAGTGATGAGCATGTAGATTTGAAAACCTTCCCTCACAAGTTAAATACCCGATGATGTGTGTAGCCAATTTTGGAAATGTTGTGGAAGGGACAATCTGTTGCACCCCTGCTTAGTAATTTCAAGCGGAGGATCACCTGACCTAGAGAACTAAGCCCGAGATGACCTGGCGTCATGCTCGTTTGGATAATGTTCTCCCACAACTGGTAACCCTGTAACTTTTGCAATTCTCTCTTCAGTAGCAACTATTGTCAATCCCCATATGGTTGCTTAACCTTCTTCAAATGTACTCATGAATTCTGCAACAACCTCCTCATTAAACTCTGTCAACTGAAGAAAATAGCCAAGCCAGCCACATGCATTGAACCTACGGACTGCCTCAACATCCACCAACAAAATACCATGAATGACGGGTTCATGTCTTTGTAATTGTCTACCCATCTTAATAATGTCCACTCTCTAATTTTCATCTCTTCAACCCACTGCTAAGCTTTCGGCTTCTCTGCAAATTCCCTCTTTTGAAATGCAATTGCAATTCTTGAAAATACCTATATTTTCACTTGCATTACCTTTATTTTACTTGACATGAACTATAATAATGGCATTGATTTCAAGGGTCATCAATACCTTAAGTGCGAGTTACCTCACAAATTAATTATGATCCTTTGAATTCATGTCAAGTTTAGGAAATCAAGATTTGAAAGTATGAGAAATGTGTGAAGGATTTAAAAATTAATGGAACGCAGCCTAAGTACAATACTGATGTGACAGGGGTATTGTTAGCTTGTGGTGACTAATCAGGAAAGTACTATCCAGGAAAGTACTGTACACTTTTCCTCCCGACCTCGCCAGGGTTCGGGGCCAGGCCGGGCCCCGAGCGGGGGTTTGGGGGCGACAGCCCCCAAGAGCAGGGGTTCAGGGGCGCAGCCCCTGAGGCCGACTACTTTTCGGTTATTTGGGCCGACTACTTATAACTCATTCTAACCCTAAAGTGGAAAAATATTGTATAATATGGCTTAGGGTTAGGGATTTTTCATTATGTATGATTTTAGTACTTGCGACAGATTTGGGCTGTAAGGGATTATGGATTGTAATCAGGTTGTAATCACTGGATAATAATAATATTGGACTCACTGTTGGTGGACGTAGCCCAGGGATTAGGTGAACCACGTTAAATCTGTGTGTCTTGTGTTCTATTCTGTGTGGTTTATTATTTTATGATATTAGTTATATTTGCACATAATTGTTATTTCTGCCTTGTTAATCCTAATAAGTGGTATCAGAGCGAGGTTATTTCATTCGTTCTTTCATCTATTCTCTGAAGTAGGTCTCACAAGTTAGTGGGAGAGTCTCTCGGTTAAGTGGGAGAAATGGTAGATGAGGGTAGGATGAAGGTTGATAAGTTTAATGGGCAGAACTTCCAGTTATGGAAGATGCAAATGGAGGATTATCTCTATCAGAAGGATCTATGGCGGCCATTAGAGGGAGTAGCCAAGAAAAAGAAATCAATGTCTTAGAAGGATTGGGATATTTTGGATAGGAAGGCACTAGGGAGTATTCATCTATGCCTGGCACAATCGGTGGCATTCAATATTACTGAAGCAAACACAGCTAAAGATTTGATGGAAACCCTAGCGAAGTTGTATGAAAAGCCTTCAGCTTCAAACAAGGTATTTCTTATGAAGCGTTTATTTAATATGAAAATGGTAGAAGGTGGATCAGTTACTGATCATTTGAATGAGTTTAATATAGTTACAAGTCAATTAACCTCAGTTAAAATCACTTTTGATGAAGAGGTTAGGGCTCTCTTGATTTTGTGTTCTTTGCCAGAAAGCTGGAATGGCTTGGTAATGGCTGTTAGTAATTCTGTTTCTGTTTCTAATACCCTAAAGTATGATGATGTTATTGGTGTTATATTGAGTGAGGAAATTCGTAGGAAAAGCTCAGGGGCATCCACATCGGGTAGTGTATTGAACACAGAAAGCAGAGGCAAAACAAGAGATAGAGGAAACAACTCTGGAAATCGTGGGAAATCAAGAGGAAAATCAAAGGGAAAGAGGTCCGAATCTAAAGGGCCAAATGATTGCTGGTACTGTGGAAAACCAGGTCATAAGAAGAAAGATTGTTGGTCTCGGAAGAAAGATCAAGGAGACAAAAATGATGGAAACAAGGAGGCAAATGTGGTAAGTAACAAATCCGAGGAGGATGCTTTGCTCTTGTCCTTAGAAAGTATTGATGATTCATGGGTTTTAGATTCTGGGGCTTCATTTCATGCTACACCCCATAGAAGTTATTTTATTGATTATGTCCAAGGGGATTTTGGGCTAGTTTATTTGGGAGATAATGAACCCTGTCAGATTGTTGGAAAGGGAAAAATTAAGATTAAGTTGCAGAATGGGAATCATTGGCTACTACAAGAGGTAAGACATGTTCCAAGGCTGAGTAGGAATTTAATTTCAGCAGGGCAACTGGGTGATGAGGGTTGCACAGTTACTTTTAATGATAAAAATTGGAAGGTTTCAAAAGGTTCCTTAGTAGTAGCAAAAGGTGTGAAAGTAGGCACCTTATACCTTTGTACAGGTCATACTGTTCCTTCTACTTTAATTGTTTCAGAAGATAATGAATGTTCAGGAACAGTGGCTGCAGTTGAGCAAGAAGAACATCAAACTGTTGCTGTAGATTCTGACACAGCACTGTGGCACAACAGACTCAGGCACATGAGTGAAAAAGGTATGAAATTACTTCATTCAAAGAAAGTTTTACCTAGTCTGAAATGTGTCAATATGAATTTCTATGAAAGTTGTGTTTATGGAAAACAAAAGAGAGTTAGTTTTGTGAAGAGTGGGAAGGAAAAGAAAAATGAGAGATTAGAGCTTGTGCATATAGATGTATGGGGACCAGCTCAGGTATCTTCCCTTGGTGGCTCTCTGTATTATGTTACATTTATAGATGATGCAACAAGAAAAGTATGGATTTATTTCCTTAGACAAAAATCTGATGTATTTCAAAATTTTAAGAAATGGAAATGCTTGGTTGAGAATGAGACCGGTAAAAAGTTAAAATGTCTCAGATCTGATAATGGTGGTGAGTATTGCAGCACAGAATTTGAAGAATATTGTTCCTCTAATGGTATTCGTAGGCAGAAAACTGTACCAAGGACTCCACAAGAAAATGGAGTGGCTGAACGCATGAACAGGACAATAATGGAGCATGCAAGGAGTATGAGGTTGCATGCTAGGCTGCCCAAAAATATGTGGGCAGAGGCAGTGAACACTGTTTTTTATTTAATCAATAGAAGCCCCTCTACTCCTTTGGACTGTGGTATTCCAGAGGAA
Source organism: Chamaecyparis obtusa (assembly GCA_027943335.1). Classification (NCBI taxonomy): domain Eukaryota; kingdom Viridiplantae; phylum Streptophyta; class Pinopsida; order Cupressales; family Cupressaceae; genus Chamaecyparis; species Chamaecyparis obtusa. The sequence continues at coordinate 180,274 of BSBK01002469.1, read as the reverse complement.
GCATGGAGTGGTAAGAAGGTGAGTTATTCTTTTCTCAAAACCTTTGGTTGTGAAGCTTTTGCACTTATAGATTCTGAAAATAGAACCAAGCTGGAAGCTAAGTCAAAGAAATGTGTATTTGTTGGGTATGGCATTGATGAATTTGGTTATAGGCTTTGGGTTTTTGAAAATCATAAAATTGTAAGAAGTAGGGATGTCATATTCAATGAGAAAGTATTGTACAAAGATCTGTTGCTGCAGCATGAGAAGAAAGAAAATGACTATGTAGTACTGGATGATACTCCACAAGTTCATGTTCCAGTAGTTCCTTATGCTCCGCAACAATAGCAACAACAAATACCACACACCCCAGTGAGTGTTAGACGGTCAACAAGGCTAAGTAGACCTCCAGAAAGATTTTCTCCATATTTGTATTCTATTTTGTTAACAGATGCTGGTGAACCTGAATGTTATAATGAAGCTGTGCAGGTGGATACAAAGCTTCAGTGGGAGTCTGCAATGACAGATGAAATGGACTCTTTGCTGAAAAATCAGACATGGGATTTATGTAAGTTACCTGCAGGTAAAAGGGCTTTACAGAATAAATGGGTTTACAGGATAAAAGAAGAGGATGGAGGTACGAAAAGATTTAAAGCCAGATTAGTCGTAAAAGGATTTGCATAGAAATATGGTATTGATTTTGATGAGATATTTTCTCCAGTTGTTAAAATGACTTCTATCCGTACTGTTTTAAGTATTGTGGCTACTGAAGATTTGCATTTAGAGCAGCTTGATGTTAAAACAGCCTTTCTTCATGGTGATTTGGATGAAGAAATATATATGGTTCAGCCACAAGGATTTGAGGTCAAGGGTAAGGAGAATTTGGTGTGCAGATTGCAGAAAAGTTTATATGGCTTGAAGCAAGCACCTCGGCAATGGTATATTAAATTTGACACTTTTATGAATAGGCATGGATATAGTCGGTGTCATTCTGACCATTGTGTTTATTTTAAGAGGTTGGATGATGACAGCTACATTATTTTATGTTTATATGTTGATGATATGCTTGTAGCTGGGTCTAACATGGATCACATTAAGGGGTTGAAACAACAGTTAGCAAAATCTTTTGCTATGAAGGATTTGGGGGCAGCAAAACAAATCCTTGGTATGAAAATTTGTAGAGATAGCAAAAATAAGAAATTGTCTCTATCTCAGGCTGATTATATTGAGAAGGTGTTGCAACGTTTCTCTATGGAAAATGCCAAAGTTGTCAGCACACCTTTGCCTGGTCATTTGAAATTGACTAAGGATATGTGTCCCAAGACACCAGAAGAAGAGACTAAAATGTCTAAGGTACCTTATGCTTCAGCTGTAGGGAGCTTAATGTATGCTATGGTATGTACTAGGCCAGATATTGCACACACAGTGGGAGTCGTTAGCCGTTATATGAGTAACCCTATTATTGAGCATTGGAATGCAGTCAAATGGATTCTCAGATATTTGAGAGGCACATCCAGTAAGTGTTTACACTTTGGGGGTTCTACTACTACTATACAAGGCTATGTTGACTCAGATTTGGCAGGAGATATAGATAGCAGGTGGAGTACTAGAGGTTATATATTTACTGTTGGTGGGATAGCAGTGAGTTGGATTTCTCGACTACAAAAGGTGGTTGCTTTATCCACTACAGAGGCAGAGTATGTTGCTGCTACAGAGGCAGCCAAGGAGATGATATGGCTTCAATTCTTCATGGAAGAATTGGGACATCCACAAAAGGATAATTTTCTACATACAGATAGCCAAAGTGCCATTCATCTTGCAAAGAATCCTGCTTTGCACTCAAAGACAAAACACATATAGTTGCGGTACCATTTCATTCGATCAGTTTTGGATGATGGACAGTTAAGGCTGGAAAAGATTCATACTGATGATAATCCAGTAGATATGTTTACAAAGGTAGTAACAAGGGAGAAGTTGAACTCATGTTCAGCTTCAGTTGGTCTTCTAGACTGAACAAAATAAAAGAACAGTTGAGTCCAAGGTGGTTCAATTTAGTGGGGGCCTCATGTGGGTAGCGGTATTGTTACAGGATCAGTCTCCAAGTGGGAGGTTTTTTTGTATAGTGTGGATATTGATCAGTCACCAAGTGGGAGATTGTTAGCTTGTGGTGACTAATCAGGAAAGTACTATCCTAGAAAGTACTGTACACTTTTCCTCCCGACCTCGCCGGGGTTCGGGGCCAGGCCGGGCCCCGAGCGGGGGTTCGGGGGCGCAGCCCCCGAGGCTAACTACTTTTCGATTATTTGGGCCGACTACTTATAACTCATTCTAACCCTAAAGTGGAAAAATATTGTATAATATGGCTTAGGGTTAGGGATTTTTCATTATGTATGATTTTAGTACTTGCGACAGATTTGGGTTGTAAGGGATTACGGATTGTAATCAGGTTGTAATCACTGGATAATAATAATATTGGACTCACTGTTGGTGGACGTAGCCCAGGGATTGGGTGAACCACGTTAAATCTGTGTGTCTTGTGTTCTATTCTGTGTGGTTTATTATTTTATGATATTAGTTATATTTGCACATAATTGTTATTTCTGCCTTGTTAATCCTAATAGGTATGACAAGGGTAGTTTAGGAATGACACTTGGAAGTTAGTACACTTCCCCTGCCCCCTACAGAAGTTGAACAAGTGTCTGCACTTGTTAAATTTAGCATGAGGTTGAGAAACTGGCTTAAGGCTTATATTATACATTTAATGCAGTACTAAATATAATTAATTAAACCCATGTGCTAAAAGTAAGTAAGAAGTTAGAAAGTTGTACCTGGCAATTAGTTACTATACACGAATGTGAGCTGAGGAGAGTGTTGATTCCAGTGGCTGCATTAGATTGTTGACGTGGCATTTTATTGAAAGCATTTGAAAATAGAAATTGTGGGTGACATGGAATTTGAGTGGGTGGTAGAAATAGGAATGAGATGAGTTGATGAGAAGAAAAGAGAAAATTGAATGAAGAAGTATACTTCATAAAATGAAGTTTTATTATGATTGCTATCGAACATATGTCATGGCGATGCTGCAGGAGGAAAGCTTTCACCTTCTGCTGCAGGAACTATTTCCTAAGGGGCTATTGAACTGTGCATGTTGAACTGTTTCAAGAATTCTTCTTTGGTTTGAGGCTTGTGATACAGGTGCAAGCGGTGTCCATTTACTAGCATCTTAAATTGTACTGGATCAAGTGTTGTCAGCTGAACCACTCCATTATCAAAGACATGTTGAGTTTCATAGGGTCCAAGCCATCTAGTTTGTAGCTTTCCTAGGTTCTCCTTGAATCTGGAATCATATAGTAAAGCCCAATCTCCTACTTGAAATTTCTTGTTCTTGATATGTGAATCATGCCATCTTTTCCATTGGTTCTAGATTAGTTATGTTCTTTCCAATGCTGACTTGCACATTTCATCCAATGAGATGAGATGGAGGAGATGTTATGTTTGTGTTGTAGGAAGATTAATGTTTAGCTCAAGTGTTGCGCGCAATGTTTTGTGTTTAAACTCTATGGGAAACATTGCTACTTTTCCATAAACCAATTCAAATGGTGTGAACCCTATTTTTGTCTTCCATGTGGTATGGTAAGCCTAGACTACCTCTGTCAATTAACTGCTCCAATCCTTGTGATGTAATTGTATTGTCTTGGTTAATATGGCCTCTATTTCTCTATTGGTCACCTTTGTCTGTCTATTTTCTTGCAGATGATAAGGACTAGACTTCCAATGCCTTATGCTATACTCCTTCATTAGCTCTGTAATCAGGTTTGATTTGAATTGTGTGCCCTAGTCTGTGACTAGCTCTTTGGGGACTCCATTACTTGTAAAGACTTCTTCATACAAGAATTTTGCTACTTTTTCATCCCTTGCATTCTACATAGCTTTCACTTCAACCCATTTTGTTAGGTAGTCTATACAAACCAAAATGTAATATTTTCCATTTGATGGTGGATCTATTGGTCCAATGGATTCCATACCCCACTTATCAAAGGGTGTTATTACTACTTGTGGATTAAGTGGCATCTCATCTGATCTCATTGGTCAACCCATCCTCTGACATTTATCACATTTTTTTGTATAATTGGCTGCATCTTTGTGTAATTCAGGCCAATAATATCCTGTTGTTAAGATTTTCAAGGTTGTTCACTTTGCTGAAAAATGACCTCCACAAGGCTCATCGTGACAAGCATGGAGTATATCATATACTTCATCTTATCTCACACATCTTCTCATAATTTGATCTGGACCAGTGTAAAATAGATTGTTATCTATCCATGAAAATTGAAAGCTCTTTTCTACAAGCTTTTTCTTGTCTTTCTGAGAAAAATGTGGGGGCATCTTATTTGCTGCAAGATAATTGGCTATGTTTGCATCTAATGGGTTTTTTATTGCTATATGGATTAGGTGTTCATCTCGAAATGTATCTTCAACCAAACTAGTGTCTTCATCATCATTTTATAGTCTAGATAAGTAGTCAGCAACTACATTGGCCTTTCCTGGCTTATCAACAATTGTGATGTCAAACTCCTACAGTAGTAAGAGCCATCTTGCCAACCTACATGTTATAGTAGGTTTGTTCATCAGATATTTTATTGCAGAGTGATCAGTGTGAATGAAGATGGGATATTCTGTGACATAGTATCAAAATTTGTTCAATGCATAAACTATAGCTAGGAGTTACTTTTCAGTAACTATGTAGTTCAATTTAGGGCCATGGAGGCTTTTACTGATATAGTAGATTGCATTCTCAAGGTTAGTAGGTTTTTGTCCTAGCACAGCACCTATGGCATAATCTGATGCATTTGTATGGATGTGGAATGGAATAGACCAATCTGGTCCTTTTAGGATTGGTGCAGTTGTTAGGAGGTTTTTTAGCTGTAGGAAGGACTCATCACATGCTTGTGTCCACTTAAATTTAGCTTCTTTGGTAAGAAATGTATACAGAGGACTAGCAATTTGACTAAAATTTTGAATAAAGCATCTATAGTATCCAACATGTCCTAGAAAAGATCCTACATCTTTTTGTTTAGTAGGAGTAGGTAGTGTAAGTATTACCTCTACTTTAGCTAGGTCCACTTGAATTCCTGCTACTGAAATGAAATGCCCAAGTACCATTCCTTCCTACATCATCATAAAGCATTTCTCACTATTAAGGGATAGATTATGCTCCTTACACCAGATTAGTACCTTTTCAATATTTTTAAAGCCTCATCAAATGTCACTCCAAATGTTGTAAAGTCATCCATATATATCTCCATACAATCATGTGAAATGTCAGCAAAAATATTGATCATAGCTCTTTGAAACGTTGCTAGAGCATTACATAATCCAAAAGGTAGAACTGAATAGGCATATGTCCCCCATGGGCATGTGAATGTAGTCTTCTCCTAGTCCTCTGGAGCTATTTTTATCTGATTATATCCACTATATCCATCAAGAAAGGAAAAATACTTCTTACCGGCCAAAGTATCAAGTACTTGGTCAATGAATGGTAATGGGAAGTGGTTTTTCTTGGTAGCTTTATTTAGCTCCCTGTAATCCACACAAATCCTCCATTTTCCCCCCTTTTTAGGTACTATTACCAAAGGTGATACCCACTTACTTTCAAATATAGGATATATAAAGCCAGCATCTAATAACTTTTGCAATTCTATTTTAACTATCTCCCTTAATGCTGAGTTAATCCTTCTTTGAGGTTGGTGGAGGGGTAGGCTACCTTCATTGATATATATCATGTGAGTACATAATGTTGGGCTTAATCCCTTCATGTCCCCATAATCCCATGCAAAGGCTTTCTCATGTGTTTGCAGCAGTTTAGTGAGTTGTTCTATTTGTTGTGGAGGCAACTTGTTATTCACATGGAGATTATGACCTTTAGAAAGCTCAGTAGTAGTTGTAAGGTCAAGCATGGATACTTCAGGTATAAGACTTGTGGTTATTTCACTAGGTAGCAACTGGTGGATAATATTAGGTTCTAAAGATAATACACAATCCTCAAGATTATCTTCATATGTACTTAACTCTAAGACAGAATTCTTAGATACATCTTTGATTACAACACAGTCATTATTAAGAATGCTCTGAATGACTTCATCCTCCTCTTACAGCTTTAGAAAGGATTGCCTATGTAACATCATGAGCTGAACCATAGAATTCAGTTCTTCTTCCCCATCTCCTAAGTCTGGCCATATAGGTGTACTCAAATCTGGTTGTGGTTGAGCTGGAGGATACAATGCTAATTCCTTTGTAGCTTGCCTGTCTAATATTGTCATGTTCCTTGATCTACAACTTATGTTTGCATCAGTTGTTTCTAGCCATGGACATCCTAGAATAACAAGGTAACCAGCAAGGTTCACTTTTAGTGAAAGGATCATGAAATCAGCAGGGTACTCCCAAGAATCTAAGGCAACTATTATATCTTTTATCATTCCATCAGGAGTAACAATAGAGCTATCTGCTAATTACAATATTGTTGGAGTAGCTCTCAACCCTTCAATACTTAGCTTATTCATAGTATCCTTAGTCATTACATTAATGGCAACACCTAAGTCTATTAATGCATTTTTGACAGACTGGCCATTAATGATGATATTCACAACTGGACTCCCTGGATCTGAATATTTTGGTATCACCAATTTTCCTAGCATAATATCAGCTAATTGTCCTATAACATGAACTATTGTAGGATCCTTTTTCTTTCTCCTAGGCTTTTTAAGACAAGCTTCTTTTATTGCTTTTCCATAAACTGGAACATCTTTTATTGCTTGAAACAAGGGAATTTGGGCATGCATTTTCTTAAGTTGGTCAATGATATCAAATGGATGATCTTCTTTTGGTATGGGCTTCTCCATGCTGAGCCTCTGAGGAAAAGGTGGTTTAACTGATGTATGAACATTAGCTGAGTTGGACACATTTTCTAATGCAACAGTATTTGGAAAATCATTCTCTGAAATTGGTATTGCTATTGCAGGACGGTCTGGCACTTTAGTGATAAGGGGTGGTTCAGGTGTTGGAAAGGTAGTACCTGATCTTAGGTGTATATCAACTATATCAAGTGCATAGGCAAGGTACTGTTGAGCATTAGTAGCATACATTTGTTGCTATGGTTGTTGATTGTTGGGATTCAATTGAGGTTGAGCAGGTAATTGTGTCTACTTTTGAGGATTTTTATTTGAAGGTGGTCGCATTATTGCAGGCATGTTTGTTGGAGGAGGTAGAGGTGGATATCCAGGATTTGGATTAGGCCATTGCTGAGGTCCTCTCCACTGGTTAGTGGGCTGCCAATTTCCTTGTGTTTGTTTCCATTGGTTTGGAAATTGTGACCATTGGGGTTTTTGTGGACGATACCATTGATTTTTTTGATTATTTGGCCAAGCATTATTCCAAGTGGGTTGATTATACTATGGAGGACTTTGGACATTCTAGTTTTGCCACTGACTATTATATGGACTTGAAGTTTGTAATGTGTCTTGAGGCATACCTTGTCTCGTGGCCTATGGTCGGCATTGAGAAATGAAGAATACTTGCTTTTCCTCTCTATCTATCTTTAAGTATTCAGTTGGAAGATGTTGATTCTCTAAGTTTGCAACCAATTTTCACTGACAATCCTTCTTTTGTTTGCGGTAATGAGGACAGTATTCTGCCAGCTATGCCTTTGCATCTACATGTTTCTTCTTGGTGGTCATCGTGTCTAGGTGTGTAGAAACATCATTGATGATGTCTTTCTTGAAGTCTGATAACAAGTTTGAAATCTCCATCTTTGAAATACCAGAGCCACTCCCTTTGGTTAGCGCTGAGTGAAATCCCCTTCCTTTCTTGACTGCCACTCTAGAATAGTTCATACATATCTTATGAAGGTCATCCCAGGAGGACTAAGATATATCACCTCCGGCCATGAGGTCCAGAGCTTCAAGACAGTTTTCATTCACTCCTCTAAGAAAAATCAGCTTCTATGAATCCTCCTGCAATGCATGTTGCGAGTTCTTTTGTAGGCTAAATAAGAAGTGTGATATGTAGTCCTCTAATGTCTCTTCTTCCTTTTGTGACATATGGAAGATGTTGTCTCCTTTTGAATCACTTCCCTTGCAGTAGTCTTTATACTTCCTTAGAAACAAATCTCCCATTCCATCCCAATTAGCTATTGCATTCGCTCCTAAGCCCATGAACCATCTGAGGGCTAACTCCTTCAATCTTGTTGGGAACAACTTAAGCTTATGACTATCAATATTGTAGTCAAAACTTTGACACAGTATGTCAAACTCAAACAAAAAGGTGTCAAGATCTTCCATAACAAGTCCATAGAACTTTGGAAGTGTTGAAGCAGGTATGTTCTTGAGGTTTGGATTGTTAATAAGACTTGGAATTGGAAATGGAAATGTAGGAGCTTCCATTACTGGAGGTGTTGGATATTGAAACTGTGGCGAAAAAGTATTGTTGACTGGAGGGTTTTGAGCAATAGGTGGTCCTGGAGTAGGATTATTATTATGAAAACTGGCCAATATTTCTACAAAAGGATGGAGGTCAAATGTTTCTTGGGTTTCTTCTTCTTTTTTTGAAGATGATGCAACAAACTCAGGACTGGCATCAAGAAATGGTAATTCAAGCTCTTCAAATTCTTCTTTTAGTTAACAAGCTCCTTTGGAAGCAATCTGCCATGAGCATCTTGCCTTCTTCGATGCATGCAAGTAAATTGATGACTTGTGAAGCAAGCTCACAACTTCTTGTATTAACTAAAAATAGGAAACCAATCTAAAAAATAAATGACTCTTTTGAGGTTCCTAGTTTGACACCATCCCCGGCAATGACACCAAAAATGAACAGTCTCACAATAGGTAGAAATAATCATGCCATTGTCTCACTTAAGGGTAAGATATCTATGCTATGGATTACCTATCCCCATCATGAAATGCATTTAGATTGTCAACCCAGGGATGTAGACTTGAAATGGGCAGTACTTTTTGTGCACTAAGTTCCTTTAGGAGTCATAACACCTATGCTGCAGGAAGATAAAATACATGAAAGGAATCTATGCTATTGCTGTAGGAAGTAAACACACTTGACTATTGAATGGAATTACTATAGAAAACTTATGAAATAAATCTAAGCCTGCCTAACAACTCAAAACATTCACTATACCCATTTCTGCAAATGCTGCAGGAACAAACATAGTGGCAATGCTGCAAGAATAAAATAGTAACTCTATTTGAAAATAGGAAAAGATCAGGAAGAAAATCTATTCTACCTTAATCTAATCCACCTTCCAAGTGGGCCCCCTTGGTTGGCTTCTGCTAACTACTCAACACAAGAGATAATCCAAAATCACTCTTCCATTAAAATCTTCTTAACTGGTTACATAACAATTGAATAACTCATGAAGAGAAAAAATAGAGCAACTTCCACTATACTAAATACATAATTCTATCTTTCTTCATTACCTTCTAAATCAGTCCAAATTCATTTATATCAAGGATTGACACTTATTGAAAACATAACAAAAAAGTCTCATTAAACCTCACCAAATATGGAGGAGATAAAACAACCATGATATAATACAAGTACTACTGGCAACAGAATAACAGTTATGAGGAAATATAGTAGAACTTAATTCCCTATATTCTCTACAACAGTAGCTCCTTCAAAGCTCAGCACATCCATCAGAATTGTGTTGGATTCTTCCACCATGGTTGGTCTTCTAACACTCCTTTAATGCATATGCGCCACTCTTCATACCGCTCTATGTTTACTTTGTCATCTAGGAATGGAAAGTCATCCACATTCCTATTGGACGGCTTCATCATGACCAGCAAAGAGCTCTAGTCAACAAAGATTCAATACATTGGCTTCCCCTTGCAAGTGGCTCAGTTAAACTAAATTTTGATGGTTCATCCCGAGGAAACCTAGGAAAGTCAGGGATAGGGGTTTGTATCAGAAATCAGTAGGGTCAAGTTTTTGCCATCAAAATAGCCTCTATTCTGGCAGGAACAAATAACATGGTTGAGGCCTATGCCTTGTTTACAGGGTTAGCTCTAGCAAAAAAAGGGGGTTTTCAATCTTTACACATTGAAGGTGACTCTATGGTGATCATTAATCCATGCATTAAACAGGAGTCACATAGCTAGAAACTTTCATATATCCTCCAACAAATATGGTGGCTTCTTGATTCATTTAAAGTAATTTATCTTTCCCACACTCTGAGGGAAGGAAATATGTTGGCAGATTTTCTAGCCAGCTTAGGGTGAGATGGGACTAATCTTGAAGATTTAGAGCTAGGAGAATTTATAATATCTAACAGAGATATTCAAAATTTGATTAAGCAAGATCAAAAATACATTTCAAACACCTCAACCTAGTTCATGAAGGTACACCCAATTATATCTTGTGATGCATTTTCCTCCCCATGTACTCTAATCATGATATTGAGTCATCCTATCTTCAGTTCTAGATTCTACATGCTTGAATCCCTTCAGGCACCGTACACAAGCTAATTGTTTTGGAGGTTAAATAAATTCTTTCCAACTTTTGCATTTGGTCTTCACGTGGCTTCCCGCATATAACATGTTTTTAGAATGCCATGACTGGTGAGAAGTACACACTAACATAGCACATTTACTTTCTAACGGCTTTAGAATTAATTCAAGTGTGTGAGTTTTCTTGTGGTGTGAGCTCAAGCCTCTATATAATTTATGGGGTTGTTTTTGCCAATTCAAAGCAATTTTTTCTTTTGTTATGGTTTCAAGGTTTGTATCCGTGTGCTATCTCAAGCATGGAGTTTCCACAATGTGTGTCCTACGGTCACCTTCATGCCAAGTTGATGTCTCAGAACTATAGGGTGCTCATATCTTCGCCTATCTTCGAGCAACCTTTTCCTAGTCAAATCGATGGCCCAAAGCTTGATCAAGTTTTTGTGTGCCAATCTATGTTACATTACAAGGTTGTTCGCAAGGTTAGCAGAGAACATGTGCTTTGACCAAGGACCAAATTAGTCTTATTTCCATCGCAATTGGTGTCCATTTTCTTATCCAATTTGATGGATCTTCTACAATCAGTAGACTTAGTGTTCATCATTGCTAATAGAATAGTTCGCCCACAATTCATCTCAGATAATCGGCTTATGGTTGCCCTACATAATTATGATCTTTGGTTGGGCAAAGCTCTAGTGGGAGGCATTTTTTCTCACTACGAACTCGTGTCAATTCATGAACATTTGATGGCATATGATAGCTTCAAATGGGCCATGGAAAAATGGATCTTTTGAATTATCACTACCAATTTGCAGATTGTGGGTTCTTCTCTAGGAAAGGAGCTTGCTAACAGGATTAGGCATCATGCCTATGCAGTATTGGATCTTTTGAGTTCACCTTCTCCATTGGCTCTGTCGCTTCTTCCTCTGGTGCCAACGTCAAGCAGTGTTATGCTCTTTGTTGCATCCACATGGGTCCCTGATCTCAATGTGCCCCTTTCACTGATTCTCTCATCCTCCGAGCTTCCTACTGCAATGGTGGATCTTGATGGTTGGGTGACGGTGACTCCCTCGACTCCTCCTGTGGGTTGGGAGAAGGTGTGGGATCCTGTGCAGCGTTCTTCCTCTCCAATGCTTATGGAGGAATGATAATTTCTCTTCATACTGAACTGCTTGAAATTATAGCATTTTTGTTGTTTTCATGATCTATGATCCCTAATAGAGGGTTTTTTGTTGAAAATGTTTGAGATTGGTCTATCAGGGATTTTGTATTTTCCCTTTTTGGTAAATCATATGTAAATGGATATATTATGTATGTACAGGACAAGGAATCTGGGTTTTCTTTCTTATTCTTTCTTGGAGGAGTCTTTGAATCAGTTTTAATATAAATATATTTATGGTGGCTTGTCCACTTTGGCTTTAAAAAAAAAAATCAATTTAATTAGATTTCTCATGGGTTGAATCTTTAGAACTATTTCATATAAAGAGGCTCAAAATCCCTAAATTCAACACATACCTAGCCTAACACAGAATTGTTTTTTCAAATGACAATATGCACCATTAACCAAAGAAGAAATAATCTTATAAAAATGCAAGCATACCCAATTAATTGTAAATTGTAGAGCTAATCGATATTTTCCCTGAAAAACTCTCGATTCGTGAAAAATCATTTACCCAATTTTCAATAATTTTTTGTATTTAAATTTTATTAAAGTCAACTTGAAATCCCCCCAAAATGGAAAAATGCATTAAAAAAATGTTGCAATAGTAATAGGACTGATAGTGTAACCAAATTAGAGAATGTGCAGAATCAACATGGGAATAGTTTGTTATTATATCACTTAGTTTTCTTTATGAGCTCTTGAAAACCCTAAATAGAGGAGCGAGAGGATCAATGACGGTCATCAACTAAATTTTAAAGGGCCTTAATCATCCTAAATCATAGGGGAGGGTGTGTGACAATGTCGAAGCAACTAACAAATCATCTCTAAATCACATCTTTGATATTATCCAAACTCTTTGCATGCCCCACATCATGGGTTTTGATGCGAACAAGTTTATAACTAAATATTTATACTAATTCTAAAACTATACTGATGGGGAAGGAGTGAACAACTATGGTTTAAAATTAATCTTATAATGTACTTTAAAAATTTGAATGATTATAGACTATTAATATTTATATTATAAATTAAAAACAATGTAAAATTTATACTATATATATTCAATTTTTAATATACAATTACAATTTCTTATTTATATATATTTTAAATTTATAATTAATATGTTTAATTTTTAATATATAGAGAATGTATGACAAGAAAATATTTGATGTGTGATTTCTATATAGTTATGAATGATTGAATATATTTTGTATATGATTTAAATTTTTTAAATAAATACATTTAATTTTTGGTCGGATACATATAATTTATTATATGAGAAATATGTCCAAAGTGCTCCATCAAATAAACAAGTGATTACAAACAAGCTTACATACTTGTAACAAAACAACCTCTAACACATAATCATTAACATTTGTCTCCACCTAAAATAGTAGTTGCAAGATAGGTAGTGCACGAATCTACGACCTACTAATCTTTTAGTTCAATTATACATCTTTTGTTGAATTCTACACCATATAAAGGACCTACCAATTGCCGCTATAGAATATATGCAAGTGTAGAATATGATTTGATAAGCTCTCTCAAATATTGAACTACCTCTATCAAACTCCTTGCCTCAATCACAATGAAAGTTTTGAATCACTTCAAAGTGACATCAACTTTTACTAAATTCCTAGTTGAATTGGTGTCTAATAAATTTTAATCTTAGTTACTATATAACCTTAATTAATATTTGATCTCATACTTAAGATAACTATTTGATATATTTGGTGTTTTCCCTCTCTGAAAAAGTTAACTAAATATTTGTCTATGTATGGAGGAAACTTTGTAGTTAAGCATGCACGAGCTAGAGTATTATTGGGACAGGTAACCTCATGGGAAGTCTCAGTGCTTTACCTCTGTGAGCATCACCTAGATGCAATAAGTGCTAAGTGTTCGATTCATTCTCATAAGAGATGGGTTCTTGTGAACCACTACTCATGAAACATGGGTCAATGAATTTGACTCAAAAAACTACACAGTTGAATCCTGGTAGCAATATCACAATTTGACTCGGTGGGTAAAATATATCCTACTTACCAATTTATGAGCTTAACGGGCTTTCTAATGAAGTTTTAAAAATGAGGTTGCAAGAAGAGTGAGATTAACCGTGGAGGAAACTTCGTAGTTAAGTTCACTTGAGTTGGATTAGTACTGGGATCGGTGACCTCTTGGGAAGTCTCAGTGCTTCACCTTTGTGAGCATCACCTAGATGCAATGAGTACAAAGTGTTCCATTCATTCTCATGAGAGATGGGTTCTTGTGAGACACTAGTACTTATGAAGCATGGGTCAATGAGTTTGAATTAAAAAAACTACATAGTTGAATCCTGATAGCAATATCACAATTTAACTTGCTATGGAAAATATCTCCTACTTATCAATTGATGAGCTTAAGGGGATTTCTAATGAATGGTTCATAAGGCACAACACTTGTTGAAGGTTTTGGAAATGTGGTTTCTAGAAGAGTGGGCCTAACCATGGAGGAAACTTCATAGTTAAGTGCGCTCAAGCTAGAGGAGTACTGGGATGGTTGACCTCCCGAGAAGTCCTAGTGCTTCACCTCTGTGAGCATCACCTAGATGCTAAGTGTTCCATTCATTCTCACGAGAGATGGGTTCTTGCCAACCACTACTCATGAAACATGGGTCAATGAGTTTCGCTTAAAAAAATACATAGTTGAATCCTGATAGTAGCATCACACTTTGACTTGTTGTGGAAAATATCTTCTACTTGTCAATTGATGAGCTTAAGGGGCTTTCTAATCAATGGTTTATAAGGCACACCACTTGCTGCAGGTTTTGCAAATGGGGTTGCAAGCAGAGTGAGCTTAACCATGGAGGAAACTTCATAGTGAAGCGTGCTCAAGCTAGAGTAGTACTGGAATGGGTGACGTCTCAGGAAGTCTTAGTGCTTCACCTTTGTGAGCATCACCTAGATGCAATGAGTACTAAGTATTTCCATTCATTCTCATGAGAGATGTGTTCTTGTGAAACACTACTCATGAAACATGGGTTAATGAGTTTGACTAAAAAAACCACACAATTGAATCATAATAGCAATATCACAATTTGACTTGTTGTGGAAAATATCTCCTACTTATCAATTGATAAGCCTAAGGGGATTTCTAATAAATGGTTCATAAGGCACAACACTTGTTGAAGGTTTTGCAAATGGGGTTGCAAGCAGAGTGGGCTTAAGCATGGAGACATTTTTTTAGTTAAACATGCTCAAGATGGAGTATTACTGGGATGGGTGACCTCCTGGGAAGTCCTAGTGCTTCACCTTTGTGAGCATCACCTAGATGCAATGAGTGCTAAGTGTTCCATTCATTCTCATGAGAGATGGATTCTTGTGAACCACTACTCATGAAACATGGGTCAATGAGTTTGTCTAAAAAAACTACACAGTTGAATCTGTTGGTACTCAAAAATACATGGGTTTTTGAGCACCTTGTTAAAATTTTACAGTTTGAGGTCTTACAAATGCTTTTTGTGCCTATTTGCCCGGATGAGATTCTGAGGTTTTCAATGCATGTCAAGTGCTTATCACCTTTGTTTTGGCAATTGAGGACATCCCAGGTCATTAATTTCAAGTTTCAAGTTGTTTCATGATGTCTTGTTTTGAGCACTTGTCCCAATTCTGCATTTTTGCTTAAGTGTCAAATTGTTGTAGCAGGCCCTATTTGCATTTGAATATCTTTTGTCATGTGATTAGTCATGACATGCCGGTTGTGGCATCATATTGTAGGCATGGGAGTGAGTCATCCTATCAATTTTCAGCCCCTCCATGTGCCCGTTTGACCCATTTTCCAATGTCATTCCATTTGCAATTTGTTAGAATTCTCTAAGTGTGCACTGTTCAGAATTCTAAATGGCCTACTTTGAGGTATCCCAGTTTGTGTCCTGTGCAAGGTCTGGCATAATTGAGTGTGGTTCCATACTGTAGACCTGGAAGACTACTTGTCTGTGGATTTTGAAGTTTCTGCCAATCCATTTGACCATTTTCCTAGGACATTTCCAAATCAGATTTCTATGATTTTCACTATTCTGTTTCAAAATGTTACTGACTGGCTGACTTTGGTGTTTGGTGATAATTCATCATCTGATTTTCTGAGCATGCTAATTATGGATTCATGTTCCTTGTTTAGGGGTGAATCAATGCCCAAGATTCTGGTCTCTGAAAGTTTCCTTCGGTCAGTTTTCAAGGCCGCTCCTGGAGACCAGCTAATGTTATTCGAAAAATTTTACAAGGTGCACAGTGAGATTGTGATTTTGATATGGTTTTGTCTCAAACTTCTTTCAAGTGGTTGCATACGAAAGTGCAAAGAGTGAATGTGGATTTTGTAGTGGAATGCTAAATGAAAGGTGAAAGGGTTTCAAATTTGTAAATGTTACAAGTCATCAGCAAGCTCTTGCATGTGTTGATAGTTTAAATAATACTTTGATTATTGGGGCTGCTAGTGCTTGGCCAAACAAGATCAACATTTGAGTCTCTGAGAACAAGATACAAGCCAGTGAGTATGCCTTTTCCTTCAATGCAAAGTAAAGATTATCAAAGCGACTGCCTGCATAAATGAGCAACTGAGAAAACAACAAGGCAATAAATGAATACAAAGGAGACCATAACAATGAGAAAAATGAATTCAAAGAGAAGCCATCATGTGATGGAGGCACATTTTAAAGAAAGGGGAATGCTAGACCATTGCTTAGGAAAGATGAATCAATGGATTTTGAAAACGCAGATTTGCAAAAAAAAAAATAGTCATATTGCAGGGGGCATAACTTTTTATTGAACCGTTGGATCGGGCTAAATTTTAGATATGTTGTCGCAAATCTAGTTCTCTAGATTCTCAACGGAGCGATTTTTCAAATTTATCCTGGTTCTGGAGTTACAATCGACTGAGTGCGGCACTATCTAAACTGCCCTTAACAGTCACAAAGAAAATATATCCCACATTCACTGGGATTGGGGAGTTTCAAGTATTTAAATACTTCGGCACTCCAATGCATTGTAAACAAAGAGGCAAGAGGCTACTTGGCAGGCCCCTTGGCTGGAGGTCTCTGTGCATGGTGGGCCCCACAAATTTTGAACGAAAATGTGAAGAAGGCTTTAAAACCCTCAGCAAAATTGTCCCACATTGATCCCGGATTGAGAAATTATAGTGTTTATAAGCAATGACCCACACAAGATGAAATAAGAAGAAGTGTTGGAGGCTATGCTCACACGACCCTCCATGTTGGCGTCTCAGTTTCTATTCCTGTGAATGCACAGGTAAGGTAATTTTGTAGGAATGGACGTGGGATGGTGATGAGGACAAAGATGACATGTGGCGCACGCTCGTGAGTTCGCTAGACCATACCCGACAGTTAGTGAAGACTTGGAGATTTGGAGGTAGCAGTTAACTAATCGCTAGTCGCCCAATCTCCAGATGCTAGCGGTTAAGCTGCTAACATCTAGAGATTCAAAGATAACTAGTCGCTAGTTCTCTGGATGGTTCGCGGTCAGAGGTTAACATTCAGAGATTCGGAGGTAGCCTGCAGTCGCCAGTTCTCTAGATCATTTGCAGTCAAGACAAGTCATTCTAAGATTGGGAGAATGGGCTTAGTTGCCCATTCTCCAAATGTTACCCATGGTCAAGGCAGAATTTAGAGATTTGGAGAATGGCTATTTCGCCAGGTCCCCAGGCTTAACCGTAGTTAAAGAATTCATTTAGAGATTTAGAGATCAAAGCCATTTGCCAGTTCTCCCAATGAGGTGGTTAACCTGAGGTTTGTCCAAGAAATGAATCACGGCGTGACAAGTGTCAAGTTCTGGTGCATCCTGAGGATAAAATGTGAAAATGATTAAAAATTGCAGACTTAAAAAGAATTTAGGAAAATGACATAGTTTGGACTATAGAGAAATATTCAAAAATTTAAAAGATAGAGCCTGTTCACAAATTAATTGCCTGGAGATTCAATTTTTGTCAGAATATACAAGTGTTATATGTTTCCGAAAATGGGAAAAGACAAGGAATCCAATGGTGATGATTATTTTTAGTTTCAGTGAAGTGTGAAAGAGCAGTCTGGGTTTGAAATCCGAGGATCAGAATCAGAGTCAGATCAGTTGGGAAATGATTGCACATAGTGGTTCAGTTTGGGAATCAGTTGCAAAGCAAAGTGTGGGAAAACCTGGAGATATTTTCATGCTAGAGATGGACAGTTGTCAGTTAGTTTTGAACTGACTCTCATTTGCTATATCTCAGTTTTTCTCTCATTTGTAAAAGGATGTTGAAAATTTATGATGCTAGGACAGCTTCAGGCTTCTGAGTCTTATATTTTTGTGTTCATAGTTTTGCAATGTACAGTTTCAGATAAATTTTAATGAAAATAATGGAATCCTTGTTCAGTTCTTTGTTTGATGTCTTTATATGCATTGTTTAAATTCTTGTATATTGACTTGTAAGGCATGTTAATATACCAGTTATAAGGTATATGTGGGTTTGAATTTGAGTTTCTTTCAAGGAGAGAGTAAGTCTTGATTTCAAATTCTAAGAATTCTAGGTCTGCATATGAATTTGATGTCCAGGTATTGAAATGAGAGGAATGGTTTGCAAGGCATTCCATTTCGGTTCTTGAGTTGGAGTTAGGGTTTTCTAGGATTGCATATTTGTTTGACTCTAGTGCCCAATAGATAAGGCACTGGTCTTGGCTTGAATAGTAGTTTTCTTCATCAAGCATTAATTGAAATCATTTTACTTTCCTGTTGTTATGAACATTCATGTCTGATTGTATTCAAGTAGTACAATTCATTTGCAAATTCCTTGAAGAGTGAATCACTAGGTTGCCCTGCCTTAAAAGGGAAGAAGGATGAAGATCCTTGTTTCACTGGTTCTTGCTATTCTTGCAATCATGGTTTATTTGGTTAAACTCTGTTTACAATTGATTTTGGTCATCTGCAGAGTGTTTCATAAGTTGGTTAGATAAATGGTGAATAGCAGGGCAATGTCCACTTTTATGTATACTGTGTAATCAGTCATATGTTTTAGGTATACCCGCCTGGGTCTGTGGAACCTGAAGTGTAGAAGGAGTTTCTCCTTGTCAATTAGTCTTTTCTTGCTTGGAATTAGGAGTCTGGGAATCAAAGAATTCTATCTAAATACTCATGGCTGTGTCTTAAGATTCAGTAAGAAAAATCGCTAACAGAATCCTAAGAGCAATATCACAATTTGACTTGCTGTGAAAAATATCTCCTACTTATCAATTGATGAGCTTTAGGGGCCTTCTAATGAATGGCTCGTAAGGCACAACACTTGTTGAAGGTTTTGAAAATGGGCTTGCAAGAAGAGTGAGCTTAACCATGGAGGAAACTTTGTAGTTAAGCGTGTTCAAGCTAGAGTAGTACTGAGATGGGTGACCTCCAGAGAAGTCTTGGTTCTTCACCTCTATGAGCATCACTTAAATGCAATGAGTGCTAAGTCTTTCATTCATTCTCATGAGAGATGAGTTCTTGTGAACCACTACTCATAAACACGGTTCAATGAGTTTGACTCAAAAAAATACACAATTGAATCCTAATAGCAATTTCACAATTTGACTTGTTGTGGAAAATATCTCCTACGTATCAATTGATGAGCTCAAGGGGCTTTCTAATGAATGGTTCATAAGGCACAACACTTGATGAAGGTTTTGCAAATGAGGTTGCAAGCAGAGTGGGCTTAACCATGGAAGAAACTTTGTATTTAAGCATGCTCGAGCTGGTGTAGTACTGAGATGGGTGACCTACTGAGAAGTCATGGTACTTCACCTCTGTGAGCATCACCTAGATGCAATGAGTGCTAAGTGTTCCATTCATTCTCATGAGAGATGGGTTCTTGTGAACCACTACTCATGAAACATGAATCAATGAGTTTGACTCAAAAAACTACACACTTGAATCCTGATAGCAATATCACAATTTGACTTGTTGTGGAAAATATTTCCTACTTTTCAATATAAATATAAACAATAAAATCATTTTTTTATGATTCATGAGTTAAACTCTATTTTATATGCATTTCTATACTATGGCAAATGTCTTTAAGTTTCTTTAAAATAATGTCTCTTTTTTAAAACTTTTTAGATTTTCTAAAATCTGATTTTTCCTTTTTAAAACTTTTTACATTTTTTAAAATCTAATTTTCCCTCAACAATAAGTGATTTCCACTATTCATAATAATAAGATGCCATGGCATGTGGATTAAATTGTGTTAAATCCAGTATTAAACAAAATATTTTAAATTAGATTAAATTGATGCAAAAATATTTAACACAAGCGATTGCATTTGATTTTTCCTATTTTAAAAAAAAATATTTTACTTTTGATTTGCCAAATGATTTTTGCTGCTATGCTGTTAAATCAACAACCAAATACTAGATGTTACATCACTACTCACCTTGGCTGTAACAAAAAAATTATATCAAATCAAGTACAGTATTGAGCAGTATACTGGTTGCCACATGCACACAAGCGTGAACAGACTCCTACCTTGGTTAATACAGCATATACCAAGCAAGAGTGTAGTGTTGTGTTGTGGTGTGTTGTAAGCCAAATAGAATCCAGCCACACACCAGGGGGTCGGGTACATGAGGGTTCATTCTTTGGCTGACAGGTGGAAACAAATACTCTTTTGTCAGTATTGTCAAACTCCCCTAAATGTTGGGAAGTTTATACAACAGTTGAGCTAAAGGACTCTCGGCTCGAGAGCAGGAGAGAAGCCAAAAGTGAAAACCAAGCGGTTTTTAGGTATAGCTAAAGCTAGCCTTGTACAAAGGGTTAGATTGTCTTCAAGAGTCTCTACAAGTTGGCTGAATATTTTAGTGGGCTGAGTAGTGTGGGTTATTTGGTTGCCATACAATTTTAGGATGTACAGTTCTTTTACAAATATTAGAATGTGTGTTTTCTGTACTCTTTGTTGTCTTTCCTCATTCTTGTGTTTTCATTATATACCTCTGGGTAATTGTTTGCCATTTGTTCATTTTAAACACTTACCATTTGCGTGAAGAATGCCTTTTATGATTTATATTTGATAAATTTCTGTAGAAAAGTAATAAAATACAAACATATAGAACTCTACCAGAGAAGATTTACCCAATGGCCTGCAAATATTATTTATTACAGAGAATTGCATCACCCTATTTTACAGAGATTTTGAAATGACGGATTATTTTCCCTCATCTTCTGAAATCCCCACAAATTAGATACATCCTGAAATATGGGAAATATTTTCAGACTACACATGAAGTTCATGACCAAAAATGATAGGTATCCAGATCAGTATCAGATGATGCATAGTCAGAATGGTCGCTGCAGCATCTAGACTGTAATGTGGACCTATTCAATTCTCATTTGTGAGAGAAAATTCTTAAGAACATAGTACATAATTAATTTGTGATGCAGGAGCATTCTAGGTGAATTTGCAATCAGCATTAACCAAAAAGATTTATATTTTATGTTTTGTAGTATATTTGACTTTTTTGAATTTTTAGTATTTAATAAGTCAAATATTTTCTTAAAATATTTTAGATGGCTTCAAATTCAAATTCTTTGGGATTACATCGTATGACAGAATCTCCTAAAAATAGTGGGCATCCAAAGGAGCATTTGTGGGTTCCTAAGATTGGGAGTCAATAAGGAGTGCAGGTGGTCTTACATGGACATCTATTTTTAGCATGCTGGAAGAGGAGTTGTAAGAACTCTTAATGAAACTTTTAAAATGAAATTCAAATGAAAATAAGTGGAAATCTAATTTGGGCAATACCATTTATGGGTCCCCAAACGAAATGAAAGGGTTGACATATACTTGTGGAATTTCAATTTTGCTATTCAGTTGTTGCAGGTGTAGTTTTGAGGAGAGAAGAGATGGAAGAAGGCTATTTTGAGAAGGATATTGCTGCTGTAACCCACCATTGTCTGCAAGTCTATATCAGATTGTAATGTGGAGATGAGAAGCCAATAGATGTGGTTCATTGTTTTTAAAACTTGTTCCAAATTTTCAATGACAATCCCTGTAGTTTGTTGTATCAATTTGATGTCCATATAATCGTTGTTTGCTGATTTCAAATCAGATTTGCAATCCAGGTGTTGTTGAGGGGTAGGACAACCCCTCTTGCATCAAGTTGCCACTAGGTTTGGAGGAAAGAATTCACTTTAATTCTACAATCTATTCTATTCTCTTTTAAATCTTCAAATCCCATATAAACTTCATGTCACTTGCACATGGCTATCAAAATGAATGGGAATATCAACATATTTTAGAGGTAGTGAGTAATGCCCCGCTAGGGAACCTAGGAGAAATTAACCTTAACATGCTACTAAGTTTATAGAATAATTTATTTTTTAAGAGTTTACACAACAACATTGTATAACAATGCGGAAGCACTACAATATAATTATAACTCATGCATACAAGTATAACTCAACACATAGATTACAAATCTCAAGAGTTCCTTGGTGTAGATTACGTAAATATTAATTAATTACTTCAGATTAAATGTAATTACAAATCTCATATATACAAATGAATAACAAGTACAATATCATAGAAATGAAACATAAATACAACTGATACCATAAGGTATACATAACGAACCATCATCCACTCCACAGGTCGCAGGGTATTTAATAACCAATCATATACAAGGTACATGTACAATATCCTGAGATAAGAGCAAGTCTCCAATAATGATAAACAAGGAAGAATGTAACAACAACAAAGATCATCCAGCACCGGTTCAAGAACGTTGGAATCTCAATGGTAAAAGAAACACTACCACCCGACCACGTGGAACCAAAAGTACACTCCCACCGTGCCGAGGAGATAACAACAGATCTCACTCAGATATCAAACACCAAAATCCACACAATACAACACCTAGGCAAGTGATCCTAAAATCTCTCTATCTCAAAAAGGCACAACACCAATTGCAAGATAAAACATACTCAACCAGAGGCAACCAACACACATAGGAAACCTAAGATGCATATAGGGAAATGTCATCACGTGAGCCAACTCTAAAGTTATCCCAGTAGTCTCTCTAGACCCCGACGCCCTAGTGACTCTATGCGGTATCAGTAATCCTCTCATGCAGATGAGGTACCAATTATGCCATATCCAGTCCACGCAAGTGGCAAACATCTTCCCACTCCCATCCTACTCAAGACCTCAATCAAGTACTCAGGCATGGGTGAGGCACACATTATCTTATTAATTCATTTTAAATTCTCAGTGTCTTTAAGTTATCACTTTATTAAGTAACTTGTAAAGGATACCCATGTAGCCACTTATGGGCTCCAACGACTCCAAACCAAGTCACTTCCCATCTATACTCTCAGATAACCTACCCTAATGCTCCAACCAAAATAACAAAGAGAAAAATGAACCAAAATCACAAAAGCTTCTCATAAATCATAAACTATGATAATCACCAAAGTAAAAAAATGGAGCATAGTAGATACCAAAGGTCAAAGTAGACATTACCAGGATCAAATAGTCCATCTCAATATAGACATTACCAAAGGTCATCCATCCCATAATGGATACCTCAAGGATAATAATGATCCACAGAGTCTCATATCACAAGACCAATGATAATCACAACATCAATGACATCCATCTCTAAATACGAAGTAACATAATCCACAAAGATAATCATCAAAACAATCTTAGTAAAAAAAATAAGGTGGCTGAATAAAATCTCAACACAATGGTGATCGTCACCCTTTTAGGGTCAACTATCATAATAAATCGATACACATGACATCTCCTACAAATGCACCCCAAAACCACACCTAAACCAATCGTGACACAAAAATGGTCATGACATAGAAAATAAAACCTCAAAGCCTCTGGTTTGCATACCCTAAAAGGTCAACTTAGTTTCCTAATAACATCACCACATAATGCAACAAGGTATACAAAAGAAACCAAAGCACAATTCAAGTTTTAATTTTTTAAAACATTCAATTCATTTACAAAGGTCCCATTTGACCATAAATACAATCATACAAAATTCCATGAATAAATGCATATTTATATAATAAATAATTTTAATTGAAACATCTCATTATATAATTTAAACACACTGAGAATCATGATATTACCCATCCCATAAATAGAAATATTGTTTTAAATAATTAATATCCGAATTACTCAACATTAATTAAGCAATAACATAAAATATGTATCAATTATTATTTAACATCATTAATTAATAAATATTTATATTAATAAACTTAATTATTAAATATTATAAATAAATACTAATTATATTTTTTTAAATTTTAAATTTTAATAAATAAAATTTTATTATTTTATTCATTATTTTTGTTTTAAAAATAAAACCCTTGTGTGGGAGGTCCGACCCTCCCACACATGTTGCTGACCGCAACAGTGGTTGTGGCAACAGTCGTGTTGTTGACTGCAGCACTGACTGTGGTAGTAGTCGTGCTGCTAGCTGCAACTACTATTGCGGTGGCAGTCAATGCCACAGGGTGAGGGAAATAAAACCCCCGCCCCCAAAATATATATATTTTTTCAAAAAAAAATTATTATTTCAAAAAGAATTATATATATATATATATATATATATATATATATATATATATATATATATATATATATATATATATATATATATATATATATATTGTGTGTGTGTGTGTGAAAATACATTTGAAAAAATATATTACAAAATATATATATATATATATATATATATATATATTGTGTGTGTGTGAGAAAATACATTTGAAAAAATATATTACAAAATATATATATATATATATATATATGTGTGTGTGAAAATACATTTGAAAAAATATATTACAAAATATATATATATATATATATATATATATATATATATATATATATATATATATATATATATATATATTTTCAAATATATTTTCACACACACACACACATATATATATATATATATATATATATATATATATATTTTGTAATATATTTTTTCAAATGTATTTTCTCACACACACACACACACACACACACTATATATATATATATATATATATATATATATATATATATATATATTATAAAGTAATAGCAACCTATGCTTCTAAAACTCTCAATTATGACATGTATAAAATAAATGCATAAATATAGCTTCAATAGAGAGATGCATTCATTTATCTACAAGGTTCATGCAAATATACTCAAGGGGGGAAATGGTTAACAAATTTGGTATAACCTTAATTAGGAAAAACTCACATTTTTTTATAAACTCCTCCCTAGATTTTCAGATAAACTCCATAGAATACCAGATATATCATTAACACAATTTTCTATGAAACCCTAATCACACCCATCTCAAAATTTTCAAAACAAGAACTTTTATTCAAACACGGTTTTCCAAACAATTTGAAAAACATGAAGAAGACAATCTTTCAAAATTGAAAATTGCAAAGGGTTCAAAAGCCTACCTCAATATACAAAGTTGAATCGAAGACCAATTCCAATTTTTGAAAACTCCGAGCTTTCAAAAACACGCTAAACATAATCCTCCCAAAATTGCCAATCTTATAAACCTGATAACTTCCCTCTAAATATGACCACAACCCTCCAATATAGAAAACCTGTCAAACTAGGGTTTCAAAACATGCAACACCATAAACAAGGCGAACTTCACTCTAAAAATATAAAAAATATCACTTAATTCGAAATCACTGAAATCGGAACTTAACATGCAATACCCAAATAAGAATTAGAAATCAACCCTCTAGCATTGTTTTTATCAATTTCTTTTTTGCATATTTAATTAATTATAATAATAATTATATGCACTTTCTAATTAACTCCTAACTCAACTTTGACTTAAATTTATAATTCAATTTTATTAAACTGAATGTGCAACTTAAATTGCATAGTAATATTTAATTAATCAATTAATAATTGTGCAATTGATATTAAATATTAAATAAATCAATTATGCTTAAAATCTCATCTTTAAATTTAATAATTAATTAAATCTTTTTATTCCAAACTTGATTTTTAACTAAGTTTTTTAATTAAATAAAGATATTTAATTAACCTTCAATAATTAAATATCCTTATATTTAATATTCTGATATTTCCAAAATATAATTATTCTAATATAATAATTAATCTCAATTAATTCATTTTCAATAAATAAATCACGCAACAAAACTCACATGATTGTAACACATGAAAATCAGCTAACTCAAAATAACCATCATGCTCAAATGAAGGGTTCACAAATTCATGTCACTTCAACGAATTCGGATAGGTAGTAAATAAGATACTTGTCCCCTATTTTAAGACAAATGATGGCTTAGGTTGGGATTGGATCTATCTGTTATCTCCCCTCTTACCATTGAGATATTGCGATAACACACGCTCATCCTGATAATTCAGGGAAGTCAATGTCCAGTCTCTGAAATCCTACATAAAAAACGATCATATATATAAAAACGATCATATATATACATGTATAAATATATAACAAAAAATGGTAAAGACCGATGATCTCGCAAGTAACTACGACTCTGTCCCTCAACCACATCAGGCACATCAAATAGAAATATAAAACATATGAGAGGCGCATTACATAGTAAAATTAATCTCATCAACCATTGACTAACTCATTCACAAATCATTTCATACTAGCATACACCCATCTTAGCATGCATCAAATACGAGCCAATGGGTTTCCAAAAGCCCCGATGTGGATTTCCTATGTTCTTTCATTTGTGGTTTGATTACCACCTCCACTCTACTGGATATTTCTCAGCACATAACAGATCCATGTTGAGGCTTCAATGTGCTACTTTAAGGAAGATTTGTATAAATTTTTATTAATATCCAAGTTTAGGTGGGTGGTAAAATATGTCCCTGCACAAATATCTATTTATAAATGCAACTCCTCTCACTTGTCTAAAAATTTATTTGTAATCCACTTTTATAAAAAAATTGCACTTCAAGGTTTTTAAATGCTTTGTATTACATGCTGAAACCTGTACTAACACAATAAACAAATCTCATTATGAAGACCAGTCGTTGACTGAACAATTACACATCCAGTTATACAATCAATATTAATTTGGTCATACCAAGATAAATTATTGTTTAAATAATATTACAAGCAGTTTATGTAGTATCTTATCTGTAAAGAGCGTTTCTTTAGAGTGAATGTGAACAGAGTACAAGAATCTTAAAAGTAGAAGTGACTAGCAGGATAACTTTGGGGTTCATCATTTAGAAACGGCCCATTTTGTTTGAAAAGTCCTTCAAGCTGAAGGAAGATCAGAAATAGCTTGACTGACTTTGAAGAAGTTGGAAATATGCCAAGATTTTGGCTGCAAGAGACCTTGTTGCAGGAGATCCTTTCTGGGCGAGATCAATGAGTGGCATTTGGGCTTGATTCCCATATTCTAATCTGTAGCTTTCATTTCTGAAAATTCTTTCTAGGATCCATACAGATTTCTCTTGAGCTGCTGCACTTCCAACAGTAAGCAGCCTTAAAATAGGTCTAACGCCATGCGCCCCTGCAATAGCATTGACACCCTTTTCCCAAATCTCATCACTAAGTAAAGTGGACAAGGCATCCAGTGCTGCTTCATCTGCTTGCCTATCTCTGTCATCCAACACTTGTAGTAGTGGAACAAGCGCTCCAGCCTCAACCAGACAAAATGATGTTTTCACTGAACAACAACCACCATGGACTTCACAAGTCAGTTTGGAAGATGGAGAAATACAGAACCAACTACACTTTTTGGACACTGGAGTAGTCAATGATAGTGAATTTTGAGAAAATTGTGCTAGTGAGATTGATGCTCTAGACTTGGCAATTGGAGGCCCACAAATAAGTAATTGCACAAGTAATGGTATTGCATCATGCTCCACAGTTAGATGTTGTAGCCTTTTATCTGAAGGAATTGTAAAGCGAACCAAGGCTCCTGCAGCATTCTCCACCAAATGATTCCGTGCAGACCGAACAGCAGTTTCAGTGTTATTTATGTGAAGTAAACCAATTATTACTTGCAGAGCATTGGCTTGTAAAAGAATTTCTGTAATTATACTATCATTTACTGGGAAATTGCTGATAATACCCAAAACAGAAGCCTTTTCATCCTCTCTTAGTGATACTGAAAGAAGTTTCACCAAAGAAACAATGTAAGTTTTTCCAAGTTGATCTGCTAGCTCTCTTCCTGATCCATCTTGAGACAGGGAGTAAAGTAACTCTAAAGCACTTATTCGAAGTTCTTTGTCTTTAGCATGAAAAAATGGTAAGAGGAGCTGTATTGCACCACTTTCTCTCATTTTAAATCTAACCTGAGAAGCCCTTGGTGGGCATGCCATACCATTAAGAGCTTGAAGTAGGTGACCCTGAATAACAGGCCCAACAAGGTTCAAAAGTGAGAGTAACTGACAAATTATGTCATCATTTTCCAGTACCCCATCTGATAAGTCACATTTCCATTCATGACCACTGTTGGCAACAGCTAAATTTGCCAGTATTGCTGCTGCTGGCTCTTTCAAACTCATCAGAACTGAGGTAACAGAAAATAAAAGCTGGAGAAGGGGAGGTATGATTCCAGCATTGATCATATATTCTGTGTTCTGCGAAAGTGTAGATAAATTCTGCAAAGCCCTCAATGCAGCTAATTTTGCTTCAAGTTTCCCTGACATATACATTTTCACCAAAGGGGATATTGCCCCTTCATGTCCCAAGGCAGCTTTACTTTGATCTGTGAGCTCCATTCTTGCTAGTGCACTTGCCATGAGAATCTTGGTCATATCCGAACCTAGAAAGAAAGAACCATCAAGAACAAAAAGCAACAATGAAATAGCTATACTGCAATTTTGTTATTTAGCAAAAAAAAAACCATGCATGTCCGGGTAAGTATACACACAGATAGATGAATGATAGATAAGTAGATATTAAACTCCATTTTCAGCATGCAGGCAATAGATAACATTAATATAAGAAAAGCAATATATTGTCTAACTTTCACAATCCATAAGTTGCTTCATTGTGGTAAATTTATGTCTAGATACCTGCTGAACAAGGATATCTATCATTCTTTTCATGCATATGCTATAAGGCCACTAAATGAAATGGATATCTGCTATGTAAGGAATAGGTTGTCTAGCATTCACAAGCCATAAGTTGCTTCGTTGTGGCAGATTTATGTCTAAATACCTGCTGAACAAGGAAGTCCATTTTTCTTTTCATGCATAGAAAGCCACTAAATGAAATGGATATCTGCTATGTAATGAATACAATCTTTGCCATTCACATTGCCATCTCTGGACAAAATTCAGAGCAAATTGATTGAATTAAACCTTGAACAAGCAACCCCTACAACTGAACATGATAGTCTGTCAAGATCCAAGTACAAGGAGCCTTTAGTGTCAACAGATATAGATGTGCCTAAACAAGTATAAACAGAGATATACATGAGGTAAGGGCAAACAAGCGACAAATTGTTCTACAAATTTCAAGAAATAAGCACTTATTTACTTAAGTGCTAAATTTGAAAAAGAAAGGAAAAAAGGGAAACTATTGGGAAATAGGATCAATAGGCAACAAATCAGAAAATAACTGAAATGAAAATTGTATAAAACATAGAGAAAACACAATACACAATATGTACAAGAGGAAAACCTATGCTACCAGGTCCATCATTTTTGTGTATTGTCCCCCATATGGATCTGAAATGAATCCCAGTTTGGCTAGGGTACAGCCTCAAGCACGCTCAAGGTAACCCCTAGGTGTCCTAGGTTCCCAAAACCGACAACTTGTAGGGCCCCAAAAACTCATCAAAAGCATTTTTTTTTAAATCGACTCTCCCAAAAGGCTTTGGAATGAGGGCATAAAAAAAATTTCATCTCATTTGATAAACACAAAAGGCTAAAACTACATTTTTTTCCTCCAAGCTACCGTTGCTGGGTTATGAATGTTCATTCATTTTTTTAAAGATGAGGGCTATAGGGGAATTAAACCTAAACTAGCAGGGAAGAAATTACCAAAGAGAGAAAATTTAACCAACAAAGGTATTTCATTTTTTCCAGTTTTTGAATTTAGTTCTTTGAAGATTTTTCAGAAAAAGTCAATTTTTTAAAAAATATTTACAAGTTTTGAATACGTTTTTTGAACTTTTTATGCAAATAAGGGTTTGTAAAACTGATTTTTTTAAAGTTGTAAGGTTGTTAATTTGTAACTTTTTTTTTGTTTTACATTCATACAGAATGGCTGGTAGTTCTAATTCAGGTGCTCCAAACGTGGAGAGTTCATTTAAAATTTGATGCATTATCACCTCTTACGTGACATATGGCAATGATTGAACAACTTCCTAATGCTGGGGGTATCTTTGACATTGTAGCCAAAGTGCAGAATAGTACAAGAGCTCGAATTATTGAGTGAATGCTCATTTGTGTACTACTACTTTAAAAGATGAAGAGCTTGTCCTAGGGAAAACAAAATAGGGTTGCCAGAGCATGAAATATTGGCTTATACTACAGAACAAGATGATACCGAAACAGCAAGTAATAAAACTAAAACTCTTGCACATCCTCTTGCCAAGAAAAGCTTGCAAAAACCTCCTAGTGGACTATTACAACCAGTCATCCCACATCCTTTCATGCCAATGCCACCATCTTTTGAAGATAAGGATGTTTTGGTTTTGCATAAAAGAGGACCATTAGAAGGCCTTCAAGAATGAAGAGAGGGAGATTGCAAATCAAAAGCATTGCTTGATGCATCTGTGGCAATGGGCTTCCTTTCAAGCTCATTAGATCACCATATTGGTGGGATATGATGATGTGATGTCCCCATTTTGAAATAGAAATGATATAATATAATCTATTATTAAAATAATAAAATAATATATATAAGCATACTAATATATATTAATATAAAACATTATTAAAATAATAATAAAAATATGATATATAAATATAATATATAATATAATATATTGAGAATCAATATAATAATATTAATAAATTATTAAATATAATAAATAAGCAATCCCACTATGAGTATAATCTATTATTATTGATAATATATTATTTATATAAATAAACAAAATAACATAATATAATCCAAAAGACATGACTTTTGGAAAAAAAAAGGTATAAGAAAACAATCACAGGAAAAAAAGAAAGAACACGAAGAAATAATATGGAAAGCTTGGGAGAAAATAATATAGAAGAAAATTAAGGAGAAAAGATAGGAGAAAATAAGGAGAAAATATAGGAGAAAATAAAGGAGAAAATGTAGGAGGAACTCAAGGGAGGAAAAAATAATATAAAGGAGAGTGAAAGAGAAAAGACTTTCAATGAAAATTCAAAATTGTGGTATGTCATTTACAATACAAATTAATTAGTTATTTATTGAATATTATATATATCTATATATGAAAATATTTTCAAGTTATATGATATTTAGATATAGATTAGATATATATGAATTAGTTTTAATTAAAGTATATATATTTTAATTATATATATTCTCAAAATATTGTATTCTTTTACATATATAAATGTTGATGTCTATCAAAGATATATGCAATTAGAATTTATCAAATTATGCTATGGGCATCACATGTTTTTTATTTGTTTATAAATCTGAATATATAATCATGTAATTACATTAGATTGTTGTACATTTATATGTGGATGATATGGGACCATAGAGAGAATGAATATTATGTTCACTAAGAGGTGGATCCCATATCTGGAGGGGACTAGAAGAAATTATTTTAATTTCCTAGTCTCGAGATTGTTATAATCTCACGTAGGCAATATATATATTGATTGCCAAGTCATATGCATATGCGTAGGCGTAGGCTTGGAATGCATTAGCGTTTCCAAGAGATTCTTATGGGCAGTGCTCTATGGGATGACATGTCGATAGCCCGGTTGATTAGAGCGGATCTTATATCCCTCAAGCCGAGAATCGGAAATTCTATGAAGCCCGACCTAGAGGCAGCCTTAAGGATCAAATCCCCCCCCCCCCCCCTTACTAACATAGAGTAGAGTATGAGTCATATAAATGTTACATATTATTTTATACTAACACCTATTTTGCAGTAAATTACATAAGGGAGAATAAGAAGGAACATTACGTAACCCATATTCCTCATCAAGGTTATATATTAATTGGTTGTTTAATATCATTAAAGATAAATAATGATAATCAAAATATAATTAAATAATAATATCGTATAAATTAAATAAGATATATCAAGATATAAATTAACAAGAGAATTAATTATAAATAAACAAATCTATTATTGATAAAATATAAGTATTTCATTTATAATTAAGAAAAGAGATACAGGAAACTAGTTCACACAAAGCTTAAATGAGTAGTTTACGTAAGGTACCGACTAGGGACATTACAGTGGTATCAGAACATTCTTGGAGTTGAGAAACATCTATCAGAAGGGAAGGAAAGTGCTACAACAAATCAAGTTCAGGGTCATTGGACAGGATATAGACATAGAAAGACACCACTCACAACAATGGTTCGAATTGCTTGAGGACAAGCAATTTTGAGAAGGGTGGATTGTGATGTCCCCATTTTGAAATAGAAATGATATAATATAATCTATTATTAAAATAATATATATAAGCATACTAATATATATAATCTTATAAATGAAATAAGATATATCAAGATATAAATTAACAAGAGAATTAATTATAAATAAACAAATCTATTATTGATGAAATATAAGTATTTCATTTATAATTAAGAAAACAGATACAGGAAACTAGTTCACACCAAGCTTAAATTAGTAATTTACGTAAGGTCCCGACTAGGGGCATTACAGATGATGGCCATTTTCAGTAGACCTTCTACTATGTTATTCCTAGGTATGAAAATGTGCAAAACACCTTATTTACAAAGGAGAAAGCTTCAATAGAGGCATCATTGAGAGTAGTCAGAATACATGGCTAAAATAGGTGTTTCCATCATTTTTGATGGATGGAAAGTTTGCGAAAATAGATCATTGATTAATGTTTCTTCAAGGGGTAATGTGGTTGAAGGTAATGGATTGTGGGGCCAAGTGAAAGATGCAATTTTCATTGCCAAAATCCTTAAACAATCCATTGAAATGGTGGGTCCTAAAAATGTCGTCTAAGTCATAACAGACAACACTAAAAATTCTCATGCAATTGGGTCTATAGTGGAGGGTACATGTAGTCACATTTTTTAACACCATGTGGGGTCCACTCAATTTGATATTGCAAAAGATTGGCACACACAAATTGAGTGTGTCAAACGAATCTGCATGGAGGGTGAGGAGACAAAAATGTTTGTGACTAATCATCATATATCAAAAGGGCACCTTCAAGACCTTCTCCAAGTTGGAGTTGAAGGTAATTTTACTAATTTAAATTTTTTTAATTTTTAAACTTTAATTTTTCAATTTTAATTGTTGATATGTGACATGTAATTTTTTACACAATGTTAGGTTGTTGAAATTCAATTTGCATCCTACACAATCATCTTAAGATGACTTGTCAAGGTGTGAGAGACATTGAATTCTATGGTCATCAATAGCTTGTGGAGTGTATGAAGGCAATCAAGCATAGAAAGAGCCCAAAAAGTAAAAGCATTAATCTTAGATGATGAGTAGTGGATTTGTGTGAATATGTTTTGAGATTCAATGAGCCCATCATTAGCATGATTGTGTATGCTAAAGCAAATCACCCATGTTTGGGTGACATTTGTGATAGCATGGATTCAATGGTTGAGAAAATGAGAAAAATAATAGAAACCAAAGAACATTATCCAACAGAAATATTTTCCAAAAGTGTGCAAAAGAACATTGTTAGCCATTAGAACAAGATGACCACCCCTTTACATATCTTAGCATTTGTTTGTTGCCAAACTATTATAGAAAAGAGATACTTTCCTTGACAAGGAGGGTGCCACCATATAGAGATGTGTTGGTTGCTACTAGCTACATGGTTGCATTTAGAAGGATATTGCTAGATGATGATATCCAAAGTGTTGTCTTGAGTGACTTTGGCCACTTCATATCTTCAAGGAATCATGATGTTGCTGCTCTTCAAGACAAACATAGGAAAGATGCTCATCATTGGAGGTACAAACATGGTCAAGGTTCTATTTACTAGCAATCTCTTGCAATTATGATTCTTTCTCTTGAGTATGTATTATTTTTATTTTATATTTTTCTCATTTTCATTAGCTGCTATTAATTTTATAATTTATGTTTTGCATTTATAAAATTTAATACTAAATAGGTTGCAAACCTTTCTTCAGCTGAGTGGAATTGGCGTACATACTCTTTCATCCACTTGGTTAAGTGCAACCATTTGTGTGTAAGGAAAAATGAGGATTTGGTCTATGTACACTCTAACGTTTGTCTCGTGTCATATGACTGCTCATTACAATGAGGTTATGCCAAAGAACTGGGATCTAAATCCCAAATGTGCTGATTTTCACGCTATAGTTGCACAACTTGCCAAAATCGCTATAGATGAGGCAACTTGTGCACATGGCATAACTAGTGGGAGTGGCACTCCAATTGATTGTGATTCTAATGAAATTGGAGACTTTGATGCTTTTGATGAAGAATAATATGAATACTATCGAATAACAATTGTAATTTTGAATTTTCATTGTGTAATGACATTTTGATTTGACAAATTGTAAGAACCCCAAGTTCTCCTTCGCATACATTTATACAAATCTTGCATGATATCGTAAATTATAACAAAAAACACATAAAACAAAAGTTCTGATTTTTCACCATGCAATGAGTCTGAAAATTCTAGATTTTATTTCCTGCTTATACAATCACTTTTTCAATAAACAAAAGACAACCCAGTTCATACAAAGTGATTACATATCTAATTCCAACATACCCATTTTCTGATTTTTAATTGCCCAGGTCTGCTATTGAAAAAAAACAGCACTAAATGGCTCCAGAAAGCAACTCAAAAATGATTTCTCCACCTCGAAATCCATGCCAAGATGGAAACTGCAATCACCTTTATTGAATTCACTAAACACTCTAAATCTACTCCAAATCGGCACAAATATGACTCCAGAATGAAGCCATCACTGGCATGTGAAATTCAATAAGTCTTTCACCATTTCAAATTACTGAAAACACTGAAGAATTGTCGCCCTCCAATGCTGAAAATAGTTGAAACCCTAGAGCTCAAAAGCCCAAATCCCAAGAACATCCACAAACCAAGTCAAAAGTCATATGCATAATGAATCGATCTTTTCCTTTTTGCCTTTATAATAACTCCATGTAGTTCGATTCATGCATCTTCCTCTACAAGTCACTTTAAAATGATATAATATTTGCACTTTAGAAATATGAAATAATCTCCTTGATATTGGCGCCTCAACAATTAATTATAAAAAGGCCCCCTTTTAATGACTAAAGACCCTTCAAGTCATAAAGTGCAAATATAATGTTAAAATATAATAATTATTATTAAAGTCACCTTTAATAATAATTAAACATTATAACTTAGGCAAACTCCTTATTTCCCCAAACCAACTGAATACTGGAATTGACACTACCCATATTTCACATTCAGGTGCCCTTCTATAAATAGTAACCCCGTCTAAATGACTTACCATAAATAGTATGGGAAACTGAAATCTGAAACCTTTGCAAAGGCCAAGCTTGAACCTCATTGAACCTTGGAGAAGAAACCACACTGATATCTACCCAAAAGGACCCTCTAACCACCTGTGCTAGCCCACAAGGGCCAGGAATAGGCCTAAACCACTCAAAGACCATGACTACCTAAAATGAGGACATTACACAGATCATTGAATTATGAATTTATAAGTATTTTCATTTTTGCAGATTTTGAATGTGTTGTGCATGTGTATATTGATATATATACATATACATATACATACCTGAACCCTTACCAATACCCAAGGGGAAAAAATTGTCGTACCCAACACCCATACTTGTACCTACACCCATACTTAAAATAGGTAACTTAGGGAAAATCCTTTAGAGTTAAAATCCCCAAAAATGTTTGTATACACGACAAATGTATCAAAATCATGGATTTCATACATATACAATGCATTTATATATTTCTCATGTAATCTTCCCTCTAACATATACAAATGCATTTACTACATGTTCACCATATGTACTACATCTAATTGCATATATTTAAGCAATCTAAGGGATGGTGAATAGGTTGCAACCTTTCACCATATAACCTTTTGGTCAAATATTTAATTAATAAATAAATTATTTATTTGTAAATCTAAACTTTACAAATTACCCCTTGAAACAAGGACAAGACTTTATAAAAAGTCTTAGAAATGTTATTTATGAGTACTTACATTAAATGCGATCCCGAAATAAACATTATGCTAGGCTGTGGTAATCATTTTTCAAGGTGATCTTGCCCTAATGGTTCAATTTGGGAAAATACAGTTTATAATATTGATTTGACCTAGTGATTATGTTTCATTAATTTAAACAATTAATAAAATCAACTATGAATTTATATTTTTATTTAAAGTAATATCCACTTGGCTCACCCAAATTACACCTACTATAACATTTTTCGCACTACAAGCACTAGGTAAACACTTAAAATGTCCTAGAATACCTTAAAAGAAGAAAAACAATTTGCACGTGCACAACTGTAATGATTCGTATTAGTAACAATTGCAAATGCGTCTAGTGGGATTTAGTTTGCTAAATCATATTATGTGTAATTGACACCATACCCTCATTCATATCCTTTATCTTGCAATGTGATTTCTCTTAAGATACCCAAGAAATTGTGTTACAAGGAAATTATGTTCCTTATTCATGAAAAGGAATAAACATTTTTTTGTGATTTTCATTGCAAATGCTCAACTTACAACTAAACCTTCGTAGATATTTGCCCCATAGTTCAAAATATCGTTATTGGCAACTTATCGCCAAGGGCAAAAAAAAAAGTTATCGGCAAATATCAGAGATAAGTCGGGAACTTGAAATGACCCTAACCGGCCATTTATTGATTTCGACCAATAAATCTTAAGCAGATTCGAAATAAACACTAACATGCAAATAACCAATAGATACTCTCGAATAACCAGCAGATTTATTCATATAACCAGCAATTACAAACTCATGAAATAACTCAGAAAATGGTATGTATTTTACAACAACAATACAAAACCATAGATTATTACATTCCAATCTGAACTACAGGCAAATAACAGTAAGATTGGATGATAAGAACCTGATAAAAGCAATGGCGAACTCTGAGTGAATCCGCACCGGGATGAATCGGGTTTCAGTCCAATCCACCAAGAAATGCTGAAGGTTTCCATCCTCAAATTTCTGATTCGATAGCTGAAGCTTCTCGAATTCTCAAAGAGAAGTAATATCCATAAACTGAAGCATGCTGAATGAGTCTCCAAAACCTCCTCTTATGGCTGCAGCTGTGACTCTTCAGTTTCCCCACTGTGACCCTTCGTATGCCTGTTTCGTCTCTTATAAACTCACTTTAAGTCACTTTAAATAAATGACCGTTGAGTTATAAAGTAAAATAATAAATAAGTGAGGAAAACTTCTGGCATTAAAACGGAGGCCCAAACGAGCTCAGATACTGACGTGTGATAGCTCACCGGAAAGCTCTCGGTGAGACGCTCCGAGTCCATTACTAAAAAGCCAAAAAAATTGAACCCTGCTGACTTACTAAAAATAGTAAGTACCCCAGAAACCTGCTAAAATTGCTCTGATTGGCCTGGAACTGAAAACACCTAGGCCAAATATCTCCTCGAGCACTGCCACGCCATGGTTAGCCCTCTAGACCAAGGTGAAAAGGCTAACAACACGGCACCATATAATGTACCCCAAAAAGGGGGACATTACAATCATCCCTTCCTGGAGATTGCTTGCCCTCAAGCAATCGGTAACTGCATGCTGAGATCAAATGCCCGGATCCCAAACCAATCTTACGGAAGTTGCTCCACCGGCCTGATGTGTGAAACTGACCCAGTCATTAAGCTCCGATCTGTGAAGCCACTCATACAAAAACCAAACAACAGCCCATATAATGTCGGGATCCCAAATCACTGTAGGATCTGACAAACCAATCTGCCCTGTGCTGATAACATCTGCTAGGAGGGTCTCAACCCAACTGAGAACCTCACTCCAACTAGGCTCCCCCGCACCTCTACGGCCATATACCGGAGAAAACCAAATCTCAAGCCGATCGGCTTCAAAAATGAAAACCGACCTCGCGTATGCCCCTCTGATTTGTAGCCTGAACCAGAAACTGCACTGAAGAGGCAAACTGTCAGAGCTTCCGAAAAAGGCTTCCACCTGCGATGCATTGAAAAGCTCTGCTGGAAACCCTAAATCAGCATAAGGACTCCATGACCGTCTCTCAATACCCGGAGTCATACAATGTATACCATTGTGCGAGAAATTCACACCAGCTAGTATAACCAGCATGCCAAACTCAACCCCATACTGAAGAAGTCCTACATGATCATCATCCTCACCGGGTGGTAGTGTAAGAAAAGACATAGCTCTCATCATGCCACCAGACATAGCTACCACTCCTGGACTGCGGGTACACAAACCATACTACTCATCAACTGAGCTCATTCTGCTACTCCAACCTGATGACCGAGGCTCACCTCTGACAACTGCACCTGGGTCCCAGACTCTGTGACTAACATTGTCCTTATCCTGGGGATAGGAAGTATCTCCCTCGTCTAACTCAAAGAGGGGATTATCAATAGTCAACTCCGCACCCATATCAAACAAGGAGTTATCCATCTTCTGAAAGTGGTCTGACTCTCCAAGAAACTCTCGATGACCCAAAGATCTCCTCGAACAATTGTCCAAGTCATAGGTCTGTTGTATGCTGCCAAGCTCCTGAATCACCTCCTGATAGAATTTGGACCTATCCCTGTCATCCCGCTCCCTGTACTGGCTAGAGACCACAATCTGATTCCTCGCCTCCTGTAGAGCGATATGAGTGTGCTCCAAAGTGCTCTGAGTAGCACTAAGCTCCTTATTGAGCTTGCCGATCTCAACCTCCTTACTCTCCAACTGCTCAGCATAATTCCTAGCAACTTGTAGTAGGTGGTCACAGTCTGTAAGTAGTCTCAAATACTCCGACTTCCAATCCTCAAACGCTGGCCTAACTCCCTATAAACCTGTAGTATAGGATCCAATCCCTCTGCCGTCTTGCCCTTGATCTTTCTGAGCTGTCCTGTATAGATCATCAAGGATCTGATGAGTGCTATCATGGTGAACTAGCACTACAATAATGGCGTCATCAGTAACTTTCAGCTGACTCTTTAAAACACACTTCTCATCAGTGTTACCCCGAGATGCACTGCCAAATGGGTCATCCATATCTGTGTGATGCAAAAGTGAAGTGCTACTAAAGAAGT
The DNA here is from genome assembly GCA_027943335.1 of Chamaecyparis obtusa. Taxonomy (NCBI): domain Eukaryota; kingdom Viridiplantae; phylum Streptophyta; class Pinopsida; order Cupressales; family Cupressaceae; genus Chamaecyparis; species Chamaecyparis obtusa. Next base: position 141,171 of record BSBK01002469.1, on the reverse strand, counting down.
CACATGATTCCTCATTACCAAAATTGCTGAAGGTCTCCAACTGGTTACCACAACCTATAACTATGGAGTTATCAAACTCCACCATCAAGTCACCGAAGTAGAGTTCTGAATACTCACCACTACGTCCCAAAAGTGGGGTAGTCTCAACTGTAGTGTTTTTATCATTAGGCTGCCATCTATCTTCCCCTTGTTCAATCTTGCAAACGTGCCCCTGTGACCAGCCCTCCTGGCATAAGAAACAAATCTGCCCTACACTCACTAAGTCCTGGTCTAACACCGGAGATCCTGCAACCTGTAAGCCTAATGATGCTCGTTCGTTTTCAGATAACAAACTCATGAATCTTTCAGCTTGAAGCTTAATTAATTCAGCTGAGAGTTCATATGTCATAGATGCTTTCCTTATTCCTCCTCTCCATAATGCCAACAATTCAGATCGCAATTGTTTGCATATGTTGCAGTCCTCATTTAAGATTGAGGATAAGATAGTCATAATGCGTGTCTTCACCTCATCTGAATGACGCTCCCTGTAATTATTTAGGAGGCACTGAAATAATTGTTGAATCATCTTATCATAACTTGGATTCAACATGTGACTGAAAACTTTAGTTCTGGCCACTAACTCCAAGATTTTTCCCTGTGTATCAAAGGTAGAATCTCTGTCATATTTCAATTCATCCAAGCTGTCTACAATCACCTGTAACACCTATCTCCAAATGTGCTCGGTGTAAGGAACAATCGGTGCTGTAATTCGAGCAATCTCACTGAGACATGAGGAGACTGCAAGCCTAACATCTCGAAGTGGATGACTCATAAATCTGCGTTGCACTAAGGCAACCATTGTGGGATGCATGGCCCAATTAAAAAGCCTGCAATCAGCTTGATCTATCTTGGATAGATATGAATTTATTTCATTTAGTTTGGCAAGCATGCTGCTTGTAATTTTCTGCTCCTCTAATTGCCATCCCAGGCAACACAATACATTTCCTATCTCCATTTCTTTTCGGATATCTCTGAGCTGCACACTGTAAAATGTGCCATTGAATTCATGCGAGAACACGGGACTTTCTAATGACTCCATGAATTAAATTTCACCAAGATTCGCACACGGGACTGAATTACTTCTATAACTATGAAATGCTGACCCTGCAATAAAAATTCTGAATTGTGCGGGGTGTAAATGTGCAGTAAGGTTACTGTTTGCAATATACTACTGTTCGGACTCGATACATTTGTGTGTTCCAAATTTCTTCACATACAAATTTGAATTAAAAGAGCAAGAGCAATTTATGGATATAGACAAATCACTGCATTTGATTCTAGAAATACTCCTCCCGTAGTCTTGTTAAAGTTTAACACAATCCTTTACTTTCTAACCAAAGTCACTGTTTCACATACCCTGCTGCAAATATCATTGTTATACACATGCGCCAAGAATGCACCCTGCTGTATACACACCCCACAATATGTTCATTTAATTTTGCCACTGTTTAAAAGTGTATCAAATATTCTGAAAGTGTATCCACCAGCACCTCTAATCTTAAACCTTATATCCCTGTTTCAGATGTGAAATTCTGCCAGCATTTTCTAAGCCACTGTCTGACACAAAATTCAAAAATATCGTGGCTAAACCTGCTCAGACTAAGTTCCTCATAAAACTACTTGTTTGGTTATTATCACAGCTACAGGTATTACTTCTAATGACACGAATGTTACTGTTTGCTGCCTTATACAATCCTCCTGTTATCATTAGCACTGTCAACTGTATGCAACACATTTACCAAAGTAACTTCAAGAATACCACTGTAGTGAATCCTGAGAATCACAACTATGATTTTTCTGATAAGGGATAGTTCCTACTATTTACTGCTGTATCGATGATCAATAATACTGGAAGGTAACCCACTGTATTTCTCAAGGACTTAATTCAGAACTGCAGAATTTATTATCTCGGCCAAAAGGTTACAGTCTACTCTTGCCAGAATTGTGCTGACATGGATTAAATATATATTCTATTCCTGAAAGCTTCAAACATGCATAACATACTTTGAAATAACAGAGATAATTCCAACCGCTCAATACGTAGCAAAATTTGATATTTGTAAAGACAGATTTTATCTCAGAGAAAGATACACTAGCGGTTCATAAGCAGAAAATATACACAAAGAAAGGAGTGTGCCTGTTGTAAGATCTCGCAATGTGCACCTGGAGTGTTCGCGGCTCCTATAGGTGAGTGCGGAAGAAGGCTGCCGATGAATATTAACTCCAGCTGGAGCCGTGTCTCTTAAAGGCTGGACTGGGCAAGACTGAGCTTATTTTGTCCGTTGGAAGATCCCATGTAGGAATTGAATCCTCAAAGACCCACACCAGTGTATTTTGGACATCACGTGTGGTGTTTATACACGTCCAGCTGCTACCTCGCGCGCCATCCACAACTCCTGTCTTAGTGTGTGAGGAGACTACTGTCGTGCTAGACTAACCTCCATGCCCCGCAATACCTACGCGCGGCCTGAAGGAGAGAATGAAGACTCCCGTTTTTTCCCCCACAATCGCAACACTTTGTTTTAATTCTGCCAATCTCAAAGCTTGAAGGGTGTATCACTGTTATCGGTCGTCGCTGCAGTGCTTGCTACGAGTCTCACAAACCGTGCTAGTGCGTCTTCTTAGTTCCCAACATTTCCCAACGGTTGTGTGATGCTCAAATGTCTATCGTGACTGTTACAGTCACGTCAACTGTTGTTGCAGTTGAGTCACAAATAACTGGTCCGAGTTGATTCACTCGGCTTGCATTGGTTAGAAAAACATGTATGGGTTAGGACCTCCCAATATGCACGTGATAACTTTCCCCAAACCTCTGCTTTCTAATGCGGATGCAACAATCACGCAGGTGGTCATACGGAAGTCTCACGCTGCCTGGTCATGTTGCGTGCTTAAGGGAACAGGCTCGGTTTGCAGAAGACGTGAGTTCCAGAACAGCTTCGACTTAAGACTGACGGCTGGTGTGAAAACGCAGTCTATGGTTGCTCCCACACGATACCAAGTTTCTTTAATTCGCTACTAGTAATGTGCTGGGCCTCGATAAAGTTTGACAACATAAAGAGTACTGAGAATCGCTCCTTAGTTATTTACCCGACTGAATATAGATGCAGCTCAATGAATATTTCCAGTATACTGGCGTCAACCACAAGGATTACACTAGCTTCTAATTCATCTCACAAAAAATCATCTTCTATCGAATAACGCTGCAACTGAACATATGCTATTTCTCTCGATGAAGAACCACTAAATGAGGTGATAACCACTACATAGCCTTTCTGTAAATCTATCTCTGCGAATTCGTTACTAAAAGGAACCTCACAGGCTGGTAGAATTTTTGGCTCTGATACCACTGAAATGACCCTAACCGGCCATTTACTGATTTCGACCAATAAATCTTAAACAGATTCGAAATAAACACTAACATGCAAATAACCAATAGATACTCTCGAATAACCAGCAGATTTATTCATATAACCAGCAATTACAAACTCATGAAATAACTCAGAAAATGGTATGTATTTTACAACAGCAATACAAAACCATAGATTATTACATTCCAATCTGAACTACAGGCAAATAACAATAAGACTGGATGATAAGAACCTAATAAAAGCAATGGCGAACTCTGAGTGAATCCGCACCGAGATGAATCGGGTTTCCGTCCAATCTACCAAGAAATGCTGAAGGTTTCCGTCCTCGGATTTCTGATTCGATAGCTGAAGCTTCTCGAATTCTCAAAGAGAAGTAATATCCATAAACTGAAGCATGCTGAATGAGTCTCCAAAACCTCCTCTTATGGCTGCAGCTGTGACTCTTCAGTTTCCCCACTATGACCCTTCGTATGCCTGTTTCGTCTCTTATAAACTCACTTTAAGTCGCTTTAAATAAATGACCGTTGAGTTATAAAGTAAAATAATAAATAAGTGAGGAAAACTTCTGGCATTAAAACGGAGGCCCAAAGGAGCTCAGATACTGACGTGTGATAGCTCACCGGAAAGCTCTCGGTGAGACGCTCCGAGTCCACTACTGAAAAGTCAAGAAATCTGAACCCTGCTAACTTACTAAAAATAGTAAGTACCCGAAAACTTGCTGAAATTGCTCCGATTGGCCTGGAACTGAAAACACCTAGGCCAAATATCTCCTCGAGCACTACCACGCCACGGTTAGCCCTCCGGACCAAGGTGAAAAGGATAACAACACGGCACCATATAATGTACCCCAAAAAGGGGGACATTACAGAACTTCTCAAGAAAATATTGGGAGCTTAAAAAATTGCTTAAATTTAATCAGAAATGCATTTTTTTTGCAAAATTCAATAAGGAGATGCATCTAATGAGTCAGTAAATGAGTAAACAAACCAAACAAGCTAATCTAGATATATATAAATACAAATAGAATACAAAATCGCATCCTCATGTGGAATGCTGATGGCTCATAGCCATAGTCTGATAGTCTAAACTCTAAAGCAAACTGAAAATAGCAAATTGTCTTTGTAAAACTAAAAGCAAATACAAGTGTCAAGTACAATATCAAAATAGTCTACATCTTCCTCTTCCCCCTCCTAGCATCTCTATTAAAAATTGGTGGAATGGGAGGGGGTCTAGCCATAGAATTCTGCTGTGGAGCCCCGACTAATGTTAGTTATCCAGCCCATGAAGGCATTGGAGATACCAAGGATAGCAACGTACCAAGAATATGTCAGTGTAACCAAACAAAGGGGAGTCGAGCTAAGTGGTGATACGATAATAGGGGAAAGCACAGGTTGACTAAGTCTATAGTTGTCAGATACAAATAAATACCTTAGTCTTGATGTTGATGTCTCCAAATACGATGGCTAACCATGGTGAATATGCAAGGGGTAATCATGGAATTCATCCAAAGGGAAGCGGGCTATGTGACACATCAGCAATTACCATTGTGAAGAGAGTAATAGATGTCGGTTAATGAGGAAATACAATTAGAGTCGATAGGGAGAGATAATGTGAAAGAATATCAATTATTAATGTCAACAATAGCAAGTAACTTATCTAATATTGACGAAATCATGGTCCATATCTATGAAAGAGGCAACGTGAACTGTCTCATTGCCAGCAGTCAACATACAAGTGCGATTAATGAAAAGGTGCGATTACCTTCAAGGAGGCGACTTTCCATTATAATTGTTATGGTGACTCTTCACTTATTATTATGTTGTGAGGCGAGTATTCCAATCGTGCCTCCTTACTTGATCGATCATGTATATATATGGATATCGTATCATTGCAAGAGGACATGATTGAAGATTGAATTGAATATATAACAGTCCCTTTGTGGATCTCTGCTAAGAGCAACAGATTGCTAACTGCAATCACAGGTGCAAGTATTTATATTTAATATCAGAGACGGCATCATCCAAAAGCATAATTGATACAAGGAATATCAGAGACAGCTTCATTGACAGTGCATAAAGATAAAGAAGGATCAGACAGAGCCTGTACAATATCCATTATCTATTGTACTCGATATCTCTATCATTGAGATTTCATTGACATTATATCAACCTGTATATGTAGCATGGATCAATAGCACATATCAGAGACAGTCATTCAGGTTATTACACATAATTCTCATTTCCAAATCAGAAACAACAATTGGATTATTGTTACGCAACCTTCTCATTGATTGGAAGCATATGCATTTGGAATTATATATCTTTCCATTACATTCAGCATATGCATTTGGAATTATCATTCATTTTCATTATAGTTCACTTTATGCATTTGGAATTACTATTGTTCATAGCATCTGGAATTGAAAATAGAAATCAGAATTCAATGTTTGATTAAGTTAAAGTCTTAGAATTGTGGAAATCTTAGTGTCTCAAATCATATAAAAAGGGGCATTACAAATTGGTATCAGAGCCCAAAATCCTGCCAGCTTGTGGGATGAACATTCCAGATCAGTAGAAAATGGAAGCAATTGAGAAACCAGTACAATAAGAAACTTCAAAATATGGAAAAAGATGAGAACTCTACAAACACATACATCAATGCATGGTCGAGAGACACACAGAAGAAATTGGATTGATTATTGGGATTATTAACACAAAATGTGATAAAAATTATCATAGAAAACCGAAAGGAAAAAAAGGAAATGATGAATGTTCAAGACATTATACCCCTAGATTTAGACTAGCATTACCTACTTTTCTTCCAAAAGACGAACAACAAGAAAGAAAAGAACCCATTGTAGTCAACCTACAACATCAATGGTGACAAGAATGGTTAAAAGGAGGTCTTCAAGAGGATATATCCCTAGAGGACTACATAGAGATAAGGGTCAAGTATTCACCTATGAAGAAAATAAGTCATCTCTTGGACTCGAGAAGGAAAAGAAGAGATCATGAACATCTTGAAGGACAAAAGATCAATGACTGCAATACAAAAGTTTTACACCTCCATTCCTCACAACCATAATTAGCAAAGGCAATGAAAGTGATGAGCTTAAACTCAATTGATGAGCTTAAGGGGCTTTGTAATGAATGGTCCATAAGGCACAACACTTGGTGAAGGTTTTGCAACTGGGGTTGCAAGCAAAATGGGCTTAACCTTGGAGGAAACTCCACGATTAAGTGCACTTGAGATGGACTAATACTGGGATGAATGACCTCTCGGGAAGTCCTGATGCTTCACCTCTATGGGCATCACCTAGATGCAATGAGTGCTAAGTGTTCCATTCATTCTCATGAGAGATGAGCTCTTGTGAGCCACTAGTCATGAAACATGAGTCAATGAGTTTGATTCAAAAACCACTGTAAAGGGCTGCCCTTTTTCAACACTGCATTTTTTTGTTTTCAATGACTATAATTTTGTCAAACAATTTTCTGCAAGTATCACTGAGTTCTTGTAGAGTTTTTCAGTTTGATTGAGGTTTGCAATTATAATGAAATGAAATGTAACATAACTCATAAACGCTATGATGCAAGGAAGCCAAAACTACATGTATTCATATATTAGATTTAAATTAACCCTAAAATACAAATAGCAGTTTACTTAATACATTTAATAACATAATGATGGCATTACAGGATGCATTGACATACCACAAATGCTTTCCTCACTTGTTCATTCACGAACAACCTTTCCATCATGCATGTACAGCACCCATCATGACTGCAGACCCTTAGATCGATTACCACAAACAGCAATATGTACTTCTCAAGACTTGTGATATCTCTAGGATGATTTCCAGACCCTAAACATCTCTTTCCGGTAGTATTAAATCACAAAATGTCTCTGCAGACCTGGACGTCTCCCTTTAGGTGATTTTCAGACTTAATCAGTCTCTTGTAAATGTATATCAGACTGGTACGGTTGGACAGATGCTTGCACAGTCATCTTTGAACTTGTACGGCCCCTCTAGCAATTATATATATTCAGCAATGGCGTTTCGAGACTTCCAAATAGAATCGGTCAGCAAGTATTCATGTACAAACAACAATGGCATACGACTACAGTCTCAAATCCTCCAAATCGAACCCCACATATTTGCAAATCACTTTCAATTAAGCAACCAGAGCAAACAATAGATATTACATTGAATGCTCACATAAATTCTCTTGATTGTATCTTGCAACAGCAAGAAGAATGCTAGCATAGAGGGATTTCGTCCTCCAAGCCCTTGAAAGATAAATCTCCATAAATTCACGAAATTCGTATTTCATCCAAGTATGCTAAAAGAGGGCACTTCCATCTCTTTTATAGAACTTTCTAAGGGCTTATTCACTCACCTTGTCAATGTGGGATAAACAAAATCACGTTTTTCCCCTTTCCTATTATTTCGCATTTTTTGCTTTTCACCCCTATTTTCTCGCCATTGCTTTTTTGGCCCCTATTTTATCGCAATTGTCTTTTCTTTGATATTTCCTATGCCATGTGTTGGTTCCCAAAACCACAGATTGGAAATCCAAGAGCCTGCCAATTCTCCAATAGGATTCCAAATCAATTCTGGCCAACAAACAGGAATAATCCAAATTCCCCTGCACTTTAGGCTTCGCTACACCCAGGCGGGTAAACCTTCACCTTGAACCTGATCACTTTCTTCAAGGTTTTTCTATAGCGAATTTAAGCTTGTGAGTTTTCCGGCTGGCAAATTCCTTGAACTCGATCAATATAAAATTGAATGCTGAATGTTTCAATTAAATGTTGTGTAATGATTCTTAATAATGGATTTGAGGTTTGTAGGAAGGAATTGATAGATTTTCTGACTTCACATATAAACCCAATAATTCAAAAATAAAAAACCAGTGCCTCTGCTCATTCGGGCAATAGAGTCAACTTCAGTGAAGATTACATACAACTTTGTAATATTCTATGCACTTATACTGCCAATCAATTAAATAATCAAGATGCGACAGATCAAATATTTATGCAATCTTAAATTAGTCTAGATTGAACTTTAACTCCTCGGAGACAAACTGGACACAAATTCGGAAACAATTAAATATTTCACGATATTTTTGATGATCGAGTTTAAGATGCTAAGTGACCATGTCCACTTATCTGATATTTAAATTGTATACAGAATTCAAAAAATAATTACAAAGGACGGTTCATCTGCAGTTTAACTCTCCACACCTTTAATAATAAACAAAGGACATTTTATTTTATTATTAAAATAAAATAATTGAATAATAATAAAATAATTGAATTTATATTACAAAGTCATATTATTGCTCCTTATCCCTCCATACAATTAAATATATATGTTTCTCTGAATATCCCTTCTATCGGATGATACAATCCTTATTTATATTTGATTTTACAAAGTGACACTTCTTTTCAATATCAAAAGTCACGTCCCCTTTATTAAACAAACTAAAGGTTTTGTATTTTAACTAATGATAAATATAATCTCATACTACCCCGATAATATTATTTTGAATTTGAACGCAGCCCCTGAATATTTATTCATTCTTAGCCTGTCAGCGCATGCTCAAATTTGATCGTTATTATCTCTGATGAATATTTTGAGAATTTTCTCTTGCCACCACCTATGTATTTGTCTCCCTCATGGTGCTAGTATTTGTCACGTCAGCATCTTCATCACTGTGTTAAAACTTCAATCGCTGCTAATATGAGAGTGCCATTTAACAAGAACCTAACAACTGAATTCATTTTTATTTCAGATACTCGATATATATTTTCATTTCTCTTTATTTGATGATTTTATTATTGCGTTTAACATACCAATCGCTGTTTCTTAATCTTACAGATTTTATTGTTGTGTATGATTGCTATGTTCGAACTTCATTTATCTATTGTCATTTTTGTCTTATTCTTTTCAGCGACACTTGCCATCTCCATTTGAACACTAACTTGTGCTTTCATACTCCGCTCGCATATGTCTTCTCTCCATAATATTGCCTTCGTACCAATTCTACATGCTTCATTTTGGCCTCCTTGTTGCTGACAGGTGTCTTCTTATTTTATCGGCGAATTCCTCCATTTTTTGTGTGTATAAAATGGCCCTGACGCCTGCCATCTAGATATCGATCTTTTTATATTTATCACACCATTTGCTTTTTCTCTGTATACGTTTCTATATGTTCTATTTGTGTCGGCCCTCCTATGGCAAATTTTAAACTTAAGTCATGTGTTCCAAACTATGCTATCGTTCCTTCTTAAGTCTGGGATCCTGTTGAGTGTGAGGATGCATCTTCAACCATATTGGTATTGTTTGCAATCTGGTACACTCTGACAGCATGCGTTTCGTATCACCTTCCATGACAAATCTTGTACAATTGAATTTGCTTGCATAATGTATGCTTTGACTTACTTATGCTTTATAATGTTACTTTATCATGTGAATGTAGGCTCTCAACATCTGGAGTTAGGAATGTTGTTAACTTTAACACAGGTCCATATATCACTATGCGTGTCTTGGTTTCTTTCTAAATCAAGAATTTTGTTGTGACTTGACTTAGTATTGCTGTGTACTTCTAATTTGTTTGGAAAAACTTAGTAGCTTGGAGAGAACATAATTAATACTTCCTTTTTCTGGCTTTTACTGGTCTATAGTGCAGTTCATTCAATACATAACACTTCAACAGCTTCTGATAGCTTACTCAAACCTTCACAATGCTCCTTCCCCCATATAATTTGATTCTTTATAATCACCAGTATATGGTATGTAAACTTTTGTGCAAAAATGGAGCCTCTAAAATTAGAGCTCCATCACCATGTACATTATTTTCCTTCACTTAAGTCCCCAAAAATTTTTATTTATGCTTCCAATGTATTATAGAATAAAGGGGACCATTTAATTAAATATTTCCAACAAACTATAAACTATGCATTAATAAAGTTAAATAATTAAATTTAACTTTATAAAATAACTTTATTAACTTATAATACAATGATAAATAAATGATCTCGTCAAAATTAACAAATTACCATCAATGTGCCACTACAACTAGAAAACCAACGTGCCCATAATGAGTTACTATAAATAGTAAGTCCGCCCAAAACTGTATCAAATCACCTCAGAATGAACCACAACCGAAATTGCCTAGGCCAAATGGCCTCTAAGTCCCTTCTATGTCCTGGTTAGCCTACAAAACCAAGGGGAAATAGGCTAATGACAGCATTAAGTTGTGAGTACTAGAAAGGGGACATTACAAAGAAGTACTTGAAAACCCTCTTCATTACAACCCAATGGTCATGTCTAGGATTAACTATAGACAATTCAAGAAGCCCATTGCCTAGGCAATATTTAGTCTAATGTAGACCCTAGCATACATCAAACTATCAACTACAATAGCATAGGATATCTATAGGCTACGTCACAAGGTTCGAGTTAGTATTCACCAATAAGAAAATTTGGATGAAGTTTAACAAAGGGAAAGTTCAAAAAAAATGCTTTATAAATTTGTTTTTTTATAAGTAATAAATTCATAAAAATAAAAATATTATATTTAATTTGAATACATAATAATGTTGTGATATTGCTATTAGGATTCAACTGTGTAGTTTTTGAATCAAACTCATTGACTTATGTTTCATGACTAGTGGCTCACAAGGACTCATCTATCATGAGAATGAATGGAACACTTAACACTCATTGCATCTAGGTGATGCCCATAAAGGTGAAGCATTGGGACTTCCCGAGAGGTCGCTCATCCCAGTGTTAGTCTAGCTCATGTGCACTTAATCGCGGAGTTTCCTCAAAGGTTAAGCCCATTTTGCTTGCAACCCCATTTGCAAAACCTTCACCAAGTGTTGTGCCTTATGGACCATTCATTACAAAGCCCCTTAAGCTCATCAATTGAGTTTATCTACATTATAATAATTTTTAAAAATATTATATAATATATTTAGAAAATTAATGACTATTAATATATAAATAATATATTTTTATTAAATATTACTCTTAAATAATAAATATATTATAATTTAAAATCTAATTATAATATTTTAAAATGTTAAATTTTAATATATTGAGTAAAAAGGCATGTTAATGGGCAGTGTTGGGATAATCCATGTAATCAAGGGGGCCTTGATAGAGGATTGGGAAGCTCCAAAGCAAGGTTGGATCAAACTGAACTTCAATGGTGCTTCGAAAGGTAACCCGAGACCTTCAAGAGAATTTTTTGTGGCAAGAGACTTTAAAGGAAATATTTTGTTGATTAGAGCTAAACGACTTGGGGATGGGATTGTAATGTCCCCTTTCTAGTCAATATCAGTTGTTGACATGTTAGCCCATCATTTTGACCCTCGTGGGCTAATGCACTTGGTTTGAGGGTCCTTGGATAGTTGTTACCCAAGCAGTGTGGATATCACTTCTCATCAGAGCTTATTTGGATACAGGTCCAAGCTTTTGCATTTGTTGTTTGGCTCACTTTGAGGGACTTACTATTTATAGTAAGCCAATTTTGCTCATTTACCACTTTTGACAGGGCACTTGGACATTTGGCATATGCAGTGGATATTTGGATTCCTAGTTGACTTCTTGGAGGAGATTCAATAGCTTGAGCTCACGTTATTTAATTATTAATAATATATTATAAAGTCTTATTATAAAGTTTATAAAGTAATGGGTCCAAAGTCTTCATTAATGAGCATTAAATATGTTATGAAAGTGGGTGCCTAAACCAAGGGGGATATAGATTAATATTATAAAAGTCAACTATGCAACAAAAGCAAATGCATTTTGATTTAAGTTATAAATGAGACTTGTAAGTAAAGCTTCATGGGTTGATTTATGAAGGAAATATAAAAAGCCAAAGAGAGAAATTGATCCATTATGCTATTGATGAATTTGTCTTTGAAATGAGAAGTCTCTGGAAGAGTGCAAAGGCTTTCAGCAATTTGTCTTGGGAGAATGGAATTCTTCTTGGTTTCAGCAATCTGAAATGGTGAGAGACCCACTGAAGTTTACATTCAATGATGGCTTCACTCTGGAGTCATAAATGTGCTTTAAATTCATAGTTTAGGAAGTTATTTGAATCAAACTCAAGAATAAATGCAGAGAATTATCATAGGAGGCCAATAATAGGAGATCGCAGCTCTAGAGACAGGTTGTGAGGCAATTTCAAGGCAGCTGTCGTCTATACCAGGCCCACGTGAGACCCCAAGGCTAGACGTTTGGCGTCTAAGACTGATCGATCAGCATTTGGTGCTACTTTCTCATCACAGAATTGGGCATCTAGTAGATTATAAGCATTGCATTGTGATTTGTAGGGATTCTGGCAAACTCTTATTAGCTACGTCTGGAATCCAAGTTCTTCTAAAGCCGCAATTCCATTTTCAATATCAATAATTGCATTTGTATGCATTTTTATTATCTCTTAATGAAATAAAATAATCTCTGCCAGAAATTTGTAAGTATTTAGATTTTATTTCATGTAATGTTTTTTATTTCCAAAAACTCAAAAAAAAGCATAAAATCTCAAAACACAAGTAAATTCAGATTCTTCAAAAACAAAACTAGTCAATTGCTAGTTGGAAAGAGGTGGAGCCAACAAGGCTCGTCACAGTGGTATCAAAGCGGTTTTCTACCATCTTGCAAGGTTCGGTTTTATATGCAGCTACAACGGTTTGTTACTCACAAATATTATACTAGCAAGAGAACTAAACAGTAAGTTTAACAATTACAAGATACACCACTAGATACAATGGGTGAAAGGAGAGGTGGTAGTCCACCAAGAAATGCAGTGACAATGAGGACAGAGAAGGAATGAATATTTTAAGAGGTCTTGCAGCAAGATAGAACCAGGATACCAATGTTTTGCAACAAGTTACCACAACCATCCAGCAGATGTCATTGCCTAGGGGACAAAATAATGAACAGGAAGAACATGGTAGTGCAACTAGATCTCCTAGAGCACGTAGAGTGCCTACAGGTACTTATGAAAGGCCTGCACGACCCACCTTCCTGAGGAATGATTTAGAGGAAGGAAGTGTTAAGCGGGTGTTACCTAATTTTCACCCTACATGCTCAATCAGGATGATATTTTACTAGAGACAAATTATTCTACAGGAAGGTGCATTCAATAAGAAATAAAAGTATGCTACTACAGGAGAGTATGAGAAGACTGGAAATACATGTTGCAAGAGAAATACAAGCTACTGCAATAAAGTGTAGCTAAAGGAAGTAATAATGGGGATACAATAAAATACATGTTTTAGGGAATATGTAACTTCAAATGACCATTGTCATCAAGAGATTTGAAGTTATATATTGCTGCAGGAAATGTACAGTTTTACTAGTTTTCTGATTTTTTTTTAACTGTTATAGCCACTTTGTAGACATGGTACGAACCTGTGTGGACACATGAATGTGGAATATTATACTCAAATGAAAGATATATGAGTACTCCTTCATTTAAATTAAGTTTGGGTTATTTTCATGAGGAAATGGAAAAGTTATGTCCATTTTAGTGATAGTACCTTGCCCCAGAAATTTTTTCCAGAATCTATACCAAGAAGATAAATTTGGTACGACTACATATGGAGTCGTATGACCCTATAAATTTGTGAGAAAGATATTGATGTTAGGAACAAACTTTGTTCCTTCCAGAAAAATTTATTTTGACATTTATGGTGTCATAAAATTCATTTTTTGAAAACTGTCCTACTGCAACTTGCCCAAAAGTTTTTCCAGAATTTGACATCTTCAAGTGCCCAGATTTTATTTGTTCTCATGCATCATTATTGTAATTTAATAATTATTAATTGGTTGATATTGTAAATCAATTAATAAATTATTAAAGTTTCTTAATAAAATAAAAAAAGGAGAGCAATTAGTGTCATTAATGCAAGTGGATAAGATGCATTAATGAAATGTCCTAAGTACTGTTCAATCTGAAATTTCCTATTCCCAAGATAAGAAAGGAGTTCAGACAGAAATCTGAACTGACTGAGTATATTTGAAATCTGGGCACGTGTATGATAGGATTGATAGTATCAAGTCTTGTTTTAGAATACACTGCTGTCAGAAGTTCATGCAGTTGTTCATCTTGATTTTTAGCATTTAAAGAATTCGAGCCCAAAGGAATACATAGCATATAATAATCAAATTTTGGCTACTAGTAAACAGTGAATGGAATTTTGAATATATATATCTTAAATTTCACAAGAAGTCCAATACATGAATGACTTGGTGGATCACATATATATCTAGGCAATATTATAAACCGTTCAAACACATGGGCCAACCTGGCATTCCACGCTAGGAATCCAAGACGGCTTGTGGTGCTGCTGAGCCTCTACCGTTGCGTGTGAGCATACACGCTGCCACTGACAGGTCCGTGTCTCCCATTAGCCACGCAACTCCTCCTCGCACAATGCAGGAGCAATCCCGCACTCTCGGCTACATCCGCAATATATCCACACTTCCTCTAGAAACTACCTGGTTCTATTCCCTGTCACAGTCCGAACACCACCTGATGTGTACGCTAGCAGCAATAGGAAGTTGTGAATCTTTGGTGACTACTCGCACTCCCTGTTCCTGATTTTGCACTAACCGGTAAAATCCTCCACACCACCGGGCTGGCGTATATCATTTCCAACCTCCACACTCTTCCTTGCGCACCGATTTAACTATCCACACACTGCAAACTGGGTGCATAACATGCCAGATAATCTGCCATCGTCTTCAGCTCAAAGTGACTGCAGACATTCACTCTTGCACATGAGTATGCTTGTTGCTATTCAGACTTCGTAAATGAGCTCCAACAGTGAGCGCGAGCATACTACAGTCGCCATCCTGATCACAAACTCATGCTTCAACAACATGCAGCGATTACCTCCATTCACAGGCCTGGTATTATGAAGGCTGTGTCTAAACTAGAATAATCTCCTGATGTATTGAAGGTGCCGACTTCCTTTCCACAATCATGTAGACAACTCACTAGCTATTCCATGAATCCTTTTGTCAACAAACAACTGATTTTATGAGATTTAGTGTTGCAACTAAAATGCTTGTCTCTTACCAATATCTTGATGCTCAGCTTGTGAAATATGTATGATCTCACCAAGATAGAGATGTTAGGTTTGCGTCCAACGCCTCGAGCTTTTCTCCAAGGGTTTCTGTCCTTGAGAAATAACTAATGAGGAAGTAACCAAAATTCTTTTTCTTTATTTTATACTTTTCATGGTGCTTTTTCCAAGATGTACTTTTCCTTTTTATAACCTCAAAGTGAGTGCAAGCGCGACAAACTAAGCCATGTGGGATAAAAGCTCACTTAAGTCACTTTTATAACATAAAGTGACTTTATAACAAGACATAAAGTGACTTTATAATAGCACTTTATAAAATAAAGTGATTCTAACTATAGAAACAGAGCCCAAATAATAAATATTTGCCCACGCAAACCTGTGACTGGCTGGCATCCTCTGAAACGAAGCCATTAGCCTATCCGGATGGATAGATAAATTAATCAGGCATCTAAATGGCCTACTGCTAGGAAGGGGACATTACAGTCCTCCCTTCCCAGGATTGCTTGCCCTCAAGCAATCTCAGTGCCGGGTGCTGCAGAATCGACTCACCCTCCCAAGTGGCATCCTCGTAGGGTAAGTCCCTACACCGAATCAGGTACTCACGGACAGTCCTGTTCCGCAGTTTTGTCTCCTTGAACTAAATGACCTCTACTGGAGCTAAAACCATTTTACCCTCCTCATCCAGTGGGGTTAATCCATCTGAAACCACTATCTGTTGTCTAATTGCCTTCTTGAGGCAAAAGACATGAAAAAAATTGTGGATCCTGTTGTCTGATGGAAGCTCTAACTTGTAAGCCACCTCGCCAATTCTCCTCGAGATGCGAAAGGGACCATAGAACCTAGGTCTGAGCTTCTTTGACCCACTCCGCTTCAGAGAGCTCTGTCTATAGGGTTGTAGGTGAAGGTAAACCATGTCTCCTGTCTCAAAGCCCCGCTCTGTCCTGTGCCGATCAGCATATAGCTTCTGCTGATTTTGTACCCTCTAGATGTTCTCTCTGAGAGATCTGAGTATATCCTGGTGATCATGTAACCAATCTCTCACAATCGGGGCCCTGTTGTCCTGAAGAGCCAAATCTATAAAAGAAAATGGCTCGCTGCCATAGAGAGCTCGAAATGTCGACATGCCAATCATCATGTGGTATGTGGAGTTGCAGAAGAACTCCCCCAAGTATAACCATCGGACCCATGCTCTCTGCTACCACGCTACGTAACTCCGGAGATAGCTTTCCACCCATCTGTTTACAATCTTTGTCTATGGGTGGTAACTGGTACTAGGAGTCAACTCAATGCCAACCAACTTGAACAACTCCTGCCAGAAAGTGCTAAGGAACTTGCTGTCCCTGTCGCTCACAATGGTCTTAGGGAGACCATGCAATCTAAATACCTCGCGAAAAAACAACTCTGCCACCTATGAAGTTGACCAATCTGTAGCAATAGCAAAGAAGTGAGTGAACTTGGTGAGTCTGTCGACCACCACATAAATGATGTCCCTGCCCTGCACTCTGGGCAAACCAATGATGAAATCCATCAATATGCCCTCCCACTTCTGAGCTGGAATGGGAAGGGACTGCAATAACCCTGCTGAATGCTCGTGCTCTAACTTGTTCTACTGACAAGTCTAGCACTCTCTGACATGCTGGAGTACATCATCCTTGAGGCCCTTCCAAGAGAACCTCTCTCTGACCTGTCTGTAAGTCTTGAAGAACCTCGGATGTCCTGTTGTGGGTGCATCATGAACAACCCTCAATATCTTAGCCTTAAGCTGAGAACTCGACACTAGGTAGATCCTGTCCTTAAAAAGGATAATGTCATCAACCACCCTGTACCTACTATCCAGAAACTGACCGTCCAAAACCTGACAGGCTTGAGTATTCTTAGAATACTCAACGAGCAAAAGGGATTTCCAATCAACGGAAATCTCTGACATAACGCAACAAGCTGCTACTGAAGGTCTCCTGGAGAGCGCATCAGCCACGACGTTATTCTTCCCCTTGACATACTCGATGTCAAAATCATAGGCCTGAATCTTACTGACCCATTTCTGTTGTCTCTCATTCAACTCCTGCTCCAGGAAGTAGCGCAAACTATTGTGGTCTGTTCTGACTGTGAACTTGCCACCCACTAAATACTGTCTGAATTTAGCCAAGGTGTGCATGATGGCAAGCATCTCCTTGCAATAAGTGGAATAAAGCCTCCCACTATTCCTAAGCTTCCTGCTCTTGAAAGCTATGGGGTGCCTGTCCTGCATCAATACCGCACCAATTCCATTCCTTGAGGCATCACATTCTAAGACAAAAGAGCGAGAGAAATTCGGTAGAGCCAAAACCGGACAAGTGCTCATAACGGTCTTGAGCCTGTCGAAGACAGCCTCAGCCTCATCTGTCCACCTGAAGGCTCCCTTCCAAGTAAGATCGGTGAGAGGAGCTGCTATCTAAGAGAATCCCTTAACAAACCTACTGTAGTAAGAACAAAGCCCAAGAAACCCTCTCAAATCTGATACATTACGTAGAGGTGGCCAATCCTGAATTGCCTAGATCTTCTCCTGGTGCACCATAACTTCGTCTGCTCCTATCAAATGCCCCAGATAGAGAATCTCCATCAACCCAAACTCACACTTGGATCCTTTTACAAATAGAGACTGGCTCTCCATGATGCTCAGAACCTCATCCAAGTGTTGCAAGTGCTCTGCCCATGTCCTGCTCTAACTAGGATGTCATCAAAGAATACCAGAATGCTCTTGCGCAACTGCATTTTAAAAATGTGATTCGTGCAGGACTGAAAAGTGGCAGGTGCGTTAGTGAGCCCAAAAGGCATCACTAGGAACTCGTAGTGTCTGTAGTGGCATCTAAAAGCTGTCTTATGGACATACTCATCTCGGACATGTATCTGATGATACCCAGATCGAAGATTAATCTTCAAGAAATAAACTGCCGCATGTAACTCATCTAGAAGCTCATCAATCCTGGGGATGGGGTACCTGTTCTTGATGGTTCTCTTATTCAGGGCACGATAATCAATACCCATGCGAAGAGTACCATCCTTCTTCTTCACCAAAACTATAGAAGAAGCAAAAGGGCTGGAACTGGGTCTGATGTGCCCTATGTCTAATAGCTCCTTAATCGTCTTCTCGATCTCCTCCTTGTAATGCCTAGGATGACAATAAGGACTGGTGATTACGGGCTTGGCTCCCTCCTCCAACTCTATGATATGCTCGAAGCCCCTATCTGGAGGCATACCTAGAGGGATGTTCTCAAAAATCCGCTTGTGCCTATCAAACACACCCTATATGTCAGCGTAAATATGCTGCCCTGAATCTGGCGAGGGTTTCAAGGATAAGAAGCACTGGGCTGCCCACTCCATGTTGTTGTGTCTGAAGATGGCCTCCATTCTGTGAGCTGCAACCACCTGTGACCCACTATCTAACATGGCCTTAAGTGTAACCAACTGATCACCCTTCATAAACTCTAATTGTCTCCGCTGATGATCGATGGTATACCGCTCTGTTGGCATCACTAACCGGTAAGCTCTCTACCAGTCCGAGTGTTGTCATTGATTGGCAAAAGAGGATAGAGATTTGTTGTCTCTATAGTCTATAGAGGGAACTCTTCATCAAGAGAGGCTATGAAACCGGTCACTACACTAAGCATCAGCAACCAGATAATGCACTCAGCAAGGAAGAGAGTATCCTAGTAACCCAAGGACCGACCTTCAACCGGTATAGACAAGTACAAATAAAAGCATATCCAAGTAATGTCTATAACACAACCAGGACAATGCAACCGGTAATCCGCGCAAAAGGAATCACACCTAGGACGTGTAACCGGTAAGCCATGAAAGAGACAGCAGCAAACTCTTACCTGTTTATAGCATGAATAACTCAACTGATATATTATAAGACTCCGGTATGAACCGAGGAAGTCATAATCAACTGTCTGTTCCAACCAACTCTTCTTGACTGGGATTTATTGTAGTAAATCCGTGTGATCTTGAGTTGTCTTGGTGATCGGTTTGAGGTGCAGGTAAAAGGATTTAAAGCCGGAATCAATGGTTTCTTGAGGCGCGACTGAAGGATTTAAAGCCGGATTCAGCGGCTTTAAATCAAGGCATTATCTCCTATGAAGGAAAGTTGTCTGGCACGCAACTATTGCTTTCTTCATAAAACTAGAGAATGTATCAAATGTTTGCTCAGCGAACCAGTACTCTGCTGAGTAATGCAATCAAAGGATCTCAAGATTAGGTCGTGCATTTCAGGCGCAGTCAAAGCAACACAACTCTATATATTCTTATGACTGTCAAGAATAAAAGTTGCCTTCATTCTGCTGAGAAAAAGAGTGAGCCTATATGCTACAGAAGCAAGGGTTAGAGAAGTATCAAGGGTTAGAGAAAATCGACAGAGAAAAGGTTGTGCAAGGCAGCACAACAACAGTTGAGAATACACCTGTGTCAACCAGTGATAATTCTCAGTAGAGCACAAATAGAGATCACATCTGGCTAAGCAGAGCCTTCTGTAAAGATCTTAATTCTATTGTTTTCTAGTAAACTACAATAGACAAATCCCAGTATTTGGGTGGACTCTAACAGGTCCCTTGTATCAAAATCCCTTAACCGGGTGACATCTTTCAAGGTGTTTGAAGTCCCTTAACCAGGCAGGTCTTAACAGACCTTACTGTAACAAATCCCTTGATCGGGTAGGCTCTTAACAGGGTGTACTTCAGAAGAGTACAAATATTGTGAGGTTTCCTCACACCGTGGTTTTCACCCTAACTGGGTTTCCACGTGATAAATCTAGTGTCACTTTGTGTTTGTTCACTTACTATTTTATTTGCTTAGAACTGTTTGCTTTTGTGCTATAAGTTTACTTCACTAGATTAAGTAAAAAGGAAAGAATTTTTCAAGTGCTGATTCACCCCTCCCCTCTCAGCACCGGTTGAGATTGTCAATTGGTATCAAAGCCGAGTTTTGTTTTTCTTTGTTGCTTAACCGCACAGAGAAAAAGCTATGATGATGAGAAAGGAAGGACCAAAGTTTTCAAAAGAAAACTTCACCTTATGGTGCAGCAGAATGAAGCTGTATATGAAGACCAACGGTGACCAGTACTGGATTCATGTTACCAACGACTATAGTGAGCCCTCTGACACCTTGACACTTGATGAAGAGAAAATCAAGACTGAGCACATGGCTGCTATGGATATGATAGCTAGCACCTTACCCGACCACATTTATGCTGAAATTGAACATCTTAACTCCGCTTGCAAAATGTGGAAAAAGTTACAAACAGTCTATGGAGGAGATCCCAATGTTCAGAGAGCCAAGGTCGAAAGCCTCAGGGGAAAGTATGACGACATGTGGATGAATGATGGAGAAGATATCGAGCAATATAGCAACCGAATCAAGGAAGTGATCAACTCCATCAGAAGCATTGGAGGCAAGCTGATTGAAAAAAAGGTGGTGAGCAAAATACTAAGAACTCTCAGACCTCAGTATGCCATAAAGATCTCTGCCATTCAAGAGCTCAGATCCGTGAGCAACGATCAAGTCACCCTAGACTCCCTAATCGGTAAGTTGGCTTCTTTTGAATTAAGCAACTTTGATAACAGTCTATCCGTTCAGGAAGCAGCATTTAAATCATCGGTCAATGCCTCTTCCACCAAAAAGGGAAGAGAAACCGGTAACTCCTCTACCGGTAAGATCGGCAACCTCATTGAGAACCTACTCTCAGAGGAGACCGAGCAAGATGAGTTTGAAGCTCTGATTGCTAAGAGATTCCCAAGAGGGAAAGGGAAGTATAAAGGGAAACTCCCTTTAAAATGCTTCTCTTGCAACAAAATAGGACACATTGTTGCCCGATGTCTAGATAATGAAAACAGAGACAAAAGAGACCGTTAAAAAACAAAGCAAAACATGAATGCTATCTTGCGGAGGAAGGAGTCACAGACAATGAGTCTGAAGACTCAGAAGATCCAAAAATTGCATTTGTTGCAATAAAGGAGGAGAGCCCAGCTCTTAATGAAGTTGCACTCATATCCAGATCTCATCAGTATGACGATTGAATCATTGACAGTGGATGCACTCACCATATGACTGGTGACTTAATGAAGTTGCACTCATATCCAAATCTCATCAGTATGATGATTGGATCATTGAGAGTGGATGCACTCACCACATGACTGGTGACAAGAGCAAGTTCATCAACTTGGAGCTTAGCGACAGCGGATCAGTCACATTTGGAAACAATGCCCCTTGTGCTATCAAGGGTAAGGGATCTATTGTTCTCTGCAACAATGCTGTCTGTGAAGACGTGTACAGGGTCGAAGGACTCAGGTACAACCTGATGAGTGTTGCACAACTGAACAACAAAGGTTTCCAGTTGGAATTCGGTCAAGGCTCCTGCGTAGTCAAAAATCAATCTGGATCTCATGTTGCAACCGGTAGACAGAGCAAAGGTAATCTGTTCTACCTAGACTCAACAGAAGGAGCTTGTTTAATTGCTTCTGTCAAAAGAGAATCAAGCAAAATTGGTCTTATCTCCAAAGAAGACAATAGTTAGCTATGGCACAAGAGACTGCCATATAAACTTTGACAGCATTGTCAAAGTAAGCAAGAAGAAATCAGTCAGAGGACTCCCAGAAATTGCAAAACCCATGGGTGGTATTTGTAAGGATTGTCAGTTAGGAAAACTGATAGGAGCAAGTTTCAGTAGCAAGTCCTTCTCTACTGAAAGTGTCCTAGATCTTGTACACACAGACCTGTGTGGACCAATGAGGACAAAGAGCTATCATGGAGACCGGTATTTCATGCTGTTTGTAGATGATTTCTCGAGAATGATGTGGACACTCTTTCTCCGTGAGAAATCGGAAGCCTTTCACATGTTCAAAGTTTACAAGGCTAGAGTAGAATAGGAAACTGGTAGAAGCTTGAAATGTCTGAGGTCGGACAGAGGAGGTGAGTACACCTCTCAGGAGTTTACTCATTACTGTGAGGAACATGGCATACAGAGACAGTTCTCTGCACCTAGGCCTCCTCAGCAGAATGGATTAGCAGAAAGAAGAAACAGAATGCTGATCGACTGTGCCAGAACCCTGTTGATCCAAAAGAATCTTTCTCATCACTTCTGGAGAGAAGCTGTCAGCACTGCTGTCTATACAATCAACCGAGTTCAAGTCAAAAAGGGAACCAGTAAGATGCCTTACGAACTATGGTTTAAGCATACTCCTAGTGTAGGCTACTTCAGAATCTTTGGTAGTAAACGTTATATCAAAAGAGAAATGTTTTCTGGGAAGTTTGATCCCAAGAGCGATGAAGGAACATTTTTGGGTTATTCTACCAAAAGAAAAGCTTATCGGTTCCTAAACAAAAGAACAGGGAAGATAATTGAAAGCATCGATGTAAAAATTGATGAATCATCAGAACCAAACAAGAGGACCAGACATGTCAATCATGAAAATCTTAAACCTACTAATGGAGGAGATGTCTTTGAGTTCCATGAAGCAACAACTAAAGAAGAGCAGACAACTCCCATTGACAGAAATCAAGAGCGAGAGACTGTGCCCGAAGCTGACAGGACACCCCAGGATGGTGAACAAGTAGATGTTCAGGACCATGACGAAGATATTGCTCAACAAGATGAACCGGACCAGGAACAGAAGCCGGCTCTTCCAAGGTATGTCACATATCACTCTACTAATAATATAGTTGGTGACAGACATGGGAACATCCTGACTAGGAAAAAGGCCAAAGAGAAAGTCTGTCTTCTCTCATGTGTTGAGCCCAAAACCACCAAAGAAGCCCTTGAAGATGAAAATTGGGTCAAGGCCATGGACGAAGAAATTGAGCAAATAGAAAAGAATGACACATGGGAACTTGTGCCAAGACCTCATGACAAAAATGTCATTGGGACTAAATGGATTTACAGAAACAAACTGAAGGAGGATGGTAAAGTCATCAGAAATAAAGCAAGGCTGGTTTGCAAAGGCTATGCTCAGAAAGCTAGACTAGACAATGGAGAAACTTTTGCACCAATAGCCAGACTGCAAGGGGTGAGAATTCTTCTTGCATATGCAGCTCACAAAGGCTTTAAAGTGTACTAGATGGATGTGAAGTCTGCATTCCTCAATGGAATACTAGAGGAAGAAGTCTACATTGAGCAACCAGAAGGGTTTACATCTGCTCAAAAGACTGATAGGGTCTGCAAACTAAAAAAGGCTCTCTATGGGCTCAAGCAGGCCCCAAGGGCTTGGTATGAAAAGTTGCATTCATATCTTTTGACAATTGGATTTGTCAGAACTAGTGACAATAGTAATATGTATCTTAAAACCGGAAAGGATGGAAACCTAATTGCTGAAATCTTTGTTGATGACATCATCTTTGGAGGAGATGACAAAATGAGCAAAACATTTGCTGAAGAAATGAAGAAAGAATTTGAGATGTCTATGATAGGGCCCATAAAATTCTTTATTGGACTACAGGTCCATCAGCTAAAAGAAGGTATCTTCATCTCTCAGTCCAAGTACATAAAAGAAATTCTCAAAGCTTTTGGACTAGAAGAATCCAAACCGGTTGGAACTCCAATGATAACTAATCTTAAGTTATCAAAGGAGGATGATGCCAAAAAAGTAAATGAAACAATGTATCGGTCCATGATAGGAAAATTGCAGTATGTTGTTCACAGTAGACCAGACATTGCTCATGCAGTTGGCATAGTGGCAAGATTTTTTGCAAATCCCAAAGAAACACATCTAATTGCAGTGAAGAGAATCTTCAAATATCTAAAGGGAACCGAAGAATATGGCTTATGGTTTCCACATAAGGGTGGATTCCAAATTAAAGTCTACACAGATGCAGACTGGGCTGGCAACGTGGATGATAGAAAAAGCACAAGTGGTGGTGCATTCTTTCTAGGTGGAAGAATAGTATCATGGACAAGTACGAAGCAAAATTGCATTTCACAATGCACTGCTGAAGCTGAATATGTTGCTACTACAATAAATTGTACACAGGTGATCTGGATCAAACTGCTGGAAGGTATTCAGGAACAGGTACCTGAACCGATCGCAATTCACTGTGACAATACCAGTGCCATAAACATATCCAAAAATCCAGTTATGCACTCCAAGACCAAGCACATTGCCATTAAGTATCACTACTTGAGGGAACTTCTACAGAACAAAGAAGTAAGATTGGAGTATGTGTCCACCAAAGAACAGATTGTTGATATATTTACAAAGCCATTACCAAAGAGTACTTTTGAGTATCTCAGAGGTAGATTGGAAGTTGTACCCCTCTCAGATCATCAGTAATCATCAACAAGGAGCCATCAATTCATTATGATTCAAACAAAAGGTTACATCTTATCTCTTATGAACTAATGAAAAGGACTGCTGCTCGCAGAGGGAGCAGAGTATGCAAATCTCTCTGATTAGCCTTTTGGCATTCTATTGTCAAAAAGGGGGAGAATATGATTACCTGTCATATTTTTGCCATCAATGTCAAAGGGGGAGATTGTTGGCATCACTAACTGGTAAGCTCTCTACCAGTCCGAGTGTTGTCATTGATTGGCAAAAGAGGATAGAGATTTATTGTCTCTATAGAGGGAACTCTTCATCAAGAGAGGCTATGAAACCGGACACTACACTAAGCATCAACAACCGGATAATGCACTCAGCAGGGAAGAGAGTATCCTAGTAACCCAAGGACCGACCTTCAATCAGTATAGACAAGTACAAATAAAAGCATATCCAAGTAATGTCTATAACACAACCGGGACAGTGCAACCGGTAATCCGCACAAAAGGAAGCACACCTAGGACGTGTAACCGGTAAGCCAAGAAAGAGACAGCAGCAAACTCTTACCTATTTATAGCATGAATAACTCAACTGATATATTATAAGACTCCGGTATGAACCGAGGAAGTCATAGTCAACTGTCTGTTCCAACCAACTCTTCTTGACCGGGATTTATTGTAGTAAATCCGTGTGATCTTGAGTTGTCTTGGTGATCAGTTTGAGGCGCAAGTAAAAGGATTTAAAGCTGGAATCAATGGTTTCTTGAGGCGCGACTGAAGGATTTAAAGCCAAATTCAATGGCTTTAAATCAAAGAGTTATCTCCTATGAAGGAAAGTTGCCCGGCACGCAACTATTGCTTTCTTCATAAAACTAGAGAATGTATCGGATGTTTGCTCAGCAAACCAGTACTCTGCTGAGTAATGTAATCAAAGGATCTCAAGATTAGGTCATGCATTTCAGGCGCAGTCAAAGCAACACAACTCTATATATTCTTATGACTGTCAAGAATAAAAGTTGCCTTCATTCTGCCGAGAAAAAGAGTGAGCCTATATGCTACATAAGCAAGGGTTAGAGAAGTATCAAGGGTTAGAGAAAATCGATAGAGAAAAGGTTGTGCAAGGCAGCACAACAATAGTTGAGAATACACCTATGTCAACCGGTGATAATTCTCAGTAGAGCACAAATAGAGATCACATCTGGCTAAGCAGAGCCTTCTGTAAAGATCTTAATTCTATTGTTTTCTAGCAAACTACAATAGACAAATCCCAGTATTTGGGTGGACTCTAACAGGTCCCTTGTATCAAAATCCCTTAACCGGGTGACATCTTTCAAGGTGTTAGAAGTCCCTTAACTGGGCAGGTCTTAACAGACCTTACTGTAACAAATCCCTTGACCGGGTCGCACCTAGCAAGTGCGTTTTATCCCTTGACTAGGTAGGCTCTTAACAGGGTGTATTTCAGAAGAGTACAAATATTGTGAGATTTCCTCACACCGTGGTTCTCACCCTAACCGGGTTTCCACGTGATAAATCTGGTGTCACTTTGTGTTTGTTCGCTTACTGTTTTATTTGCTTAGAACTGCTTGCTTTTGTGTTGTAAGTTTACTTCATTGGATTAAGTAA
Source organism: Chamaecyparis obtusa (assembly GCA_027943335.1). Taxonomy (NCBI): domain Eukaryota; kingdom Viridiplantae; phylum Streptophyta; class Pinopsida; order Cupressales; family Cupressaceae; genus Chamaecyparis; species Chamaecyparis obtusa. The sequence goes on along the minus strand of BSBK01002469.1, from coordinate 114,753 downwards.
AAAGGAAAGAATTTTTCAAGTGTCGATTCACCCCTCCCCTCTCAGCACCGGTTGGGACTGTCATGCTCTAGGGTCTATAGCCACTGCATGCCTAGGATGGCGTCAAGACTATCCAAGTCTATGACGTAGAAATCTGCCTCTAGGAAATAATCTCTAAAATGAATCTGGAGTCCAGTGATCTTCCCTGTGCAACTCAATAAGTCTCCCCCGGCCACCTTGACCTCAAACTCCGAAATGCTATCTATCGAGAGTCCTCTCCTAGAAACTAGACTGGTGCTGATGAAATTATGTGTTGCACCTGTGTCAAGTAGGCAAATGATCTGCTGTCCCATAACTACTCCCTTGAGATGAAAGGAGTGACAGGCGGGAATACCCGAGAGGGATGCTAAGGTGATAGGGGGCTGCCCTAAACGAACTTTCTTCTTCCTCCGCTCTGCTGCCTATTCATCCTGAGCCTCTGTATCACTACTCTCATCATCGCTTCCCTCCCGCTGCTCACAATCATCATCGAATACGACTTCAATGTAGTGCACCTCTCCTTTCCCGAGGCATCTATGATCTGGAGCCCAAGGCTCTCTGCAAGTGAAGCATAATTTCTTCCTTCTTAACTCATTCCAAGTCTCGAAATCAAGTCTAGGAGGTGTGCTCTTATTTTGATTATTACCTCTCTGAAAGGAAGAAGACCCCTTAAAGGTTTTCTTTGTTGGTTGTAGGATGGATGATGGTGAGTCCAAGTCATGTGCCAACTTAATGGCGTCATCCAGTGTGTTTGGCTTGAGGATTCTAACCAGCCCTCTAAATCTCTCCTATAATCCCTCAATGAATAGCATTAACTTCCTCTTCTCGGCCATATTCGGAACCATAATACAAATCCTCTAAGACTCGTCAATATAGTGGTCCAAAGATCCACTCTGCCTCAGCTAAGCTAACTCTCTGTAATAGACCTCAATGTCCTTCCGGTCAAAGCGGGTGATTAATTTAGTGTTGAAGATCTCGTAAGATGCAATCAACCCGTGATCCTGGGTGACGAGGCCATGGTGCCACCAATCATAAGCTATCCCTCCAAATGCATGGTTGCAAACTTAATCGCTTCCGTCTCTGACATGGGTTTCAGGGTCAGGAAGGTATCTAGCTTGTGAATCCAAGATCTCGCGGAAGTCTTACCACTGCCATCAAAAGCAGTAAGGGTCAATTTATTCATGGCATGTTTCAGATCCCTATTCGGACCCCTGGATCTCCTATCCTATTGTGCCCTGCCATGATCTCTCCGCTGTGCCATGTAGTGGACAAAGGTCAAGTCAACCTTCACCCTATTGGGTAACATCTCCCACTCATCATGTGCGGCTACAACATTGCCCAGAAGACTGACTGCTGCCTCGGGCTGGGCTACCTCTTCCTCAGCTTCATTCCCTACGAATGTAGGCATAAGGGGCCTATCTGTAGTGCGAGTGACTACTCTAGCAGGTCTGGGTGACCATGCCACACTACTACCACCACTGTGATGGCTCTGGGGCCTCCAAGCTGCCACTGTCAGTTGTTGCATAACCCCTATGAGCTGGTGTAACACATCAACGATGTAGTCCTATCCCGCACGAAGAGCCCTCATTGTTTCTCTGACCTCTCTGTCCTCCTCTGCCATGCCTGCACCTCAAGTGCCCTATTCAAAGATAATATGCTCGTCCTCCTCTGTATAGCTGTTCTCAATATCCACCTGGACTGATGGTTCAAACTGTCCCTGTTCAACCCTGTTATGTCTGAAGTTGTACAACCTGTGTCTACTATGCATGCCTGGACTGAATACCCCAATACTGAAAGTAAATGCCCACTAGGTTGACAAGACCTTTGGCTTTGATACCACTGAAATGTCCTAAGTACGGTTGAATCTGAAATTTCCTATTCCCAAGATAACAAAGGAGTAGTATTCGGACAAAAATCTGAACTGACTGAGTATATTTGAAATCTAGGCACGTGTATGATAGGATTGATAGTATCAAGTCTTGTTTTAGAATACACTACTGGCAGAAGTTCGTGCAGTTGTTCCTCTTGATTTTTAGCATTTAAAGAATTCGAGCCCAAATGAATACATAGCATATAATAATCAAATTTTGGCTACTAGTAAACAGTGAATGGAATTTTGAATATATATATCTCTTAAATTTCACAAGAAGTCCAATACATGAATGACTTGGTGGATCACATATATATCTAGGCAATATTATAAACCGTTCAAACACATGGGCCAACCTAGCATTCCACGCTAGGACTCCAAGACGGCTTGTGGTGTTGTTGAGCCTCTACCGTCGCGTGTGAGCATACAGGATGCCACTGACAGGTCTATCTCCTCTTAGCCACGCAGCTCCTTGCGCAATGCAAGAGCAATCCCGCACTCTCGGCTACACCTGCAATATATCCACACTTCCTCCGAACACTACCAGGTTCTATTCCCTGTCACAATCTGAACACCACCTGATGTGTACGCTGGCTGCAGCAGGAAGTTGTGAATCTTTTGTGACTGCTCGCACTCCCTGTTCCTAGTTTTGCACTAACTAGTAATATCCTCCACACCACCGGGCTGGCGTATATCATTTCCAACCTCCACACTCTTCCCTGTGCACTGATTTAACTATCCACACACTGCAGACTGGGTGCATAATATGCCAGATAATCTACCACCGTCTTAAGCCCAAAGCGACTGCAGACAATCACTCTTATACGCGAGCATGCTTGTTGTGATTCAGACTTCGTAAATGAGCTCCAACAGTGAGCGCAAGCATACTACAGTCACCATCCTGATCACAAACTCATGCTTCAACAATAGGCAGCGATTACCTCCATTCACAGGCCTGGTATTATGAAGGTTGTGTCTAAACTAGAATAATCTCCTGATGTATTGAAGGTGCCGACTTCCTTTCCACAATCATGTAGACAACTCATTAGCTATTCCCTAAATCCTTTTGTCAACAAACAACTGATTTTATGAGATTTAGTGTTGCAACTAAAATGCTTGTCTCTTACCAATATACTTGATGCTCAGCTTGTGAAATCTCTATGATCTGACCAAGATAGAGATGTTGGGTTTGCGTCCAGCGCCTCAAGTTTTTCTCCAAGGGTTTCCGTCCTTGAGAAATAACCAGTCACGAAGTAACCAAAATTCTTTTTCTTTATTTTATGCTTTTCATGGTGCTTTTTCCAAGATGTATTTTTCCTTTTTATAACCTCAAAGTGAGTGCAAGCACGACAAACTAAGCCATGTAGGATAAAAGCTCACTTAAGTCACTTTTATAACATAAAGTAACTTTATAACATAAAGTGACTTTATAATAAGACATAAAGTGACTTTATAATAACACTTGATAAAATAAAGTGATTCTGACTATAGAAACATAGCCCAAATAGTAAACATTTGCCCATGCAATCCTATGACTGGCTGGCATCCTCTGAAACGAAGCCATCAGCCTATCCGGATGGATAGATAGACTAATCAAGCATCTAAATGGCCTACTGCTGGGAAGGGTACATTGCAATTAATGGGCTGAAAGACTTCTTCTCAATAAGTTGAGTTAGTTTGCAGACATGAGGAGAGTATATAGGAGAGTTGGAAAAGACTTAGGATTGAATTTTACTTTCCCCTAAAGTTTAAAATGCATTTATAATCAGTTAGGGCATTTTTAGGGGCAGTTTTGGTGAGTCGTTGGGTTTTTATGACTTGGTTGGACTTTTTCATGCATTGGACTTAATTTTGGAAGAGTGGAGAGGCCTATTTTGGGGGCTATTTTTCTGCATTCGAAAAAAAGAGGTTTGATTAAGCATTGTACTTAATGAGTTTTACAACTCATTCTATGGAGTTCTTAGTTATGCAAAATTCTGCACTTAGTGATTTTTCTCTATCCTTTGTGTCATTTTTTGCATTTCTATTGTAATTCATTCATTATGATATACAGAGGCTGCCTTGGAGACCACTTTGGACAATGTTTATCACCTTCTTGTTCACTTGCAAAATTGTGTATTTGTGTGATTTGATCGAATTTTAGTGAAAAGTTTCATTTTCCTTCAATTTTGTCTCACTGTTTCATACCTTTTCTACAGTTTATGTAATGTACAAGTTGAAGTTTGTGTCGTGCAGATCTTTTAAGCTCTCTGATGTGAAAAAATTCCTTTACCTTTATTGAGCAAATAGGCATTTAGGCCTTTCTACAAAATACTTATGTGCTTGCATGGTAAAGGCAAAATTGTGTGAGTTTAAGCATTATTTTGTGATTTCAAGTGTTAAAGTTTCTTCGGATATCATAAATTCAAAATTTAGGTGCATCCCCATACATTTAAATTTTTCTTTTCTACCATCCTTCTATCCCTTTATTTCAAAAAGTTTGTGAAGTTTAGTGAAGCATCTTATAGGAACCGGCCTAGAATCTAGAGGTCTCACTTCAGTTGCATGTCCCACGTTGAAGTGATTCCCATGTTATGCCAAAATTGTTGAACTATTTTTGTTCAGCACAGGGTGCAAATTTTGGAGCATAACAGTTTTGGCACGCTCGGTGGGACAGAAGTTAGAAATACTTTGAAATTCTTGCTGTTATGATGTGTTGACAGCAGGTTACTAACCTTTCAAAGGTTTTTATTAAGCACATTTGGCGACTACGAAGTAAAATCATTTGGTTACAAGTGGACAAGTGCAGATTGGAAAAGGTATTCTTGTTTTATAGGTAGCTGTTATAATTTCCAGCTTACCCAAATGTTTCAGAATGCCTTAATACCATAGAAAGTATGGCATATCATTTTCCATTCCATGAAGGTTCTGTTTATACTCCTTCATGCCAGTCTCATCAAGATAATCATGGCATTGTTTTTCCTCAAAACAACATTGTTTCAACACATTCTTGTGATATTCAACAAACCCTGTATGAATGCCACCCACCAACCACTGTTGAAGCATTCTGGCCGCATGAATATGCATGTTTTCAACCTGCAGGGGAGATGGGTTGCATAGAAGAGCAACACAAATTTGTTATGCAGCAAGAGGAGTTTGCATATCAAGCCCATATTCATGAGCAAGAGGCGTTACTATATCAGGAGAAATGTCACAAGAAGTACTTGGTAGAACAATATAGGCGGAATGAAGCAAGCCTTTCAAAAGAGCTAGAAGCACAGAAGCAAGCTTTTGAGAAAGTGTTAGCAGCACATAAGCAACTTTTTGAAGAGTTCCATGCAAAAGAGCTAGAAACACATAAGTTAAAAACTTGAAGAGGATAATCATAAATTGCTAACAGCACATGAAGAGTTTCATGATAAAGAGCTACAGGAACACCAAGAAAAGATAGAGCTTCTAATTGCTGAAGTCATGCAGTATAAAGAAGTAGATAGAATGCATATTGAAAAGGATGGGTGCAAAGAATTGGAGAAACAAGAAGCTGCAATGGAGTTCTCTTATTCACTTCATAATTGTCAAGCAAAGCAATGAGTGGGAAGGTGATTTATTTGAGGAGCTAGCCTTTTTTGTTGAAGAGGACAACATTCCCGACTCGTCTCTATCAACGGTTATTGAATAGAAGAATGAAGAAATAGATCGTGAAGTTTTTTATATTGCTCAGAATATAGTCATGGTGGAAAAAGATGAAGAGGATTTGGAGGATCGACTTTGGCGTGATCTTGAAAATTTTTGCTTAGAGTTGGATACAAAAACATTGTCCTCAAGCATACGAGTTTGTGAGAAGCCTGATGAAATAACAAAGCTATCTGAAACAATTGTTTTGGATCAGCCAAATAATATCATAGCAGCAGACCAACGTCCTGAAGCAATCAATCAAAAGGCACTAATCAACAAAAAGAGGTCAAAGTTTGTGCTCTCAAGAGGCTGTCCTATCAGGTGTTTGGCAAACATGGAGTTCCATCAAGAAGAATCAGCTCTACGGGTACCTAATGTTGACCTATTACCAGATGTAGTAGCTGCAATAACGTTGCATCTTGCTGATCCATCCCAAATTGAGAGTGTTTTCAGCCAGCTTGACCAAGTAAGTGAAGTTTTTGTCAATCATGAGATATTTCAAAGAATGTTCAAGTGTATGTCAGTTTTCCATCTCCTTTTGATTGTCCATAGGCTTGTTGGTTATTCTAAGCTAAGGAGAATGGGAAGCTATTTTTCGAAAACTGTAAATGGTTTTGTTTGATCAACTTTTGTGCTGGTTAGAGTAGGTTAGAGTAGAGTAGTTTTGGTTTCCCTAAGTGTTATCAAGCACAATTAGTTTAGCTTCAGTTATAATTTTCCTAGTTTTTAATAAGGGTTCCAAGTTCAAAGGCTTCAGTGAGTTACAAGAGAGAGTTTTAACTACTATCAATATACACCTATAGCCAAGTTTCCAATTCCAGTCATGATTGCATATTTGACTCTATGCCCAATGGACTATTTTAGGCCTGGTCATATGTCTAGCAGGCAAAGACCCATCAAAGGTCGTCAAAATGTTACCTAATTTTCACCCTACAGGCTCAATCTAGATGATATTCTACAGGAGACAAATTATTCTACAGGAAGGTGCATTCAATAAGAAATAAAAGTATGCTACTACAGGAGAGTGTGAGAAGACTGGAAATACATGCTACAGGAGAAATACAAGCTACTGCAATAAAGTGTAGCTACAAGAAGTAATAATGGGGAAACAATAAAATACATGTTTTAGGGAATATATAACTTCAAATGACCATTGTCATCAAGAGATTTGAAGTTATATATTGTTGCAGGAAATGTACAGTTTTACTAGTTTTCTAAAAAAAATTTACTATTATAGCCACTTTGCAAACATGGTACAAACCTATATGGACACATGAATGTGGAATATCATACTCAAATGAAAGATATATGAGTACTTTTTCATTTCAATTAAGTTTGGGTTATTTTCATGAGGAAATGGAAAAGTTATGTTCATTTTAGTGACAGTACCTTGCCCAGAAATTTTTTCCAGAATCAACAAGAAGAAGATAAATTTGGTACGGCTACATATGGACTCGTATAACCTTATAAATTTGTGAGGAGGAAGATATTGATGTTAGGAACAAACTTTGTTCCTTCCAAAAAAATTTATTGACGTTTATGTTGTCATAAAATTCATTTTTTGAAAACTGTCCTACTCCAACTTGCCCAAAAAAATTTCCAGAATTTGACATCTTCAAGTGCCCAAATTTTATTTGTTTTCATGCATCATTATTGTAATTTAATAATTATTAATTGGTTGATATTGTAAATCAATTAATAAATTATTAAAGTTTCTTAATAAAATAAAAAAAGGAGAGCAATTAGTGTCATTGATGCAAGTGGATAAGATGCATTAATGGGCTGAAAGACTTCTTCTCAAGAAGTTGAGTTAGTTTGCAGACATGAGGAGAGTATATAGGGGGGTTGGAGAAGACTTAGGGTCGAATTTTACTTTCTCCTAAAGTTTATAAGGCATTTATAATCAGTTGGGGCATTTTTAGGGGCAATTTTGGTGAGTCGTTGGGTTTGTTATGACTTGGCTGGACTTTTTCATGCATTGGACTTAATTTTGGAAGAGTGGGGAGGCCTATTTTGGGGGCTATTTTTCTGCATTTGACCCAAAGAGGTTTGATTGAGCATTGTACTTAATGAGTTTTACAACTCATTCTATGGAGTTCTTAGTTATGCAAAATTCTGCACTTAGTGATTTTTCTCTATCCTTTGTGTCATTTTCTGCGTTTCTATTGTAATTCATTCATTATGATATACAAAGGCTGCCTTGGAGACCATTTTGGACAATGTTTATCACCTTCATGTTCACTTGCAAAATAGTGTATTTGTGTGATTTGATCGAATTTTAGTGAAAAGTTTCATTTTCCTTCAATTTTGTCTTACTGTTTCATACCTTTTCTGCAATTTATGTAATGTAGAGGTTGAAGTTTGTGTCGTGCAGATGTTATAAGCTCTCTAATGTGAAAAAATTTCTTTACCTTTATTGAGCAAATAGGCATTTAGACCTTTCTACAAAATACTTATGTGCATGCATGGTAAAGGCAAGATTGTGTGAGTTTAAGCATTATTTTGTGATTTCAAGTGTTAAAGTTTCTTTGGATATCATAAATTCAAAATTTAGGTGCATCACCATACATTTAGATTTTTCTTTTCTGTCATCCTTCTATCCCTTTCCTTCAGAAAGTTTGAGAGGTTTAGTGAAGCATCTTATAGGAACCGGCCTAGAATCCGGAGGTCTCACTTCAGTTGCATGTCCCACGTTGAAGTGATTCCCATGTTATCCCAAAATTACTGAACTATTTCCGTTCAGCACAGGGTGCAAATTTTGGAGCTTAACAGGAGGAAGAAGGCTTAACATTCACAGATTACATCTTGGCTATGCATGCAAAGTGGGATGCATTACCTCAACAGGTTAATGAACATCTGAATTTTCAAAGGTTTATGTCTCAAAAGAGGGATCATAACAGGGCTAGGCAAGACAGAAGGCCAAGAAACAAGAGCAGTGATTGTAATATCCCTTGCTAAATGATGAAGAAAGATGATTTTTTCTATTCAAGGAATATTGTCAAACAAGTTGCACACAATCTAAAATGTACCATAAACTGATTGCAAACCAAATATATAACATATGATAAGCCATACACATCAAATTTGCATCGTATATGAAATTGGCATTTTGTCAAACACTTGCCATACATGACTCAGAAAATAAAAATTCTGAAGTATATACTGGTGCAAATGAATTCTGATTTTTATTTCAGACCCTTAGTGATTGACAAACAAATTTATTGATGCAATATCCAAGTTATTAGTGAGCTTTAATGGCTGCCATTAATTTCCTGCAACACAGTACCTCAGAAAATGACAATTTTACTAACAATGAATGCTCAAAAACCTGATTTACCAATGCCGAACTGTAGAGGAATGTCTACCAAAGATGTCTGCTTTTCTTGGATTTTTTTGAGCCTTTTTATGCAAAAACGACCCTCCTCCTTTTTGCCGCCTCCAGCCCTAGATTTGCAGATGCAAAACAAATAAATGCAGCAGTCTTTCGCCCCAAATTTGTGATGAAAACAATCAGCTCGCCATTAGAAATTTAATGTTCAAATGCCCACAAAAATCTGATCTTGCAATTGATTTCTGGAATTAAATGAAGCTTCTACACTCTAATTTCTACAACAATTGAAATCAATCCTGGCCTCTATTTGAAGCCAAAGCTCTGGCATAATTTGTTGGGTGTTTCACCAATTCGCTATGCTGAAAGACTTGGAAGAATTCACAATTCTTCAAGCTCAAAATTCGAAACTCTTGTTCCACCTTCTTCTCCACACAAACAAAAGCAAATGCACAAGTCACAAATGAATTGATTTTCTCTTGCCTTGGCTTTTTATTATTCTCCAAGAGAAATCAATTTGTATCTTTACAAGTACTCTTCTCATTACTTAAAAATTACTTAGCTTTTGATACCATTTGCATTTGTTGCAATTCAAATATAATATTCAATTATACCCCTCCTTTTGGTGCACAATATAAAGTATACTTTATTAAACACTTATATCTCTCTTTTAAATAAAGTGCACTGAAACCATAAAGTTATATTATATCATTGTGATGCACTTTATTAAATGACTTTTAAGTCATTAAGTGGCCCCATTCACATAAAGTGAAAATATAACTTTATAAAGGCACTTTTATCATTAATTATTAATAAAGTATTACTTTATTAATAATTAAAATAACATAACTCCAAAAATAATCATTATTTCTTATTTCTGTCTGAACCTGGGAGTTAACCATTGTATCCATTGTGCATTTGAATGCCTTACTAACAATAGTAAGGGTCCCTCTCTAACATCCATTGACTTACTATAAATAGTAATTCCCTAAAACACGGCCAATTGATGAATGAGTTAATCACTGTGCATACCATCCGTCTGAGTGCCTTGCCAAATATAGCCCTGGCCATAATTTGAATTACTATAAATAATAAGTCCAAACTGGAAGTTCTGTCAATGTCACCACAACTCCATACTGCTAGCAAACTGTCCAAGTGCCCTACTAAAGATAGAAACTCTGACTTACCCAAAATAGACACTTACTATAAATAGTAAGTGTGCTGATCTAACTCAAACGAAGAGCAATATTGAACATCCCTGACCTCTAAAGTGGGAATTGGCTTCCAACTCTGCCAACTGGACCCTCTGAACAACTCTATTAGCCTATGAGGGTCAGGAAATAGGCTAATCCTTTGAAGGATGACACTCACAAAAAAGGGGACATTACAGTGATCTTAAGCATCCACTAGTAAATTAACACTACCTACTTATGATGGTTGCAGAAAAGTAACAGCAAGAGCTTGGATTCACAAGCTTAATACCTTCCTGACATTACGTCCTATCACTAAAGAAGATGCCACTAGATTTGATGTTTTACACTTGGATGGTTTAGCCCATGATTGGTCGTAGCATGAGATGGTGACTCTGCAACACAACCTCATAACCACATATTAGGAGTTCGTGGATAGATTGATTGAGCACTTTGACAGGAAGGAAACTGAATTGTACATTAGAGATTTAGCTCAATTGAAACAAACATTTAGTTTCAAAAAAATTCAGTTATGGTTACAGGTATATCAGAGAGGAGACTCGTTGTTCTATTTGTTGAGGGGTTGTATGAGCCTATGAGAGGATGGATTAAGCCATTCAATCCTCAAACTTTGCAAGAGGCTATGAAGAAAGCACGTATCATGGAATTGTCAACTCCTCACAGCAAGTTTGTTTCCAAACCGTCTACATCAGCTAGTGATAGTAAATCAGTTCCAAAAAAGATTGAAAATTCTGATCCAAAAAAGATATTTGCAGCCCCAATGAACAAGAAAACACTTAATGATTTACGTAGGAAAAAACTTTGTTTTTATTGCAAGGGACCTTATGATGAAAAACATGAGTGTCCTTTAAGGTCAAAAGGGAAAAATAGGTACATGAAATGGTATTATATGAAGAAAACATGTTTGATAGAGAGGAGCAGCAAGCTATCCAAGAGGAATCAAGGGCTGAAAGAGAAGGAAAGGAAAGTGAAGAGGAAGGTGAAACAAGTCTTAAGGAAGTATACCTCTCTTGCATGAAAAAGAAAGGTTCTTTTAGGATGCATGGGCTCTTGGCAGGACAGAGTGATCTCCCCACTTGATACAAATGCAACACATAACTTCATAGATGCACGGTTAGTGGCATAGAGACACAATGATAGAAGAAGAAGCCATAAAGTTTTCCACCTTACACCTAGATGGAGAGGCACATGAATGGTGGTATCATGGGCTGATTACCGCCAATCATGCACAAATCAATTCCTATGTAGAATTCACCGAGAGGGTCATACAAAGGTTTGACCCCAAGGACTCTGACCTTTACATCAAAGAGTAAACCTTGTCGCAGCAAAATAACAGTTTGGAAGATTATATTAGTGAATTCCAAAGGCTTTCAGTACTAATCACTGATATTTCTCTACAAAGGTTGTTTGCACTCTTCATAGATGGGCTAAAACAACCTCTTAAGGGTTGGATCAAGACCCTACACCCAGGGACTTCACAAGAAGCCATTACAAAGGCACGAAATATGAACATCCAAGATTCCCACATATACACTATGCCTAAACATAACTCTCACAGGAGTGATGAAAGTAAGATATGTTATAATTGTAAGGAAAGATGGAAACCCAAACACAACTAAAAGGGAAAGGGGAAAGTTCACTATGTGGATGTAAGACCCAGCACACCAAGAGAGGATGAAGATACAAAAGACAAGGAAGAACCATACAAAGAACCTGGTGGTACCCTAAATTTTGAGAATTTAGGAGTCCCAATCCATTATCAAGAAGCAAGTTTCTCCATGCTAAAAAAATCAAAGGAAGATTTATGACACAAATAAATAGAACTAACCAATCAAAGCTTTCAGAAAATGCTCGAATTTCAACCTTCTGCAAATATGATGTCAACAGAGGTTGAAGATGGTTGAATTTTAAAAATCTAAAAACGACCCAGTTCAGGAAATCAAATTTCCTATCTCCAGTCCAAATCTTAGTTTTCCACAAGGTGTTTTGGTTTTTTGACCAGATCCAAATCCAAAAGTTAGGTAGTTATTTTTTAGTTAGTTTATTGTTTTTTCAAAATAATTTGTAATAAGGGTTGTGTCTTTTCACCCTAAAGAGGTGTGAAATCCACTCAAACACATATATATACATAATGTAAAATGTAAAATGACAAGAATACAATAGAGATTTTCAAAGGATAGAATTTGATCACAACTGCAACATGAACTCTGATGTACTATTTTTTCAAAATAAATAAAGAGATAAGTGCTTTTTCTCACCTATGGTAATAGTTTTCAAATCTTTTCAGTTAGTCTCTCAGATAAATCTATTTAGATAGATTGTTTCATTGTGTTGAATTCTCATGTTATTTGTAATGTGAAATATACATATACAATTTGATCATCAGTTGAAAGGTGTGGTTGACAAACTATCCTTTGTTCTATTGGTCTCTCCAAGACAGAGCTAAATTCAGTAGAACTGACTATATAATCTGGTTTCAATTATAATTCATGTAGAAGCCCCTGAAATGATGGTCTTGTTATATACAAGTTATTAAAACTGTCTCTGAGATGTACGTAGGATTGATATAGAATTGACTCCATTGCCCAAGTAAGAGCAAGGCACTGATCTTATCAATAATTGGAATATAGTCATTTAGTTCATTGTTCAAAGTTTGTGATATTTTATTCCTTTGATCTATTTCATTTTATATACCTTTTCTCAAACATTTACTATTAATCAAAGCATTTCAGTTTTTGCAGCATTCAATATACTATTGATTGAGATACTTACAATTTGATTCCTCTCAAGTTTATTTGCCACCTTGAGAGAATCCACAAGTTTTATATTCAGTTATCTGCTATAAAAAGCCTTTGAATCAGATTTGGTTAAGGTACAGGCCTACCAGCCTTGGCTTTGCAGAGCCAGAATTGCAGAAGTTCAAACCTCCATTTGGTTGAACTTGTTAGTTGGCAAAAACGATCGGGTTTCCCAGCATTGGATTGGCAAGTCCATAGGAAATCCAAACCATCGCTTTTGGGCACCAACAAATTGGCGACTCTACTGGGGAGTTGTTTGTAATACATTACTCAAAATTTTTGGTGATCAAAGAGTTAGATTCCGCTAGAAGTGAGAGAACTCATAATATCAAGTTAAATTTTTCCCTTGAAGACAAGGGTGGCAACTCTACATAAGTCTTTTAGAAAGTGACTCCGCTATATTAAGAATTCAAGATCAATTTGCATTTTCCTTCTGATAAGAAGGTGGCGACTGCGTGTGTCAGAAGTTATCAGTGACTCCACTAAGGGAAAGAACCTAGAGGGACTGAATATTGATTCCCTAGTTAGTAACAAAGAATTTACTGCATAATGTATCAGAGAAAATATTTCGAATGGCATCAGGCCGTTGAATTTCAGAGGATTCAGATGTTTTCCAGATAAGTTATTTTTGCAAATTGCACAAGTTGTACAAAGGTTTTACGGTAAAATATAATGAATCAGTAAAATTGCATTTAAAATTATTCCATTCATTCATAGAAGATTATGAAATTGATGAAGAAGGTCAGGTGATGATTCTATTTGCCAAAACGCTCAGGGATTATGCAAGAAAAGCATACGAGTCATTACCTACACATAGCATTTCATCATGGAGGGAATTTGTAGAATGGTTCGTGTATGAATTTTATAATGCAAGTGATGAAGAAGACAATGAGTGTTGTGACTATGAAGAAAATAAAAATTCCACTATGGAAGAACCCTACATACCTCCCCAGGATGCATACGAAGAAGAAAATACTTACCAGACATGTGAAGGAAATGATAACTTTATCCATAGCCTCATACTTCAGAAAATTAGACATTTACTTTGTGGTGTATCCATTAGAGAAGACAATGTTGAGGATAGGGAACCAGTAATTGAATCGTGTATGGCTGACTTTTTTGACAAATTAACATGTGAAGTAGATGCAGATAATGAAGTAGATCAAGATGAAAATTTTCTCACTATAGAAGAAATTTAAGATATATTGGACATTGAATATCAGAAACATGTTGAGAAGAATAGTAAAAAAAAATTCTCAATTCACCATGATAAACAGGTTGATGGATCAGCACATAATCAAGGGGTACTAGATAAAACAGATGATAATTTCCAAAAATCAAATAGCGAAGATAAAATAGAACTACATACGAAAGGCGAGCATGAAGATGTTTCAGGAGATAATGCTAGTGAAGATATCAGTCTCTTTGATCAAGCAGATGATGATTTTCAAAAGGATGAGTTTAGTATACAATTTGCTGGTATCTTGTATGATAGAACACCTATGGAGCCGGAGGAAAGTTCTCATGAAGGTATGCCTAATTTCTCTATGTTCCTGAATCCATTGTTTGAAGAGAAAGCAGAAGAAGATACACTTGAGTTTTTTATGTTCTTGAATCCATTATTGCAGGAAGATTTTCTATGCAATCAAGCCCATCTACATCATGATGAAGATAACAGGCCTAATGATATTTTTGAAGTTGATGAAATTCGTGATATGAATGTAGAAGGTGATACATTTTTCAGTTCATCCTACGAGCCGGAAATACATCAAATATGAAAAGATAAGGTGAAATTATATAAGCTTGATTCTGAAAATTATTCGAGTGTCCTATCTGATCAAATTCTTGATAAGAAGGAAGTTCATGAATCTGAGTTATCTTCAAATCCTTTTTGTGAAGAGAACCAACATCTTGAATATAGGGTAGATTGTGTACATAAATGCATCCAAGCAGAAGAGCTTAATTTAGTTACTTGTAGGGCTTATCAAATGCATGAGAATATTCTATTTAGCAAGGACTACAGTGCACCTGATGACTTTTCAAAGGCTGAACAAAAGTCAAAGCATGTTAATAAAGCGATGAATATTGTCTATGGGAATGGTGGCATTGTAATCAGGAAATTCAAAGTGTTACATGATCAGAATCAAGTGTTTGATAAGGGAAAATGTTGATTCCATATTTTGGTGGCCCGGGGCCGTCGAATGAGATTTTATTTGATTATTGAAATATGTAGAGACTCTATAGCCCAATGGATTTCGCACTTGGTCTACTTCTACCAAAGATAGTTGGATTCTCGCTATGCCAATAGGGAGCATACTTCCCCAAACAGAGCCACTGGTGGTACCCTAAATTTTGAGAATTTAGGAGTCCCAATCCATTATCAAGAAGCAAGTTTCTTCATACTAAAAAAATCAAAGGAAGATTTATGACACAAATAAATAGAACTAACTAATCAAAGCCTTCAGAAAATGCTGGAATTTCGACCTGCTGCAATTATGATGTCGACAGAGGCTGAAGATGGTTGAATTTTAAAAATCTAAAAATGACCCAGTTCAGGAAATCAAATTTCCTATATCCAGTCCAAATCTTAACTTTTCATGAGGTGTTTTGGTTTTTCGACCAGATCCAAATCCAAAAGTTAGGTAGTTATTTTTTAGTTAGTTTATTGTTTTTTCAAAATAATTTGTAATAAGGATTGTGTCTTTTCACCCTAAAGAGGTGTGAAAGCCACTCAAACACATATTTACATAATGTAAAATGTAAAATGACAAAAATACAATAGAGATTTTCAAAGGATAGAATTTGATCACAACTGCAACATGAACTCTAACGTACTATTTTTTCAACATAAATAAAGAGATAAGTGCTTTTTCTCTCACCTATGGTAATAGTTTTCAATTCTTTTCAGTTAGTCTCTCAAATAAATCTATTTAGATAGATTGTTTCATTATGTTGAATTCTCATGTTATTTGTAATGTGAAATATATATACAGTTTGATCATCAGTTGAAAGGTGTGGTTGACAAACTTTCCTTTGTTCTATTGGTCTCTCAAAGACAGAGTTAAATTCAGTAGAACTAACTGTATAATCTGGTTTCAATTATAATTCATGTAGAAGCCCTTGAAATGATGGTCTTGTTATATACAAGTTATTAAAACTGTCTCTGAGATGTACATAGGATTGATATAGAATTGACTCCATTGCCCAAGTAAGAGCAAGGTACTGATCTTATCAATAATTGGAGTATGGTCATTTAGTTCATTGTTCAAAGTTTGTGATATTTTATTCCTTTGATCTATTTCATTTTATATACCTTTTCTCAAACATTTACTATTAATCAAAGCATTTCAGTTTTTGCAGCATTCAATATACTATTGATTGAGAGACTTACAATTTGATTCCTCTCAAGTTTATCTGCCACCTTGAGAGAATCCATAAGTTTTATATTCAGTTATCTGCTATAAAAAGCCTTTGAATTAGCAGATTTGGTTAAGGTACAGGCCTACCAGCCTTGGCTTTGCAGAGCCAGAATTGCAGAAGTTCAAACCTCCATTTGGTTGAACTTGTTAGTTGGCAAAAATGATCGGGTTCCCCAGCATTGGATTGGCAAATCCATTGGAAATCCAAACCATCGTTTTTGGGCACCAACAGAACCAACTGGTAATAGAATAATCACCACCATGTCAACACCAAAATTCAACTCCTTCAAAGTTAGAGGACTCTTACAAGGGCAGAAAATCACCTCACTTATTGATAGCGGGGCAACACATAACTTCATAGACAATGCATCGATAGAAAAACTTAATCTACCTACACAAAGACATGAAGGTTTTAAAGACATGGTAGCTGATGGATGTCAACTCTCTTGCACAACATTGTTACATCAAATAAAAATCACCATTAACAATCATGCTATAATCGATGACTTCTATATTATGGAATTAGGAGATATCAAACTCCATCTTGGGAATTCAATTGATGACTTCTATTGGAAAATGCTCGCAAGATTTTCAGACTATGAAATTTAAATTCAAGGAGAAAGGGAAGAAGGTCACTTTTCACAGGTTATCTGATGAGAGCCCTTAGGTAGTTTCAGCCAAAAGAATGGAAGGCATATTTAGAAAAGGAGACATTGCTTGGGCTTCCCAATGTGTGATAACACCAAAAGATAAGAAAAGAACCCACAATATTATCAAGATGAGGAAATCTAGTCCATTCTTAACAAACACAATTTACTATTTAGAGATATACCACCCAGCCCCAAATAGAGGTTTTGAACATACTATTGAACTTGAGGAAGGAGCCAAACCTATCATCACGACACCCTACCAGCATCCAAAGAAATTTAGAGATGAAATAAAACAAACTATTAAGGAATTATTGGATAAGGGGCACATAAGACCTAGTTCCAACCCTTTTGCATCATCCGTTGTGATGGTTAAGAACTCAGTTACCGATTCGCAGCATCCTAGCCTGGATTCGGAACGGATGCGTTCTGATGCAGATGCGGATTCTAATGCCCTGTGGATACGCGCAAGATGTGCATCCTCGGCACCCAGATGCTCTATGGATGCTCTATTATGCATCCACAAAGCATCCGGGTGCCCAGGATGTGCTTCCTGCGCGCATCCACAGGGCACCCGTGAGCTTCCACAAGCATCTGCAGGCCCAACATCAAAATTGACACTTTTTGTGATAAAAAACAATTAAAGCACATTAAAACATGTGCTTAATAACATTTTTAATCTTTTTTTTGCTCCTAAACAAAAAAACATGTGCTTAATAACCATTAATCTTTTTTTTAATATTCTGATACAATCACCTTCAATGGCTATGAACCCTCTTCTCAATTATTCATGTGCTTAATAACCATTAATCTTTTTTTTAATATTTTGATATAGTCACCTTCAATGGCTATAAACATGTGCTATTGTGTGACACAGAAAATGAAATGCATGCTTAAATAACTTGAACAGAAATCACACACATAAGATAACACAGGATTTATATGTGGAAACCCTCGGTTAGAGGGAGAAAACCACAGTGGGACAGAACCCACAATCTTCACTACCACTGTAATAAATTTGCCTTGTTAAAGGCTTACAAAAGCATTTGTTAGAGTGCTACCCTGTGAAGGGATTTGATAAAGATCGGTTAAGATCTTGACCCTATAAGGAGTCGCCTCGCCAAAGGACTTAAGAACACCAATTAAGATGTCACCCGGTTAAGGGATTTATACAATGGAACCTATTAGGGTTCACCCTGATTAAGGGATTTTCACGAGCTTCACACAATAAGAAAGATGATCTTTTGTAGACACTCAATCTATCGTTCAGATCATACCTGTTCTCCCCCTTGCTTGGCTTGGTTGTTCAATCTCTGTCGTTCACTCTTGGTGACTATATCCCGTCTCAAAAGACTCGGCTCTTCTGTTCTGCTCTCTCTCGGTGCACTTAATTTTTTCAACCACACTACTAATGCACAATGACCCATATATATAATGATCTTCACATTACCACATGGAAATGTGGCGCTAAGCTGTAACTCTCTCAAAAATGTCGCTGAACTAGAAAGCATTCCAAAAATATTGCATGCAAAACTCTAGTTTGAGTCAAAACGCTCGCATACAGAACTCCAATTCTTCCCAAAAAGCTCGCATACAATTCCCTAAAACGCTCAGCAAAAATCGGATCAGATTATAAAAGCACGGACCAGTAAATCTGATACTTTTGAGTGGGAACCAGTGTGCTACTGGTTGAGTCATCTGCCTCCTATGGTTTTCTACTAGACCGATTGGACAAGACCGGTATTGTTGTGACCACTTTAGTTATACTGGTTACTTAGCAAGTTTGATGGACTACCGATTCACCACTACTGCTCTAACATAAAGACCGGTATGTTTGATATTTGCCAATGATGACAACTAAGCATAAATGCCAACAATCTTCCCCTTTGGCATTGGTGGCAAAACATATCACAACTTGCAAAGGAATATATACATATGAAGCTTTTGTCAGCTCTCGTCATCATACTTCCCCTGTCAGGTATCATCCTGTCAATTGGTATATACTGCAATTTCTTCCTCTGTCTGTACTGACCAGTCTCTACCCTATCAAAGGACATTGATCTTCCCCTTTTTGCCTTCAAGGGACAAAGGGTGTGAAAACTCATAACTAAAGTCGGTTGAAGATGTCCTTGTAGATTTTCCTAGCTAAAACGAGGAATAGTTTACATGCACCTATGACTTGGTCAAGGTTATACTTCATTGCTTGTAGAGAGATAATGATGTTATCCATGTCCTAAATTGTTTTGAAATCTGGCTCACTTAGAAGTGTGTCAGCGTCTTTTGTTGCTTTCAGCATCATATCAAAAGTGGGAGCAATGTACAGCGGAAATCCAATGAGATCTTGGATTCTCTTGGTATGCTCCTCAAATGCTTTTCTCAGTGTGAGTGCTAAACTGGTGAGCTCACGATTGTACTCTATTGCTAAAGAAGTCAGAGGATTGAAATGTGTTGTTGTCTCTTTTAGCTCTTGTGTTGTCCGACTGGTTCTTTCTATTATATCCTTGACAAAATCTTCAAAATTTGATGTTTTTGTTATTAATTTCCCTGCGTCTTGAACCTGTTTCTTCAGTTCCTCGGTACTGGTAGACACAATCGCTTTGATGGCAACAATCTGATCATGCAAGGTATTGATCATTTTTGTTTCATAATGATCAATAGCTACGACTTCTGGATCTGTTATGTCTTCTCTGATTGTTTGTGCTGGAATTTCTAGCTGATCAACTATCGGTTCTTCTTCATCAATATCTGCATCTAGAGCAAAATTGTACAGAATATTCTTTACATTATTTAGAACCATTTCTTGTTTCCTCTTTATGAGAAACTTGAGTTGCCTTCTTGACATTTTTTTGATGTCAATCAATGATTCCCCTGTTTGTGGAGTTTCTATTTTCCTTTTCTTGGAATCAAGTTCATCTGTGAAGGATAGCTTCCTTTTCAATGAAGAGGAGCTTGGTATATCTATTGGTTGTTTATGTTTGGTGCCCTTTTCTCCTAATTTGTTCTCTTCTTCTGGTTGCTTCTATTCTTCCACTTTTTCTCCTTGTTGTTGTTCTACTTCCTCTACCTTTTCTGCTTATTGCTCTTCTTCTTCTCTGTTGACCCCGTCGACCTATAGGGTGACATTGTCCATTTGGGCGTTATCGGTGGCTTTTCCTTCAGCCATCTTTGCTTATGATTCCCCTATTTCTTGTTCTTCCAGTCTGATAGGTGTAGCCTACTCACTGGTTGGGGTCTGCTTGCCGATTGTATCCTGTTCCCCGGTTTTGTCCTACTCACCGCTTTTGTCCTGCTCACCGGTCTAGCTGCAATTTGTCTCAACAAATCCATTATTGCAGGGTCAGCATCTCTCCTTCCACGAACCATCTTGTAACCCTCTACAAGTGTAGGTCAGATTCACAAGTCTGTTTCCCTACCACCAAATTCACTTAGGGTTTGCAACAAGATCCGATTCAACACCAATTCCCAAAGAACACAAACGATTCTTTGATACCACTTGACGCAATCCAAGGTAGGAGGGACCAAAAGATTATCAATCCTATCTCGCAGAAAGAGTAAACAGAGGGAAGCAACAAGGAATAAAAGAGAAAATGCAAGATCCAATATATCAACTGAGATCAAACTGTTGGCGATTCACCTTCATACATGTCAGGCTATAAGGCCTACCCAGTTGCAGCCTTACAATGTATCTCAATCAGCCTTCCAATCCCTTACAAATCTTAGAATCATACATCTATTGCTCACTACTCACTCCATAATTACATCAAGTTACGATATATAGCCATCGCGACACACAGGTCGGCCCTAAGAAAGATTACATTTCCCAAGAACGGGAAAACATGTTACAACAAATAGGGCAAGTCCTAAACATTAAAACTCGATCCATAAACCATTTGAAACCTTGCGATCTTAGATTTAGGTCCACACATGATCCCTCATCATAGAACAATATGCCACCATTCACTGCAAACTGTCAATTGCCACCGTGAGATCAAAATTCCACCAATGGTTATGAACAAGCAGCAAATACGCTACCCGAGAACAGATGAATCATAACTCGAGCAACAACGATCCAAATGAAAAGTGACTATGGGAAAGTGATCAAAAATAGGTCCTAGATAAGATGTTATGATTGCGCACGCCAACACGAACACATGGTGAACCGCCAACATGATCTCACAAACAGGTAACAAGAACAGAAAGAAAAAAACTATTTTTGGTTGATGCAAGATTGCCATGAACCCAAGATGCTTCTGCATCACCCTACGATTCCCCATCGAAGTTTATCTTCACCCATCTTTTCTCTAGTAGTGACCAAACTACAGGAGATTGCCAAACCAACGGAGTATTATCCCCCCTTGGCCCTTAAACGGGCCAATAAAGTTACACTTTATTAATAATATATTATCTATGTTACCCGAAAATGCATTTTCCACCCCTAATGACCAAGTTTCGGAAATAGAAATTGTTTCGAGGACGAGGAGATGGTCAAGGAAGTTTCCAAGCCGTCCCCAATCAGTCAAAAAAATCGGAGAGCCTTTCAAAAAGTCGGGAATACTGTTGACCATTTCCTAGTGGCATTGACTATCACCCGGAAGAAAGGGAATGGCAAAGCCGTCCCCTAACCGTCTCGAGGATGGATTGGAGTTTCCAACAATTGTTTATAATAGTTTGCAAGTTTTTTTATAGTTTTGCAGACCCCACATAATGCAAACCCTAATAGTAATAAATTAAAATATAATATAAGTTTATAAATTATAAGGCATAAACTTATAAAGTTTTAACTTGTAAAAAATTGAAATCTCTTGTCGTCTACATGCGTTGTTGCACAGTGGATTTGCAGCTGAGAAATCATAGGAGAGAAATAGGAGTTTGAAGTTGTGTTTGTAGAGAAATCACAGGAGTTTGAAGTTGTGTTTGTAGAGAAATCACAGGAGTTTGAAGCTGTTTTCGCCCCCTTGTTGCTGCATTTGGAAGGAAAGAAGGAAGTTGCAGGTTCACATCTCGCATGAGAGGATTTGCACTTGCAAAGAAATAAAAAAATTCTCAGCCCATTTTTACTTTCACAGCAGTCATTCTCAGAGGTAAAAAAATTTAAATATCCATTGATTAATGATTCAATGGTTTTGTTAACCATTGATCATCAATTTGTCAGTAATAATCAATGGTTAACAAAACCATTGAATCATTAATCAATGGTTTTAAGATCATATTTTACTGTTTCAATCAGTGTCAGTTTAAATCATATCTATGAATGTATGAAATTTAAATTTAAATTATAACTATTAAAGTATGAAATTGAAATTTGAACTCTCATTTGATTTATTTTATGTCATCCTATGTTCCTATTCTATGATGATTCAATTTGATGCTATTTTCTATGATGATTTGATGAATGACATTGATAATTATGTTTCTATGATGAATGTTACAATGTTATGTAATTCTGAAATTCATGAATATACTTGAAAATTCACATTTCCATAAGTATATATATAACCGTCCCCTGCTCCAGCAAAAATAAACGTCCAAGAAACTCGTTTCCCCATCCGCCCGTCCTAGAAACTCAGGGTAACATAGTATATTATAAAGTTTATAAAGTAATGGGGCCAAAGTCTTCATTAATGAGCATTAAATATGTTATGAAAGTGGGCACCTAAACCAAGGGGGATATAGATTAATATTATAAAGTCAATTATACAACAAAAGCAAATGCATTAAGTTATAAATGAGACTTGTAAGTGAAGCTTCATGGATTGATTTTATGAAGGAAATATAAAATGCCAAAGAGAAATCGATTCATTATGCTATTGATGAATTTGTCTTTGAAATGAGAAGTCTTTGGAAGACTGCAAGGGTTTTCAACAATTTGGCTTGGGAGAATGGAATTATTCTTGATTTCAAAAATCTGAAATGGTGAGAGACCCATTGAAGTTTGCATTCAATGATGGCTTCACTTTGGAGTCATAAATGTGCTTGAGATTTATAGTTCAGGAAGTTATTTGAATCAGATTCAAGAATAAATGCAGAGAATTATCATAGGCAGCCAGTAATAGGAGATCGTAACTCTAGAGAGTTTGTGTGGCAATTTCAAGGCAGTCGTCCTCTATACCAAGCCCACATTGGCCTCTAGGACTGATCGATCAGCATTTGGTGCTACTTTCTCGTCTCAGAATTGGGAGTCTAGTAGACTATAAGCATTGCATTGTGATTTGTAGGGATTCTGGCAAACTCTTATTAGTTGCATCTAGACTCCAAGTTCTTCCAAAGTTGCAATTCCATTTTCAATATCAATAATTGCATTTGTATGCATTGTTATTATCTCTTAATGAAATAAATTGATCTATGCCAGGAATTTGTAAGTATTTAGATTTTATTTCATGTACTATTCTTTATTTCCAAAAACTCAAAAAAAAGCATAAAATCTAAAAACACAAAAAAATTCAAATTCTTCAAAAACCAAATTAGTCAGTTGCCAGTTGGATAGAGGTGGAGCCAGCAGGGCCCATCATAGGGACTAACAATGAAGTGGAAGTTTAGGTAGCCCTCAGTGCAGTGAAGGCAGCCAAAATTTTGAATGTGGATAGACCGCATTTAGAGGGGGATTCTTAGATCATTGTGAATGCAGTCAACAAAGGAGAAATTGGAGTATGACATCTAAACAGGTATATAAAGAAGATTAATTCCTTAATAGGATCCTTTAGAGATTTCAAGATGTACTCGTGAAACCTGAAGGAAATGAGATTGTAGACAACATGACCAAATTTGCTTTATCTTTGAAAGACCTGCCGAGGGATGAATTGATACCTAAGGAGTTGGAAATAGACCCTTAGATAGTCAAAAACTAATCTAATTGAGGAGGATGCTTGATACTTAGTAGGAAGTTTTGAATTCACTATGGAGAGGTGTATTCAAAAAATTCAAAAATGCTGTTCGAGTGTGAGAATTAAACGGTTCAAAATTTAAAGGTTTGGTAACCATCAGTAGGCAGAAACGAAAGAATTTGTTTTTATTATAGTTGGTAATGGTACATCCATATGGGATGATTGGAGGTGGTCTTATTAATGAGTGTATTAAGTGACTTTACGGCTCCCCCACCCGAGGCAAACGTGTATGAGAGTACTTTGGTTCTCATTCTAGCAAAGAGTCTAGAGGAAGCTAAGTAAAGCATGTGAGAAGGTGGCAAGGTAGCCTTTATTTGCATAGAAGTTGGTTTGGGTTTTGTCGTCATTTTGTTTATTTGTAGAGCGAAGCTTTGGACTTGGATTGCAGAAATGGAAGTGAATTTCGCCCTACGTACCGCAAGACAACATAAATGCTTTTTGGGAGAGATTACCAAGAAAAGGTTGAAGAACACTTTTCTCATTGATAATCCCCAATTTTGGCAGATTATTGATCTGCTTCTTGGTGAATACCTGAATTCTGAGCAGAGATACAAGTCGAATATGACATTGTATCCATGATGCTTGCACGGGCGCTGGAGCTTGGCTCTATGGAAGAAGCCATGTGGGTGTTGAAAGCATGTGTGAAGCCAAATGGTTGGGAGGGCTTATCCCCATTGTTGCAGTGGCAGAACTGAGAAGAGCGTTCATAGCCACTGAAGGTGACTGGCAAGTGGTGGGTGAACAAGGGCAAGATTATTAGCTCTTTCTGGTTTGGAGTGTCAATTCCAACATGGAGCAGTGTCGTGACGAGGCTCGAGATGGGTGGGAATTGCTAAAAGATCACATTCAAGCTATAAAAGTGGGGAAGGGGAAGAAGGAAAGGGAGGTCCAAGAAGGGATTAGGGTCAAGTAGAAAGGGAAAACAATGGTCGTAGCCTTAGAGGATAAGCAAAACAAAGGCCCAATGGGCTGGACAAAGATTGCATAAGGCACGGGTCCTCCCAATGGACAACTTCTTTTTATCTTTTGAGCTTTTCGATTAGTAGTTTGTATATGCATTTTTTGTTTTTTTGTTTTTATTGGTATGGGCCAAAGCCGATATCAACATGGGGCTCAAGTAGACTCAAACCCAAGACCTCCCAGATTAGAGGCTCGCAACTTACCGTTGCACTACGGAGTGTTCCGCAGTAGTCTGTATATGTTAGTATAGTCATGCCTTGTTTTGGAAGTGGAGAGCAATGAATTATAATGGCGTATGGGTATTTACTTTTTATGGTTGTTGGTTCGGGTGTTTATACCTATGTATGTCTGTATTTTTTATATATGGCTTGACAGTGGTAAAGGGACAAGGCATGAAATTCTCAATTTGCACAGTGCTAAACCTTGTTTTTGTATATCAGATTTTATTATACTTATATTAAAAAAAATCATATATTACTGATCAAATATATATATATATATATATATATTGGGTATAAAAACAAAATCAGATAATAAATGAGTTTTAAAAATTAAATATAAAGATGTAAATTTTATTTGAAAAACAAAAATTTAAAATAAAAAAAAACCTAAAAATTAAAATTGAAATGTTAAAATATTAAAGGAGCAACCACATTCCTCTTCTTTTACCTTAAAAAAGAGTTTGTATGTTGTTTCCCCTCTCAACCCACTAATTTACAACTATCCATAAACAATGAACGACCTTGCTTGCTCCTAGCCATTGAAAAATCATCACAAATATATTGTGGTCAAGATGTATTAGGGTGGTTTCTTCTCCTCCAACTTACAAAACCCCCGTTTTAAATATCTTTAATTAAAAGGCCCTTAACCTGTATGAATTTTAGGTGAATTTGAATAATTTTCATGTTTGGAAGTTCGCAAAGTTTCAAACCTCATGGCCAAAATTTAACAAACCCTGTTGTCTACCCTTATTGTCAATGTTTTTTTTTTTGTTTGTTTCTCTTCTAACTTCTGATATTTCAGTTTATGTGAATATGTAAATGTTTGAACGAAGTAAATAGCATTGACAAATCACCAATGAATAGAACACAATGTAAAAACAATATTGTTTTCAATGCATACATATATACTTTATTTCATTGCTAATAATCAGAAGTTTACAATAGCAAATTGATGTCTCTGAATTTATAACAGAAAATCATATTTTTCTATAATGACAATGTCACACCAAACTACATACCAAGTTATAGTGTATATGTGAGATTGCCTTCTGTTCACAGCAACAGAAATGTTTGTCCTTCAAAACACTAGTCATAACTCCCCTAAAGAAAGATGTAAATTTTAATTGAAAAACAAATATTTAAAATTTAAAAAAAAACCTAAAAATTAAAATTGAAATGTTAAAATATTGAAGGGGCAACCACATTCCTCTTCTTTTACCTTAAAGAAAAGAGTTTGTATGTTGTTTCCCCTCTCGATCCACTAATTTACAACTATCCATGAACAATGAACGACCTCACTTGCTCCTAGCCATTGAAAAATCATCACAAATATATTGTGGTCAAGATGTATTAGGGTGGTTTCTTCTCCTCCAACTTATCAAACCCCCATTTTAAATATCTTTAATTAAAAGGCCCTTAACCTGTATGAAGTTTAGGTGAATTTGAATAATTTTCATGTTTAGAAGTTCGCAAAGTTTCAAACCTCATGGCCAAAATTCAACAACCCTGTTGTCTACCCTTATTGTCAATGTTTTTTTTTGTTTGTTTCTCTTCTAACTTCTGCTATTTCAGTTTATGTGAATATGTAAATGTTTGAACGAAGTAAATAGCATTGACAAATCACCAATGAATAGAACACAATGTAAAAACAATATTGTTTTCAATGCATACATATATACTTTATTTCATTGCTAATAATCAGAAGTTTACAATAGAAAATTGATGTCTCTGAATTTATAACAGAAAATGATATTTTTCTATAATGACAATGTCACACCAAACTACATACCAAGTTATAGTGTATACGTGAGATTGCCTTCTGTTCACAGCAACAGAAATGTTTGTGTGATGAGCCCAACTGGCTCTCTTGTACAATCTAACTCTTAACTCAATTTAAATAGCTCTTCTAAATTTCTTACGAAATATATAGAAATTAATGAACATCAGATATGAATTTTAAATGATACTTTCCAGATCTTAACCTCTTGATAATAAATCAATAGTCAATAATTTACCCTCGAATTACTCACAGAAAATCAGAATTGATCAACTATCAAATTAACTTCAAATTACATGCAATTAAAAACAAATCTGGGCACCTTCATTAGTATGCGGCTGTATAATGGACTTCTGGAACAGAATTCCCAACTGTCATTTCCTAATCCAAATTCCCACGCTGCTGTAGTCTTTCATTGACACCACTAAACACCATTTAATGCCAGCTGAATGAGCCAAAGAATAGGCGTCTAAACTAGAAGCCGATCTCAGGAGGAAGCCACACGCAAAAACCTGCTGTGTACGGCCAGACTGAAATGTACGGCCTTGCAGAGTGTTGTACGGCACTTTCAGAAAATGGACTGCAACTTAAATCTCTGCCTGAAAATTACAGCCTTTGCTTTGGTATCAAGAATCGATGCAAGGTGCTAACCTTAGAGCAGTGCACGTTTCTCAAATAGTTTTAAATCAAACCCTTGCTTCACAAACTCGGTTCTTTACTCACAGTCATAGACCAGATAATTAAAGTTGTTGAATCCCTTCAACTCAGTAAAAATCAGCAGAATTTCAATGCCTTCTCCAAGATTGAAGACCAACCATGAAAATTGATAGAACTCTCTCCAGATTGAAGACCAAGTTCAAACCCTACTTTCCCAAGAAGAAAATCGGTTTCTTTCACAACACAATTTTTTAATCAAAATCATCAATGGGTAATGAAAGTGCTTTTTCGAATTGAATATATAGTTTTTTTGGAAAAAGCTTCAATTTCACTTTTTTCACTTAAAAGGCTTTTTAATGACAATTTCATTTTATAACATTAAGTTATAAAGTCATTAAGTTATTAAATTAAAATAATTTAATTTAATAACGATAACTTTAAAATAAAAGCCATTGTAACCCACTAACTGCAACAAATCCGTTTATGACACCAGAGCCTCAAACTTCAACTGCCCTGCCAAAAATACCAACTGCCAGAAATAGCCAACTACTAAAAATAGACTTACTATAAATAGTAAGTCTTTCAAACTGTAGATCCCCTGAAACTTGATCCTGAAACATCTGACACTCCGTGCAGATGCCCTACTAAACTGGCCATACCCAAAATACCACTTACTAAAAATAGTAAGTTGACCAAATTGACCCGAACAAAAAGCAGACCTGATAATCTGAACCTCCAGAATGGAATCCCAACACTGGCTCCGCCAACTGACCCCCTCTGATCGCCCAATTAGCTTGTGAGGATCACCAAACCAAGCTAATCCCAATAGTCTAAAAAATAGGGACATTACAATCCTCCCTTCCCAAGATTGCTTGTCCTCGAGCAATCAGGAAAAACAAGCAACATCACAATCCACCCAGATCCCAAGGATGGTCATGAATAATGTCCCGATCAACCTCATACTCCTATGAAGAAACCAACAACATCAACAACACCAACATCAGCAACTGGAAAACTGCACTCAACACCTGAACTGATGATGTTGCAACAGGATTGCCTAGTGGGAGAAACTCAACTGAGAGTAACTCACACGGGAGTAACTCAACCAACAGACTGGACTTACTCCCAGTCTTCAAGCTAACCAAATCATCATACCAGTCATCAAAAGGATGCCCTAAAGTACTATGTGACTGATGGACGTCCTGAACGTGAGGATCGAATGTAAAGCTATAAACACACCTCACCGTTTACACCTCTGTAAATTGTTCAACTAGGCCTGGCTGGCCTCCTGTGTAATCTGTCGGATGATCAGGTGTACAAATCAGATCCCAAACATCATCAATATCATGATCGCACAACACCTGTAAGGGATCATCACTAAGCTCAAACAGCTGATTGTCATAAATCATAACGACATCCACATCAAATAAAGGGTTGTTCACAAAGTGAACAGCAACCATCTGTTGATCTGAGCCATTAAACAGTGAACTCTGAGAGACATGATGTGTAATCTGCTCAACCTGTATGCGCTCATGTCTCCGTGTATCGGCACTATCTACTACACAAAAAGACATAGTGCGTAGACTCCCCTCAGCAATGCCCGGCAACACATACTCTCTACCCTGGTACTCAAATCTAATCTGCATCGGGCTCACACTAAGGCAGAACTCCTTAATCTCCTGTATCCACTTCATCCCTAAAACTATTTCCATCTCCCCCAAATCAAACACATAGAAATCAGCTATCATCTCATAATCACCAAGAAACAAAGAGAGATCTCGGATGCACCTGGTACAGATAAAATTGTAGCCATTGGCTACCTTGACTCCAAACCCTGCAAACTCCTCTACCTGAAGCCCACACTGACTAACAAGTCGCTCATGAATAAAGTTGTGCGTGGCTCCAGTGTCCAACATAGCAACACAGGGTTGTCCTTCCAGTAATCCCTTCAGTCTGAAAGCAGAGGGAAGTGGCACAAAGGTGGACAACACAATTGGAGATAGTTTGGATTCAAGACCAAACTCTGGAGTAACTCTCTGCTCCTCTGTATCAAAACCAGTAGCTTGATGAGAAGACTCAGCCTCACTCTCACCAGAATAAACCAACATAGAGCGATTCGCCCTGCCTTTAGGCCTCATAGTACAAGTATGCTCTTTATCATAAGGCTCTTTGCACCAATAGCAAAGCTGCCTCCTCAAATCCTCTCGCATGGCATCATCAAGTCTACCTGTAGGCTTCTTTCTGTCAACAACTAGTGGAGGTACCTCATCTATAGGAGGAATAGTAGGACTAGGAGTAGACTTGCCCCGTGAAACAGAAGGCTCAAGATTTCTTGCCTTCTTCATAGCATCTCGCAAAGTAGGTGGATCCAGGGACTTGACCCACCCTCTGTACGGCTCTGACAAACCCTTTATGAAAAGCATGACTCTCCTCTTGGAGATGTCATATACCATAACTGATAGGCGCTGAAACTCACTAATGAAGGCCTCAAAGCCACCTGTCTGTCTCAGCTGAGCTAACTCTCTAAAGTAAGTCTCTGGATCTTTCCTGTCAAACCGCTCTATCAGTCTATCTACGAACTCCTGGCATTGCACAATATGATCATGATGCAAAGACACTAACCCATGATACCACCAATCATGAGCAACCCCATCCAAATGAAGCACGACAAATCGAATAGCGTCCTCCTCAGACATAGGACGAAGAGAAAGATAAGTATCCAGCTTGTGGACCCAGGCTCTGGTTGTAGTCTTCCCACTTCCATCAAAGTAGTCTAATGTCAACTTGTAGGTTGCCTGCTTGAGTTAATTCTGCCTAGGTCTCTGCCTCATGTCAGGAGCTAGCCTGCCTCTAGAATGGTCACGCTTTTGCGTCAAATATCTATCAAAATTTAAATTTCTTTTTAGTGCCTCGGGAAGAGCATCCCACTTTGCAAAATGTGCCACCATGTCATCGACAAATGGTGTTGGCTCTGACTCTACACTAACTGTATCCAGCTCTGGCCTCAAGAAAGTCGGACAATGAGACCTGTCATAAGTACCAGTATGGTTAGCTCTATAATCTCGCCTATCATCAGCTCGTGACCTGTGTGAGCTGACTGAAACACTCCACTCACCTCTTTCTCTAGCACCGAGTAATGCAATGCGCTATAGAGTATCTAAAAGTTGTTGCAATACAGTTGCAACATGATGCTGACCATCTGCAATATTTATGAAAGCGTCTTTGGCCTCCCTGTCAATATCATTTCCAATATTATTTCTATTTCCTGCTTGTTCATTCTGTGGGCCCTATTCATTACCTTTGGGAGGTGGTGAATTTCTACCCCTGCGGGTATAGTGCACTCCCGGTACAAATCTATCCGCCATTATTTATTTTCATACCCTTCAGGATGGCAAGATCAGTGCTCTGACACCACTATGATGAGCCCAACTGGCTCTCTTATACAATCTAACTCTTAACTCAATTTAAATAGCTCTTCTAAATTTCTTACGAAATATATAGAAATTAATGAACATCAGATATGAATTTTAAATGATACTTTCCAGACTTTAACCTCTTGATAATAAATCAATAGTCAATAATTTACCCTCGAATTACTCACAGAAAATCAGAATTGATCAACTATCAAATTAACTTCAAATTACATGCAATTAAAAACAAATCTGGGCACCTTCATTAGTATGCGGCTATATAATGGAATTTTGGAACAAAATTTCCAACTATCATTTCCTAATCCAAACTCCCACGCTACTGTAGTCTTTCATTGACGCCACTAAACACCATTTAATGCCAGCTGAATGAGCCAAAGAATAGGCATCTAAACTAGAAGCCGATCTCAGGAGGAAGCCACACTCAAAAACCTGCTGTGTACGGCCAGACTGAAATGTACGGCCTTGCAGAGTGTTGTACGGCACTTTCAAAAAATGGACTGCAACTTAAATCTCTGCCTGAAAATTACAGCCTTTGCTTTGGTATCAAGAATCGATGCAAGGTGCTAACCTTAGAGCAGTGCATGTTTCTCAAAGAGTTTTAAATCAAACCCTTGCTTCACAAACTAGGTTCTTTACTCACAGTTATAGACCAAATAATTAAAGCCGTTGAATCCCTTCAACTCAGTAAAAATCAGCAGAATTTCAATGCTTTCTCTAGGATTGAAGACCAACCATGAAAATTGATAGAACTCTCTCCAGATTGAAGACCAAGTTCAAACCCTATTTTCGGTTTCTTTCACAACACAATTTTTTAATCAAAATCATCAATGAGTAATGAAAGTGCTTTTTCGAATTGAATATATAGTTTTTTTGGGAAAAGCTTTAATTTCACTTTTTTCACTTAAAAGGTTTTTTAATGACAACTTCATTTTATAACATTAAGTTATAAAGTCATTAAGTTATTAAATTAAAATAATTTAATTTAATAACAATAACTTTAAAATAAAAGCCACTATAACCCACTGACTACAACAAATCCGTTTCTAACACCAAAGCCTCAAACTTCAACTGCCCTGCCAAAAATAGCCAACTGCTAAAAATAGACTTACAATAAATAGTAAGTCTCTCAAACTGGAGATCCCCTGAAACTTGATCCTGAAACATCCGACACTCTGTGTAGATGCCCTGCTAATCCTGGCCATACCCAAAATACCACTTACTAAAAATAGCAAGTTGACCAAATTGACCCGAACAAAAAACAGACCTGATAATCTGAACCTCCAGAATGGAATCCCAACACTGGCTCCGCCAACTGACCCCCTCTGATCGCCTGATTAGCTTGCGAGGGTCACCAAACCAAGCTAAATCCCAATAGTCTGAAAATCGAGGACATTACAGTTTGTCTTCAAAACACTAGTCACAACTCCCCTAAAGTGATCAGTTCACTAACAAAACTCATATCAGAACTAATGCAGCTCTGAAAAGCTTGTACAGCTGACAATGTTTGTTCCCAAGCAAGTATGGCCCCCTTCTAATTCCTCTTAGATCTATACGACACTATTACAGTGATTTGCAAACTGGTATGACATTGTTTTGGAAGGTTAGACTTGTACAACCCTTGCAATATTCTCAACTGTTGCGGCTCACTTTTGGGCTCTGTCTAATTTGGACGGCATGTATGATTTTTCCCAAATAATGTAAAAGTTTCCAGCAGATTCATTAACAGCAAGATGAAAAAAACACCACTCTAACTTCTCATATCAAACTCTCCTAGCAACCAAGCATTGGCATTTGAAAACAATTACTATCTCAAATAGAGTTACCTCATATGAAGCACTTATCAATCCTCCTAATTGTGTCTCTCAACAGTGAAGAGAATGTCATTCGTGAGGGATTTCGTCCTCACAAACCACTTGTAGAAGAATTTCTCCAATATTTCATCAATTTCATATAATTTCCAGCATCCTAAAAGAGAGCTCTTCAATCTCTTTTATAACACTCTCATAAGAGATCATTCACTCACCTTGTCAATGTGGGATAAACAAAATCACTTTTTTGCCTTTTCCTATTTTTTTGAGATTTTGCTTTTCCCCCTATTCTATCACGATTGTTTTCCCCCCTATTTTATTGTGATTGCTTTTTCTTTAATATTTCCCATATCATTTAAAATAATTTCCCTTCAACTTAAGTACCCAAACATTTTGTCTCCAATATGTTATTAAATAAAGAGATTTTAAATATTTCTCACTTAACTATAAACCAGCATTAATAAAGTTAAATATTTATTTTTAACTTTATAAACCAACTTTATTAATGCATAATAAATCATATTGATGATATTATAATTCTTCTATCGATGTTAAGAATTTACCATCGATATGTCATCATCATTGAAGGTCCTAACCATGACCAAATGACTAACTACAAATACTAAGTATTCCCAAAATTGCCTCCAAACACCTCAAAATGTTGCGCAATTGAAAGACTAGGCCAAATGGCCTCAAAGTCCTTTAAATGTTCTGGTTAGCCTACAGGACCATAGAGAAATAGGCTAAAGACAAACTCATACCATAGTTCGCAGACTAGGACTCAAAGAGTACTAAACAAGCCCAAAATTTTCAACTCGGAAAAAACTCAGCAAATACTCGATGAAAACTCGACAAAAACTCGACAACATAGAAACTACTAAAAATTAAAACATTATTTTTTGTAAGTTCAATTACAATGTATTTAAAATTGAAAATTGGCATTTTGAAAGAGAAAACTCATGGTTTTACCAAAAGCAACACGTGAAAAATGCATTTTAGCCAGTGTTTTACTTGCATCAACATTTTTACCCACATTTTTTTTGTGCCTATAAAAACACGAGTTAAACTTGTGAAAACTCGCTCAACAGAAAAATAGAGAGTACTCAAAAACTCAGAGAGTACTCGGAGAGTTTGCAATCTATGACTCATACAACTTGTGCTCGAAAAGGAACATCACACTCCGCCCTTCCCAATATTGCTTGTCCTCAAGTAATGTCAACTCAACCCTAAATTCATCAAACAAAATCATAACAAAATAAAATATGATCCTAGGGTCCCAACTTAATATAAGAGGCCTGAAGCTCCATCCACTCAAAGCATTGTCCTTCTAGACACATATACCAAAGGCCTCTTGTAAGTTATTTGTACGAACTGCAATCAAATTCTACAAAAACTCAGTCAAAGAGATGCTCTGGTTAGCCTACGGGACCATGGAGAAATAGGCTAAAGACAAACTCATACCATAGTTCGCAAACTGGGACTCAAAGAGTACTCGACAAGCCCAAAATTTTCAACTCGGCAAAAACTCAACAAATACTCGATGAAAACTCGACAACATAGAAACTACTAAAAATTAAAACATTATTTTTTGTAAGTTCAATTACAATGTATTTTAAATTGAAAATTGGCATTTTGAAAGAGAAAACTCATGGTTTTATACCAAAAGCAACACGTGAGAAATGCATTTTAACCAATGTTTGACTTGCATCAACATTTTTACCCACATTTTTTTTGTGCCTATAAAAACACGAGTTAAACTTGTGAAAACTCGCTCAACAGAAAAATAGAGAGTACTCAAAAACTCAGAGAGTACTCGGAGAGTTTGCAATCTATGACTCATACAACTTGTGCTCGAAAAGGAACATCACTCCGCCCTTCCCGATATTGCTTGTCCTCAAGCAATGTCAACTCAACCCTAAATTCATCAAACAAAATCATAATGAAATAAAATATGATCCTAGTGTCCCAACTTAATATAAGAGGCCTGAAGCTCCATCCACTCAAAGCATTGTCCTTCTAGACACCTATACCAAAGGCCTCTTCTAAGTTATTTGTAAGAACTGCAATCAAATTCTGCAAATACTCAATCAAAGAGATGCTCTGGTTAGCCTACGGGACCATGGAGAAATAGGCTAAAGACAAACTCATACCATAGTTCGCAGACTAGGACTCAAAGAGTACTCGACAAGCCCAAAATTTTCAACTTGGCAAAAACTCAGCAAATACTCTATGAAAACTCGGCAAAAACTCGACAACATAGAAACTACTAAAAATTAAAATCTCCTAAAGAGACATTATTTTTTGTAAAGTTCAATTACAAAATGTATTTTAAATTGAGAAATGACATTTTGAAAGAGAAAACTGATGGTTTTATACCAAAAGCAACACGTGAAAAATGCATTTTAACCAGTGTTTTACTTGCATCAACATTTCTACCCACATTTGTTTTTGTGCCTATAAAAACACGAGTTAAACTTGAGAAAACTCACTCAGCAAAAAAATAGAGAGTACTTAGAAACTCAGAGAGTACTCGGAGAGATTGCAATCTATGAATCATACAACATGTGTTGGAAAGGGGACATTACACTCCGCCCTTCCCGATATTGCTTGTCCTCAAGCAATGTCAACTCGACCCTAAATTCATCAAACGAAATCATAACGAAATCAAATATGATCCTAGGGTCCCCAACTTAATATAAGAGGCCTGAAGCTCCATCCACTCAAAGCATTGTCCTGTTGGACACCTATACCAGAGACCTCTTGTAAGTTATTTGCAAGAAGTGCAATCAAATTCTGCAAAAACTCAGTCAAGGAGATGCTCTTCAAACAAACCAACCCAAGGCATCATCAGAGCAAGCTCAAAGAAACCAACATTAGCTCTATCATTACCAACTGCTTGCACTCTGTCCAGAAACTATCTCTAGAACCTAATCTGCTGTCCCCAAAACAAGTGCAAGCTGAATGTAAGCAATAACAATAATCTGCTGCCCAAATGTTCAGCACAAACCCAAAGTGGTTAGCCCAAACAAATTTCCAATCTATCTGAAACCGAAAGCTATCCCTAACAATGAGCTGATTGTAAAGAAATTGCTCAAATCTGCAACTATTGAAGACTGAATTCGCAAAACACAACATTTGCAAAGGAGGGCCATTGCTGCAATACTGAATAAACTTGGCAAAAAAGAAATTTCTGAACATAGCATTGGTTAGAAATGTACTCCCAAAAATCACCAACTCAGTAGGAAACCAAGTCTTACTCATAATCTCTCTCCAATCCATTTGCAAGAACTCAAATGGACTCATATGGTGACTGAAATAAGAGGTAACAAAAGCACAAAAATTACTTTTCAAGTCAACAACACTCCATGGTATACTTCTTCCATCATCATTAGTCACCAATAATCGTTGAAGTAGTCATCCATGCATGTAGGACATCAAGACAATGTGAAGATGAACTCCCATATGCCTATAAACCAACACAAATGGCCACCAAAACTTGCTGTCATAACTCTGATCAGAAACAAAGATGATATCAAACATGTCATCAAACCAATGCCAATCAAAGAAAATCACTCCACACTCCATTTCTATCCAAAAGAAATACCCCTCAACATTCCCGTACTGTTGAATCACTAATGTAGTCAATGCAAGAACAACCACTAGTCATAAGGAATCAAAGAATATGAAGTCTCCAATCAACAAGGATATTGATGCAATATCAAGAGAAATAGGTGACAAACTCAAAAAAGAAGTATGCATGCCATCACTACTCAACATAAACAACTCTTAAGTAGATGACCTACTAAGAGAGTCATCAACCAAACCATTATCACCATCATGAGAATGATCAACTATATCAACTGGAAACATTGGATTACGCAACTCATGTCTCTCATCATCAAAATAATGGAGAATATCAGGAATATGTTGAAGGTGAAGCTTGGCTTGTTGAGTCACCATCTTAGCTTCTTTAGCTCTCTCCAACCATTCTTCTTTCAAAACTTGGGCATGTTTTATATCAGTTGTAACAGAATGTATAAACCCAGTCATATAACAAGGGGCATCATCAAAATTACCAAGTACCATACTTGCCTCTTGTAGTCCATTAATAGTAAAAATTGCACCATTACTCTTCGTGATTATTAGTGACAACATTATGAGAAAGGTGAAGTATGTTAATAATTTACCGATTACTGAGAGGGAGGGGTGAATCAGTAACAAAATTTTTCTTAATATTCTAAAACTAGCAAACAGATTTTGCATTAAAGAGCAGAAAGTTAATCAACCATTTACTATCATAAGCAAAATGACTCAAATCAACACAACTGTTTATAAGTGGAAACCCTCGGTTAGAAGGAAAAAACCACGGTGAGACAAAGCTCACAACTTCACTACTGTAAAATGAAGGTGCCCTGTTAGGAGCTTACAAAGCACTGATCATAGTGCTACCCGGTTAAGGGATTTTACAGAGATCGATTAAGATCTGAACCCTATTAAAGGTTGCCTGGTTACAGGACTTTAAACATCACCAAAGATGTTACCCTGTTAGGGGATTTTTACAATGAACCGATTAGGTCCACCCTAATATAGGGATTTGAATATACTTTCACTACTGATAAACGTAATGATCTATTGTGACACTAAATGTCTAATTAGATCATACCTCTATTCCTTGTTAGCCTGGCTGTTGAACTCTGCTACTTTTGTGCAGTGTTTCTCAGAAGATATCTCTCCTCTGCTCTATGCAATCATCTAATTTCAACAACAACTCATCTTGCGTCCTATGACCTATATTTATACAAGAGATTCTCCGTAATGAAACCCTTTAACTCATAGAACCGCCAGGCTACAAACTCCGCAATAAGTCATGCAATCATCAAAAAAGCTATGCGTACTGAACCGGAGTTTACCTTGCAAGATATCCACATGAATTAAAGCTAACTCCTGTTAAAAAGCTAACTCCACTTCTAAGCGGTGGATGTCCCATATAATCCTACTTTTAACACAAACTAATCCATTAAACCCGGTGCGGATCTTTAGGCTGCTTTAGACCGGTGTGACCTTATATCCAGTTTAACTTATGCATACTGAGACCGGTGTGTGTCCTTACCGGTGAGTATTATCGACCAATGCGGTGTCTTCTAAGTGTTGTGAGTGGCCGGTGACCCCTTACCATTGCATAGCGTTTGTGGATGGACACTAATGACAATCTTGAATTGCTAACAATCTTCCCCTTTGTCATTGGTGGCAAAACTATACGCAAACTTCACTCACTTACTGATCATAGTGCCTTGTATCGGTTCCCCTGGCTGAAAGTTCTGCACTGTACTGGTCTGTAGAACACTTCCCCGTCTAAATGCTCACGTGTTCTTCTCCTCTGTTCTGCTTTTGTTTACTGCTCAATTTTGTCACTTTATGACCAACTATCTTCCCCTTTTTGCCTCCAAAGGACAAAGGGTGTAGCTGCTCTGAGGAATTTACATTTGGAGTTTGTTGAAGATATCCTTGTAGGTAGTCTTAGTAGATTGTAAAAAGGGTGCCCATTGACCGATAACATATTCCATATTCTTCTGAGCTGCTTTGAGAGAAACAATTATGTTCTCCATGTCTTCCACGGTTTTATAGTCTGGTTCATTTATTAGATTCTCCACAGAAGTTGAGGTTTGCTGCATGATGTCAAATGTTGGTGCCAAAAACATCTGAAATCCAATTATTTCATGGATTCTCTTATACTCTTCTTCAGCAATTTTCCTTAGTGTTAGAGTCAAACTTGTCATTTCTCTGTTGTAAGTAGTTGCAGTTTTGTTCTTAATATCAAACTGAGAAGACAGTGCTCTAATTTCTTCTGAGATCTTTGCTGATTTCTCTGACAGATCTTGCAAGAATGTATCGAAATTGGATGTTCTTGTCATCAGACTATTTGCCACTTGCAGTTGCTCCTACAACACTTTTAAGTTGGCTGTCAGATTGACCTTGATTTCTTTAACTTGTTTGTGGAGAATCTCCCCTCTTTTCTTCTCATAGTGGTCAATGGCCATTGTTTCTGGATCTGTTAGATCCTCACCGATTGCCTGTGTAAGTACCTCTAGTTGATCGATGACCGGTTCATCTTCATCAACGTCTGTATCTGGTACAAAGTTGCACAGGATGTTCTTTACTGTAGTCAGGACCATGTCCTATTTCCTCTTGGTCAACTCCTTGAGCTGCCTTGTTGACATCTTACTGATGTCTACTACAGTTTCAGTGATTTTACTTTTCTTTGCTTCTTTTTCCTTAGCAAATGTTAGTTTCCTTTTTGAGGATGAGCTAGGAATGTCTTTGTGTTCTTGTTGACCTTGCTCTTGCTCTGGTCTTAGCTGCTCTGTGTGGACAGAGATCTCTTCTTTTTGCCCCTTGTTGTCTTCCATTATTTGATGGGCTCTGCTTTCCGGTTGAACTTCTTCCAGTGGCTTACTACTTTCAACATTTTATGGTTGTTCTCCCAGTGGGTCTTCTTTTTGTTGTTGCTTCTCAGTAGTATGGAGTTCCCCTATGGGTATATCACTTTCTGTTTCTTGTTCAGCATTTGGTTGATCATTAGTTAAGAGCTCCTTTGATTGCACAGGTCTGTTCTGATCCTGAGGACCATATCCTTCTAATGTTGTTAAGTTATAACTGTTCCAGTAGTCTGGAGTGTCTTTGTAGACTTTGTTCTCATATCCATTCAATATCTCTGCGACTCTATCAAGTGTTTTCAGGTTCATGGATGCTTCTTCTAGTAGAAGCTTTATTCTTTCTTCACTAAACCCTAGTCGGACCTTGAGTAGTG
This sequence comes from Chamaecyparis obtusa, assembly GCA_027943335.1. Classification (NCBI taxonomy): domain Eukaryota; kingdom Viridiplantae; phylum Streptophyta; class Pinopsida; order Cupressales; family Cupressaceae; genus Chamaecyparis; species Chamaecyparis obtusa. Next base: position 75,265 of record BSBK01002469.1, on the reverse strand, counting down.
TTTCTCTAGTGATTCTGGTGTTCATCCTTAGACCGGTCTTCCATTTTTCTTGTAACCTGTTGTTTAGTTCTGGTGGGAACTTGGATCTGTAGTCCCTAGGAGTCCTATGATAGTCCATGAAGGTCTCTACAATTCCGACAATCAGCTTTTCTTTGTCTTCTTCATTTAGTACACTGTACCATTTAGCTGCATTGTCTAAATTTCCAAAGTCCATAACTTCAGTGATTAAGTCATCAACATGCATAGGTTGATAGTTACCTTTGTTTGGTGAGATGAGAACCGTTGGACTCGTTGCTTGTTCCTTGGTTAAGTCTACTAGTACCGGTGCTTCTTCCCCCAGTACCCCCTTTCCTTTACCAATGTCAGGTGTCGATTTAGCTGTAGCTCTTTGTGCTGCTTCTTCTGCTTGTCGATGAGTCTGAAGAAGGTTGCTCCATAGTGTGACTTCCTCATTGTGCACCTTTTCGATTTCTCCAATAAGCACCAGGCCTATTCTTCTTATAGTTGCAAAGGTTTTCTGATGTAGTTCAACCTGTTCTACTGCCTCGTCCAGAGTAAGGTGATTCTGACCCTCCAGAAGAGCTCGTATCCTCTCTTCCTTTTCTCTTCCTTCTGCGGCTTTCCACCGGGCCTCAATATTCTATAGAAGTTGTTCCGGTAGAGTAGTGCGAAGTCCACCAGGATGAAAATTAAATTTGTGGAGGCAGAATGCTACTGCTTTCTCAAGTTTGTCCTTGTCTTCATCGCTGCTTAAGTCACATCTTCTTCTTACAGAGCCTAAGTTTCCAGCCTTCTTTAGTCCTTCCACAATTTCATCAATTGTGGGCTTGGCTTGTCTAGGTGGATCCTCTTTTGATACTTTTTCAATCTTCTTCCTAATCAGAGGAACTGTGACTTCAGGGTCTGTTTCTTCTAGTTCTTCCTCTTGGATGCTGGGTACCGGTTCCTCTTTCTTCCTTCAACCTTTGGACGGTTCTGTCGCCAATTTCTTTCTTGATGGAGGCGTCCTTTTATAGACAATTTTGATCGGTGTCCTTTTTGACAGATTCTGAAGAATTTTTGTGTACGTACCGAACCGATTTGCACTGAGATCCAAATTTGCATCATTTAGTGCCTCAACATCTGCCTTAGCGTCTTTGGCTGAGATCTCGTAACCCAGCTCAAGAGCATATGCATCTCTCGGTTCAACTGCTTGAATGATGCAGTTGTCGATGGTGACCAGAAAACATACCTCATCCTTGTAATGTTCAACAATTGCCGACGGAATTCTTTCCCTCTCGTGCATCTCCAGTTGAAAGGCTTCAAAATGTTTGGTCATGGCATTGCTCAACTGGTCTCCCTGTCTATTTGCCATTTCAGTGATTTGATGCATGATCGGTTTGTCGGTTCTCCAATTCACTTTTCCGAATCCTGGGAAGAAATCCAAGTAGAAGAAGTATAGGCATATCAAAAGGGTCCCATATTTCATAGATTTCTTCTTCACCACTCCAAGCTTCTTCATATTTTCAAAGATTTGGTTTCGAAGCATTGTACAAATGTCGTATTGGACATTTTCGTGTATAATGCGATGCGCAGCATGAATTGCTCCTCCTGGTACGCTGTTTAGATTGCTTGACTGGTAGACTTTATATCCGATAACAGCGGATGCGAAACGCACTCCATCTTCAATGTCATTAATAGTCATGAGTCGACCATCGAACTTCGACTTGGTCATCTTGTTGACGATAGAATTGGAGATGGTGCACAGGGTTATATCTTCCCCTTTGTCGCTGTACCCGGTCACTCTGTGGAGATCCTCTTTGGTGATCTCGTGACATGCCCCTTGGTTGAGCCAGAATCCTGGTTCATGAAGACGGCTCAGTACCAGTCTAATTTGGTCCTCGCGGAAGATTGCAAGGTAGCACACACCATTTATTAGACCGGAAGATACCAAATTGGCATATTTGTCGAGCAGTTTCCCTTCTTCACGTAGCGACACATATTCTCCTTGAATAAAGGTTTCTCCGATTTCTTCCTGTTTGGCGTGAATGAACACTGTAACATCCTCAGTCAAGAGGACTCCTTTTGGTATGGAAGAGAGAGCACTAGCCATGTCGTTTTCTCTGTTCTGCATAGGCAAGATGTTGTATGCTGGTCTGTTCACTAGATCTCCTTTGATCAACTTCACGGTAGATGAAGATGAAGCCATTCTTCCTAACCGGTACTTTGCAAATAGTGGTTTCTCAGAGATCACAGCGTAAAAATAATACTTAGCACAAGAATTCCTAAAATGCAAAGTAAGCAAAGTGAAAACTTGCAAGTAATTTCCCCTTTCCTTTATAGGGCTAGGTTATAACGGTAATTACCAAACGGTAACTATTTGTTAAACGGCTACAGTAATAAATGCTTTACCTACCCTTTTTTTTCATTTTACCAACCGGTTGATTGTAAACTTGCCTTACCAGTTAATCTTGAAGACCGAATGAGCCTGACTCTCATCAGTCATACCGGGAACGGTAGTGGATCTACCAGTTCCCTCTAAACCTTCATGGTTTAGTTTGCTGAAGAAATATTGCCATCAGCAGATGGTGATCTTTCCTCTGTCTTCTCTTCAGCAGAGATTTTTTATTCTTTTACGAACCAAATCTGTTTGACCATTTTCTTAGTCTTTTCTTGTTGATCTTTTCTTCAGATTTAACCGGTTCACTCTTGTTACCGGATGATCAGTTTCTGCATTCTTTGGCTTTGTGTCCCGCATTGTTGCAATGATAGCAAATCACTCCAGTTGCTTTCCATGAGTTCATTCTTCTAGTGTCAGTTGGCTTTTTGCGAGATCCATTATAGTTGTGTAATCCACAATTCACACAATTCACTGTGCTCAGGTCCTTGCTTCTTTTAGTGAGTATTGGTTTTGGGGATCTGAGTGCCATTGTCTTGGATCTACATTCTTGTGCTTTGTGTCCAAATTTATTGCAGGCATAGCAGTACCCTCTGAAGCTTCTCATGCTGCTGATGGACACAGATGTGGGATTGGACCAGCACTCACTGGTCTTGTGCCCCTTTTTACCGCAGTTTTTGCAGTAGCTATTGTTGGTCTTTATCGATGCATTCCTGCAGTTATTGGTCTTATCACCCGATTTCCCACAGTGGTTGCAAGATGTGTTAGGGAAATTCTTATTCTTTTGCACCAGTGATTTTATCTTATCCTTCTTGATTTCTTTTGCCCTAGAGGGCTCACCATTCCTTTTTGCCTTTTCATCAGTGAAACCAAGACCGGTCTGATCTTCCTGTCTTCTTTGACCTTTGAGTTGTTCATCAAGCTTAGTTGAACTTTCTGTAATGTCCCCTTCTCGGCAGTAGACCATTTAGATGCCGGATTAGTCTATCTAGCCATCCGGATGGACTAGTGGCCGCTCTGAGAAGGATGTCAGCCAATCACGTCTTTGCACGGGCAAATATTAATATTCGAGCTCAGCTTCTATAGTTAGAATCACTTTATTTATTAAAGTGTGTTATAAAGTCACTTTATGACTTATTATTAAGTTACTTTATTTTATAAAGTCACTTTATGTTGTAAAGTCACTTTAAGTTATTAAAGCGACTTAAGTGAGCTTTTATCCCACATTGCCCAGCTTTTTGTGTTTGCACTCACTTCGAGGCTATTAATGAGGAAAGTACACCTCGGAAAAAGTACCATGAGATAATATAAAACAAAAGAAGAGTTTTTCTGGTTGCTTTTATGTGACTGGTCATTCCGAGGACGCAAACCCTCAAGAATTCGAGAAGAGTTTGGACGTAGCCGCAACTCTCTCCCAGGTGGAAACATTCAGTTTTCACATGTGAACTTCATTGTTTTCAGTAAGAGAAGGAAGGACATCTTCAGCAATTTGACAGTTAAGTACTTGCATTCCAGTATATTGAGGATTATTCTAAAGGCAGGGAAAATTAATTTCTATATGTTCAGGCAGCTATTGGGAGAATAATAAATATATCATCACCAGTAGCTGGCAAGCACCCTCGCTAGAAATTCACTCTCACAGGTATTGCAGGCTGGTAACGGTGTGCCATCACAGGAGGTTGTTCTCGTTCCAGTTGGCAGATTTGTGTGTGTAGACGGGCAGGAAGTTACGACACTTGATACAGTTGTTCCCACAGTTTGCGTGAGCTAGTAGCTGCGCCATTTCAGATAGTAGCACGCATATCCACTGGAAATCGCGTGTCTGTGTCGGCATTGGGAGCCACCGTGCCTGGGCGGAAGCATATACATCTGCTGGCATATGCATGCAGGTTGTGGCACGACTGGCAGTAAGAGCATTCGAGGCTATCAACCTCAGTGGCTGTAGCCAGTGGATTCACCTCAACTGGGCAGACTAAGGGCGGAACGTGAGGATTACAGCTGCTATAGCAGCAGGGACTGGAGTAATACCTATCATGGGCCTTGTCACCTTAGCACGGGACTGGCAAATCAAGGGCAGAGAACGGCATCACCAGTTACAGGGATACGCGGAACTGGCAGCCACAGTCTTCGCCCAACTCCCACACCACGCCCACCGCATCTGGTGCTGTTCCGGTTGGTACATTATATTTGTTGACTGTTGTATATCTGATGGTATTAAGTGATGTTTGTCATGTTTGCATTTTGAATGATAAAGGACTGCTTTGAAACATTGTCTTACATTTAAGTATATCAATTTGTGGATTTACTTTAGAAATCTTTACATAGTAAGCAGTTCTGGTATTGTAAATGTTTAAATTATTACCGAGAGTAGCAAGTATGTATACAATGAACTAGATTCAGCTATCAGTGACAGTCTTGAAATCCATCCCATGAAGAATACTAAACACAGCCTAAAAATCAAACAAGGAATGCAGTAGACTCCACAAAATAAATCAGACTTAGCAGTGATTTTTACAGCTCAGATTGGGTTTAGGATACTTCAGTGGTATCAGAGCCTAAGGTCTTGCCAACCTTGTGGGCTTTCGTTTTCAATTGGTGATGCAGTCCAGGCATGCACGGTAGACATAAAGTTTATAACTTCAAACATAACAAGGCTGAACAGGGACAGTCTAAACCGTCCGTACAGGTAGACATTGAAAACAGTCATACAGAGGAAGACGAGAATATTATTTTTGAACAGGGCACTAGAGGTACATGCATGGCAGATGAGGACAGAGATGTCAGGGAGACCATGAGGGCCCTTTGCCAGGGACAGGATCACATCGCTAACGTGTTACACCAGCTCACGGGAGTTATGCAACAGTTGACAGTGGCAGCCGTGAGACCCCAGAGTCACCATGGTGGTAACAGTGTGGTGGGATCACCTAGAGCTGCTAGAGCAGCTACCCACACTACAGATAGGCCCCTTATGCCTACGTTTACAGGGAATCAAGCTGAGGAGGAAGTAGCCCAGCCCGAGGCAGCAGTTGCGCTTCCCAACAATGTTGCAGTCGCACATAATGAGTGGGACTTGTTACCTGACAATGTCAAGGCTGACTTGTCATTTGTGCAGTATTTGACACAGAGGAGAGATTATGAGAGAGTGCAGCAGGATAGGAGACCCAGGGGTCCCAATAGAGATCTTAAGCATGCTATGAATAAGTTGACTCTCCCCGTTTTTTATGGCAGCGGTAAGACTTCTGCTAGAGCTTGGATTCACAAGCTAGATACTTTCCTGACCCTGAAGCCTATGTCGGAAACGGAGGCGATTAAGTTCGCAACCATGCATTTAGAGGGTGCAGCATACAATTGGTGGCATCATGGCCTCGTCACCCAAGATCACGGGTTGATTACATCCTACAAGATCTTTAGCACTAAATTGATCACCCGCTTTGACCGTAAGGACGTTGATGTCTACTACAAAGAGTTAGCTCTGCTGAAGCAGAGTGGATCATTGGATCACTATATTGATGAGTTTCAGAGGATATCTATTATGGTCCCGGATATGGCAGAGAAGAGGAAGGTTATGTTGTTTATTGAGGGGCTTCAGGATAAGTTCAGAGGTCTAGTTAGAGTCCTCAAGCCAGACACTTTAGATGACGCCATTAAGTTGGCACATGACTTGGACTCACCGTCATCCATCCTACAGCCACCGAAGAAAACCTTTAAGGGGTCTTCTTTTCAGAGAAATAGAAACCAAGATAAGAGCACGGCTCCCAGACTTGATTTCGAGACACGGAATGAGCTGAGAAGCAAAAAGTTATGCTTCACATGCAGAGAGCCTTGGGCTCCAGATCATAGGTGTCGTGGGAAGGGTCAGATACACTATATTGAGGTCGTAACCGATGAGGAGGATGATCAGCAGGAGGACAGTGGAGACGAGAGCAGCGAGAGAGAGGCTTAGGATGAGCATTCAGTAGAGAGGAAGAAGAAGGGAGTGTGTACGGGGCAGCCCCCTATTACTTTAGCATCCCTCTCGGGTATTCCCACCTGTCACTCTTTTAGGCTCAAGGGAGTGGTTAGAGGACAACAGATCATATGTCTACTTGACACAGGTGCTACGCACAATTTCATTAGTGCCAATTTGGTTTCCAGGAGGGGATTACCGGTAGATAGCATCTCAGAATTTGAGGTCAGGGTGGCCGGGGGAGACTTACTGAGTTGCATAGGGAAGATCTCAGGTCTTCAAATTCATTTCCGGGATTACTGCTTGGAGGCAGATTTCTACGTCATTGACTTAGATAGTCTTGACGCCATTCTAGGCATGCAGTGGCTACAGACTCTCGAGCGATATACTATCGATCATCAGCAGAAGCAGTTAGAGTTTATGAAGGATGATCAGTTGGTTACGCTTAAGGCCATGGCAGATAGTGGGTCACAGCTAGTTTCAGCTCACAGGATGGAGGCCATATTCAGACATGGCAGCATGGAGTGGGCAGCTCAGTGCTTCATTTCTTCCAGCCCTTCAACAGATTCAAGGCAGCAGATTCACACTAACATGCAGGGGGTGTTGGATAGGCACAAGCGGGTTTTTGAGGACATCCCTCCGGGCATACCTCCAGATAGGGGCTTCAAGCATATCATAGAGTTGGAGGAGGGGGCCAAATGTCATGTCCCTCTATTGGAAGACCTTTTGGACGATATCCTCATCTTGTTTTGTAGAATCTCTAAAGACAAAATGACAATAATAGAATTCAAGTAGAACTTTAACAAAAAGGATGAGAGCAAAATAATTAATGTATTATATAATTTATTAAATAATAATATATTAATCAATATAATATTGAATGTATAATAATCAAAATATAAAAGTTGATATATCAAACATTAATATTATTATAATATAATATAATTATTAATATGTATCAATATATTATATATTAATAATAAAGTGATGATATATTCATAAATTAATGATGCATATTAATAATATATTAATATAATAACAATTAATAAATAATAATATATGATTATTATCAATAGATAAATAATAATATATTATTAATAAATACTATGTTAATATGACAATACTATTAACCACATGATAATATTATAATCTATTATTAAAATATTAACACAATAATATAATAATAATAAATAGTTAAATAACATAGATTCACGTTGGTGAAATAGACCAACGTTTTGTGAATCCTATAAGAAACGAGATATGACTAGAGATCTGAGTCATAGCTGAGACGGCAACTATGAGTCTCCAAAACAGTAAGGATTATCATGAGGATAATGATTACTAGATCGGCAGATCATAGAAAATATCGGCATTGGCTGCATAGAGAAGTATTGGAACTGCCACGTCATTAGTAACAGGACCAGCGATGACAATAAGGATGAAATGATCTATTAAGATACCAAGCTCTGTACATTGACCCAGCCTCTCATAATATTAAATATAATATTATAAGTTAACCAATAACGATAATATGATATTGACATTAATATTCAATAATATGGATACTATCAAATATAATACGGAACAACACTGATATATGTATATGGGTGCGGATGAAGCTAATCATCATTATGAGATGCAATTAGTTGACCAAGTATAAGAAGAGATTGTTATGTTGCAAGGGATACGACTGCTAACCAACCATTAAGTATTTACCGTTTGATATGGAAAGGATGCCACCTTTGATGAACGGTTCCTCATTTCATATTTAGTCGCATATCGCTGGAAGAGAAAGAGGAAATAAGAAGAAGTCTCGAAGACACAAATCATTATTATATCAACAACTAAGACTTTACCAGCAGCAATGAAGTCTCTTGCAGCAACTAAGGACAACAACAAACAATATGGTTGATATTTACAGAGCAGCACGATAGTAACGTGACAAAGAAAGAATAACTCATTAGTAAAAAGAAATATACAGTCTAAGACAGCAATGAAGACCATAAGCATTACGTGGGGTAAGTATATATATATATTATTTCAGATTCTTTGATATTTCAATTTTAATAATATAAAATGATGATGTTGAATAATATAAAAGGTATATATATATATATGACCAAGTTAATCATTCACAATGTATATAATATTCAATAGAGGATAATTTCATAAATAATGTTATTTCAAGTTTATAAATGATAATTCATTAATGATAGTATTGACAATGTAATTTTCTTATCAAAAGTAATAATAAAAGAGAGCTCTCAAGGGAGATTAAAACCTCCACTAAGCCAGTGTACACTAATGACCCACATATGCATATGTACTAAGCCTTGGATAGAGGAAAGCTCTTCCAAGAAGAGGAATGGACCTATGGTCCGCCTATAAGTCCCAAGTGATGCGCTCCAATGGATGATGGCAAGATGGGGCCAAGGACTATAAGAACCTTATAAGGTCATGAGTCCGACCTGGTAGACTTTGCTCGGGAAGTCCCTAAGGATGCGCTCCAGAGGAAGACGCAAGATTTAATCAAGGACACAAGGGTTCTTATTAAGGTTAAAGCACCCGACCTGGTAGACTTTCTTTTGGAGGGGTTAATTAGTTGGGGTAGATAATTAATTAGTCAGCTTTCTGTTCATACTCATGTTTCCATATGGTTGTTACTAACGTCTTTCTTGCAGGTTAATTCTTAAGGAAGCAAATTCAGAAATACTAGGGAATATTAAAGATAAATGATAACCGAAATATACATATGATATATCAAGATATAAATTAACAAGAAAATTAATCATAAATAAACAAATCTATTATTAATTCATCTATGATTAAGAAAAGAGATAAAGAAAATTAGTTTGCAAAAAGCTTAAATGAGAAATTTACGTAAGGTCCCCACAAGGGACATTACACCAAACCCGTAATTACTACTCCTTATCGTCACCCTCGGCATTACAAGGAGGAGATTGAAAAGGCGATTAAGGAACTATTGGACATGGGGCACATCAGACCTAGCTCTAGCCCTTTTGCTTCTTCTGTGGTTTTGGTGAAGAAGAAGGATGGTACTCTTCGCATGTGTATTGATTACCGCGCCTTGAATAAGAGAACCATCAAGAACAGGTACCCTATTCCCAGGATTGATGAGCTTCTGGATGAGCTTCATGGAGCTGTTTACTTTTCGAAGATTGATCTTCGATCCGAGTATCATTAGATACGTGTCCGAGATGAGGATGTCCACAAGACAGCCTTCAGATGCCACTACGAGCACTACGAGTTCCTAGTGATGCCTTTTGGGCTCACAAATGCACCCGCCACCTTTCAATCTTGCATGAACCATATCTTTAAAAGGCAGTTGCGCAAGAGTGTTCTCGTATTTTTTGATGACATTCTAGTCTACAGCAGGACATGGGCAGAGCACTTGCAGCACTTGGAGGAGGTTCTGAGCATCATGGAGAGCTAGTCTCTATTTGCGATGGGATCCAAGTGTGAGTTCGGACTGACGGAGATTCTCTATTTGGGGCATGTGATAGGGGCAGATGGGGTTATGGTGCACCAAGAGAAGATTCAGGCTATTCAAGATTGGCCACCTCCACGCAATGTCTCGGATTTGAGAGGATTCTTGGGGTTGTGTTCATACTACAGGAGATTTGTTAAGGGGTTCTCTCAAACAGTCGCTCCTCTCACCGACCTTACCCGGAAGGGAGCCTTCAGGTGGACAATTGAGGCAAAGGTTGTCTTTGACAGGCTCAAGACCGTTATGAGCACTTGTCCGATTTTGGCTCTACTGGATTTCTCTCGATCCTTCATCTTAGAGTGTGATGCCTCGAGGAATGGAATTGGCGCAGTATTAATGCAGGACAAGCACCCCATAGCTTTCGAGAGCAGGAAGCTTAAGGCTAATGAGAGGCTTTACTCCACCTATGACAAGGAGATGCTTGCCATCATGCACGTCTTGGCTAAATTTAGACAGTATTTAGTTGGTGGCAAGTTCACAGTCAGAACAGACCACAACAGCTTGTGTTATTTCCTGGAGCAGAAAGAGCTGAACAAGAGACAGCAGAAATGGGTCAGTAAGATTCAAGCCTATGACTTTGACATCGAGTATGTGAAAAGGAAGAATAATGTGGTAGCTGACGCACTCTCTAGGAGACCTTCAGAGGCGAGTTGTTGTGTCCTATCAGAGATTTCTGCTAATTGGAAATCCCTATTGTTGGCCGAGTATGCCAAGAATACCCAGACCTGTCAGATTTTGGATGGACAGTTTCCGGATAGTAGGTATAGAGTGGTTGATGATCTCATCCTTTATAAGGACTGGATTTACTTAGTGCCTGGTTCTCAGCTCAAGGTTAAGATTTTGAGGGCTGTTCATGATGCGCCCACAGCAGGACATCCAGGATTCTTTAAGACTTACAGGCAGGTCAGAGAGAGGTTCTCTTGGAAGGGCCTCAAGGATGACGTCCTCCAGTATGTCAGGGAGTGCCAGACTTGTCAACAGAACAAGTCAAAGCATGAGCATCCAGCAGGTTTATTGCAGCCCCTTCCCATCCCAGCTCAGAAGTGGCAGGGCATATCAATGGATTTCATCACAGGGTTACCGAGAGTGCAGGGCAGGGACAACATTTATGTGGTGGTCGATAGACTCACCAAGTTCGCTCACTTCTTTGCTATTGTTGCGGATTGGTCAGCTTCCTAGGTGACAAAGTTGTTCTTTCGCGAAGTATTTAGGTTGCATGGTCTTCCTAAGACCATTGTGAGCGACAGGGATAGCAAGTTCCTAAGCACTTTTTGGCAGGAGTTGTTCAGATTGGCCGGCACTGAATTGACTCCTAGTACTAGCTACCACTCGCAGACAGATGGTCAGACGGAGATTGTGAATAGGTGGGTGGAAGGTTATCTTCGGAGTTACATAGCAGGACAGCAGAGAGCTTGGGTCCGATGGTTGTACTTGGGGGAGTTCTGCTACAACTCTACATATCACATGACGATTGGCATGTCGCCCTTTCGAGCTCTATATGGCAGCGAGCCACTTTCGTTTATAGATTTGGCTCTACAGGACAGCAGGGCACCGATCGCGAGAAACTGGTTGCAGGATCACCAGGACATACTCAGATCTCTTAGAGAGAACATCCAGAGGGCTCAGAATCACCAGAAGATGTACGCCGATCGACATAGGACAGAGCGGAGTTTTGAGGTAGGCGATATGGTCTATCTTCGTTTACAGCCCTATAGACAAAGCTCCCTGAAGCGGAGTGGATCAGAGAAGCTCAGACCGAGATTTTATGGCCCCTTCCGCATCTCGAGGAGAGTTGGCGAGGTAGCTTACGAGCTAGAGCTTCCATCAGACAGCAAGATCCACAATGTTTTCCATGTTTCTTGCCTCGAGAAGGCAATAGGGCAACAGATAGTGGTCTCAGACGGGTTACCTCCATTGGATGAGGAGGGTAAATTGACTTTGGTTCCAGCAGAGGTTATTGAGGTAAGAGAAAGAAAGCTGCGGAACAGGACCGTCCGTGAGTATTTGATTCGGTGGAGAGACCTACCCAATGAGGATGCCACTTGGGAGGGTGAGTCGATCTTGTAGCACCCAGCATTGAGATTGCTTGAGGGCAAGCAATCCCGAGAAGAGAGGACTATAATGTCCCCTTCTCGGCAATAGACCATTTAGATGCCGGATTAGTCTATCTAGCCATCCGAATGGACTAGTGGCCGCTCTAAGAAGGATGTCAGCCAGTCACGTCTTTGCACGGGCAAATATTAATATTCGAGCTCAACTTCTATAGTTAGAATCACTTTATTTATTAAAGTGTGTTATAAAGTCACTTTATGACTTATTATTAAGTTACTTTATTTTATAAAGTCACTTTATGTTGTAAAGTCACTTTAAGTTATTAAAGCGACTTAAGTGAGCTTTTATCCCACATTGCCCAGCTTTTTGTGTTTGCACTCACTTCGAGGCTATTAATGAGGAAAGTACACAAAAAAAGTACCATGAGATAATATAAAACAAAAGAAGAGTTTTTCTGGTTGCTTTTATGTGACTGGTCATTCCGAGGATGCAAACCCTCAGGAATTCGAGAAGAGTTTGGACGTAGCCCCAGCTCTCTCCCAGGTGGAAACATTCAGTTTTCACATGTGAACTTCATTGTTTTCAGTAAGAGAAGGAAGGACATCTTCAGCAATTTGACAGTTAAGTACTTGCATTCCAGTATATTGAGGATTATTCTAAAGGCAGGGAAAATTAATTTCTATATGTTCAGGCAGATATTGGGAGAATAATAAATATATCATCACCAGCAGCTGGCAAGCACCCTCGCTGGAAATTCACTCTCACAGGTATTGCAGGCTAGTAACGGTGTGCCATCACAGGAGGTTGTTCTCGTTCCAGTTCGCAGACTAGTGTGTGTAGATGGGCAAGAAGTTACGACACTTGATACAGTTGTTCCCACAGTTCGCGTGAGCTAGTAGCTGCGCCATTTCAGATAGTAGCACGCATATCCACTGGAAATCGCGTGTCTGTGTCGGCATTGGGAGCCACCGTGCCTGGGCAGAAGCATATACATCTACTGGCATTTGCGTGCAGGTTGTGGCACGACTGGCAGTAAGAGCATTCGAGGCTATCAACCTCAGCGGCTGTAGCCCGTGGATTCACCTCAACTAGGCAGACTGAGGGCGGAACGTGAGGATTACAGCTGCTATAGCAGCGGGGACTGGAGTAATACCTATCACAGGCCTTGTCACCTTAGCTCAGGACTGGCAAATCAAGGGCAAAGAACGGCATCACCAGTTACAGGGATACACGGAACTAGCAGCCACAATCTTCGCCCAACTCCCACACCACGCCCACCGCATCTGGTGCTGTTCCGGTTGGTACATTATATTTGTTGACTGTTGTATATCTGATGGTATTAAGTGATGTTTGTCATGTTTGCATTTCGAATGATAAAGGACTGCTTTGAAACATCGTCTTACATTTAAGTATATCAATTTGTGGATTTACTTTAGAAATCTTTACACAGTAAGCAGTTCTGGTATTGTAAATGTTTAAATTATTACCAAGAGTAGCAATTATGTATACAATGAACTAGATTCAGCTATCAGTGACAGTCTTGAAATCCATCCCATGAAGAATACTAAACACGGCCTAAAAATCAAACAAGGAATGCAAGACTCCACAAAATAAATCAGACTTAGCAATGATTTTTACAGCTCAAATTGGGTTTAGGATACTTCACTTTCGTTGTATCTTCTCAATATTTCATTTGTCTCTTCAAGTTTGTTCATTTGCTCCCTTAGTTGATGCAATTCTTGAGACAGTCTGTTGCATGCTTCATTCCTATCATGCCAGCCTTTCTACATGTGGGCATTTTCTTGGGTGACACTCTGCATGTCTTCTTGAAGTTGTTGAATGATAAGTTCATTTGCTCCTACGGCCTCCACTGCCCGGTTTCTTGCTTTCTCCGAGGCTGATAGAAACTTGACTACCGAATTTCTTTCGTCTTCAGCTTTTCTCTTCTTCTCAATTAATTCAGTCATCCTCAGGGCATTGTCTTCTTGTTCTTTTTTGAGATTAGAGATTTCATCGGTCAGGATCTGATTCTTTTCCATGAGTTCGGTTACTGCCTCCTCAGCTTCGTCAGATCCACTATGTCCAGAGAGCTCAACAATGGTTTCATTGCTCTCATTTAGTTGTAGTGCTAGCTCCTTTCTTTTCGCAAGTGATCTCCTCAATCTGTTCTCCAGAGAGGCTATGAGGTCATTGGCTTCCTCAAGCTGCCTTTGATACCGGTAAACCTCCATGATCTTTCTCATCAGCTGTTAGGCTTGAAAGCAGAGAAAACTTGGCTCTAATACCAATTGTTAATAATTTACCGGTTACTAAGAGGGGAGGGGTGAATCAGTAACAGAATTTTTCTTAATATTCTAAAACTAGCAAACAGATTTTGCATTAAAGAACAAAAAGTTAATCAACCATTTACTATCATAAGCAAAATGACTCAGATCAACACAAGTGTTTATACGTCGAAACCCTCGGTTAGAAGGAAAAAACCACAGTGAGACAAAGCTCACAACTTCACTACTGTAGAATGAAGGTGCCCTGTTAGGAGCTTACAAAGCACTGATCATAGTGCTACCTGGTTAAGGGATTTTACAGAGATCGATTAAGGTCTGAACCCTATTAGATGTTACCCTGTTAGGGGATTTTTACAATGAACCGATTAGGTCCACCCTAATATAGGGATTTGAATATACTTTCACTACTGATAAACGTAATGATCTATTGTGACACTGAATGTCTGATTAGATCATACCTCTATTCCTTGTTAGCCTGGTTGTTGAACTCTGCTACTTTTGTGCAGCGTTTCTCAGAAGATATCTCTCCTCTGCTCTATGCAATCATCTAATTTCAACAACAATTCATCTTGCGTCCTATGACCTATATTTATACAAGAGATTCTCTGTAATGAAACCCTTAACTCATAGAACCGCCAGGCTACAAACTCCACAATAATTAATGCAATCATCAAAAAAGCTATGCGTACTGAGCTGGAGTTTACCTTGCAAGACATCCGCATGAATTAAAGCTACCTCCTATTAAAAAGCTAACTCCACTTCTAAGCGGTGGATGTCCCGTATAATCCTGCTTTTAACACAAACTGATCCACTAAACCCGGTGCAGATCTTTAGGTTGCTTTAGACCGGTGTGTGTCCTTACCGGTGAGAATTATCGACCGGTGTAGTGTCTTCTAAGTGTTGTGAGTGACCGGTGACCCCTTACCATTGCATAGCATTTGTGGATGGACACTAATGACAATCTTGAATTGCTAACAAAGTATATCACTACTGTTGTCAAACTGAAAGTTAAAAACAGATTTCAACTTATGTGTCCTTTCCTATGAGATCTCCCTTGGAATGATGAGAAATTTCCATAACATTATGGCTTGAATCCACCATATATTCCCCATAGTTATCACACACGATTTGGGTACCATCATAGGATGATTCCATAATGCTATCCACCCCATGTAACAAAGTCATTGCCTCTTGATGTAGGAAAGAAGTATAACTGCTATCATTCAAATCAAAATTATTGTCATGTGTTTGAGTCATGTTTTTGCCCCCTTTAGGTGTTGTTATCAATTAGATTTGCACCCTGTTGAACTTGTAAGTTCAACAATCTACTGAAACATGGGAATGATTCCAAGGTGTGGGTATCTTATATGAGATCAAACCTTCGGAGAAGATCGGCTTCTTGGTACTTCACCTAGACTACTACTTGCTAGGAAAAGGGAAGAGAGATGTTTTGAAAACAAACTTACAACTAATGAGGTGATGCACCAAACTGAACTTTGAACTTATAATACCGGTGATTTATGCACACAAAGTATCTATTTTTTTAAACTTAAACTACATTTACACAACTCAAGAGATAACATGCTCATGCATGAACATTTCATGAAGAGGCTAGTCTCAACAACCTTAGAAGGAAGAAGATGAAGATTACTCTTCACAAACAAAGGTTATTTTCAGACCTACACAAACCACAACCTACAGAAAGCATGTTACTTTTGTCTAAAAGTGCTGAAAATATCATCATTTTGAGGATTTATGAAAAGAAAACCACATAAAATAACATCAATTACCTAATTTGGACACAATACAACAGCTCCTTTAAAGGTAAACTACTGATTTTATTGATACTTTGATGCTGTAGCAGCAATATACATTTTGAACATGCTTTTTATTTGTTTCAAAACAAAATTTACATGTGTTGTCCAGTCACAAAAATGACTGATTTTGAGTTACAAGACAATTTTCTGCTAAAAAGCTAAAATATACAGCAAACGATACAAGAACTAAATTACAACTGCTTTTACAACTTCCTTTTATCTCCTTTCCAAAAGAGAGAAAATAGAAGAATTAAGGGAGAAAATGAAGACAAGAGAGCTGGTTCATGCTTGAAAGGTCTTCAATAACTACTGTGGGTTGGATCTAACTGACTTGGGCTGATGAAAGCTTCATAAATTGCTCCAAATGGTGCCATAAATGCTTAAAACTGCTCCTTGACCAAGTACATACCCCTGAAAGTCTTTAAAGAACCCCTAGATATTTGTAATTGCCAAGAACTTGATCAAAAACTTCCCCTAGATCTGCTCATTTGCTATCCATCACTTTCCATAATTATAGGGCATGTGTTATTGTACACTCTAATGGCTGAGAAAATCTTGGGGATCGGATAGGAACAAAAAGGGCATTTAAGACCCTTCCAACTACTTCAAAAGGTGTAATAAAGACTTAAAAATGCTGCCCCCATACATAAATATCCATAATAAGCATCCTACACATGCAAAATAACATTTAAAAGCCACTAAACTACATCTTTTGTAGACCTTGCACACCTATCATCTGCTACTCTCAAACTTCATAGTCATCCCTACATTTGATTGTCAATGCTTTTCAAACATTTGATGACTCTGTTTTTGCTTCTCCCAACATTTCCCTCTTCCCTTGGATTACTGTCCCTCACATCCTTTACTATCTTTTGATAGTGAAAGGCACTGCCTCTTATGAAATTGGATACCACTGAAATATCCCAGACTCTAATAATGCTTCAAATCTGATTTAGATTTAGATGTTTGCTCATGTTTTGCTTCATCATAATGTAATATTGCAACATGCAAATTGAACATGCAAGATAAACGATATAGATTTTCAAGGAAATTAAATTGATGAAATACAAAGAATCAAAGTTAGCCAATGGGTATTATTGTGATATACAAATGTATTTCTGTTTACAAACAATAAATGTTGTTACAAATCAAAAAATGCACAATGTCATCATGTAACACATACCTGGAATGCCTCCATACATAAGATAACAAACCCTCGGGAGTTCTACAAGATAGGTCAACGAATCTTCGTAAAAGCTGATCAATGGTGTGCAACTATGAATCATAAGATGAATTCACCAAATGGGTTGATCTGGGTTTTCATCCAAAAAGCAAAAACCTCTAGGGTTTCCGTCCTAAGGTTTACTAAACCTGCAAGCTAAAGCTCTCAAGCTCTCAAGGAAAAGCTTCTTTGAAAATAATAAGTCAAGAATGAATCCTCATTTCACCTTTTCCTCCTTTTATAATGCTTTTCTTTTTCGAAAGTAATACTTGATTTTATTTCTCTTTTAATTTGCTTTTGTAATGTCCCCTTTTTAGGAGACAGGAGATAAGTTGATGGTTGGCCTATCACCTGAGTTCCCGCAAGCCAACGGGTTGATAAGGGGACTCACTCTGGAGCTTCTTGTGCAATTTCAGGTTGTTTTTTAGCGAGGATCCAGTTTTCCTACAGGGCTTAGTCAACATCAGGGATTATAGAGCTTCAGACTGAACTTTGGCTTTGAGCCCTGGTTTGCATTTATGAGTAAATGCGGAAATAAATTATTATTTCCTAAGTTTGGGTTATAATAAGATAATAATAATAAAAGTGATATTATATTCACTTTTTAATATAAAAATAAAATAATTAAAAAGTGACTTTATTATCACTTTTTTAATAAAGTAATAAAATTAAATAAAGTTATTTTATTAATAAAAAGGGGAAATGAAACACTAATTCGAGATTAGGGCTAGGGCTAGATATAAAAGTGTTTTGGGAGCTCATTTTGCACATCTATGGTTGAGAATTTACACTTATAGGTTATAGAGAAGTTTCAAGTTTGGAGTGTTCAATATGTGCAGAGGTTTAAGGATGAAAACCCTTGATTCCTATCAGCTTGGACGATTCCCTAGGCTGGTGAAATTGGTTCTTGATGTTGCTTCCCCAAGGATGAAAATTCTTGAGGAATAGTGAGTTGGACATCTCGCTGACTCACCAGCTGATTTAGTCCCAGTAACAGTAGTATTATATCAGAAGTGAAAGGAGGTAGATTAGGCTTCAAACTTATTAGATCAGACTTCATCAGTGATTTAGTGACTCCCTAGACACACCAGCATCAACCGTACAGACTAGGGCCGCTACGCACGTCACCTACAGCCAGCCGTTAGGGTTCGGGTAGAGCTATTTCAATGCTAAAGTGCAGATTAGAAATATATCTCAGGGGAAATCAGTGTTGCAATCCATTTCACTGAGACAGTTGGGAATTATCAGAAATTAGAGGAAAAATCAGAGCAGTTGTAGCTTCATAATTTCATATTTATTCCATACTTCCCTGGTAAGGTTTCTGTGTAGCTTGTGGTGCCAATAAATCAATAATAAGTTGTTTCAGATTGGTATTTTCATTTGCAGCTAAGTGGTCAAATTGATACAATTTTGTGTTTGGCCATTTGATAGGAAATTTTGGAATTTTGGAATTGTTCCAGATCTGATAACTCTGTAATCAGTATTGTTATGAGGATAATGGAAACATATTTGATATTAGAAATTCCTTGTTTTTGAATGCAAAATTATTGTTTATGTTTCTTTATTTGGCATATGTGAAAACCCTCTTAAACAACCATCAAAAACCAAGCATTAAACTCAGAAATCAGAACACGGTGAATTTGCATGACAAGTGTTTGACAAAATGTCAATACACTAAAACTGAGAAAATCAGGACAGAATTTAGCAGGGATCTTTCAACTTTTTTCCCCTCAAAAGAGACTTTACATTATAATTTGGCATTGACATTATTATAAAGTCACTTTATAAAATAAAACATGTCCAGGTACTAATTAATTAAATTTAAATAATCCCATGAGACTTAGGACTATTTAACATTTAATTAATTAATTTATTCCCTTAAATAAATCCAATTAGCCTACAAGTAATAATCTCCTCTAGGTGATCACTTGGACAAGGGGATATTACAGTCCTCCCACCCCAAGATTGCTTATCCTCGAGCAATCACATGTATCAGATCTGCGTTAAGCTCAAATGTTATAATCAATACCTAGAACCCAAATTAATCTAAGACCTTGGTATGTCTTCCCATGTGTATCTCCTTCAAGCTTTTGTTGCTCCACTTTGATATAAACATCATTATGCCCAAAGTTATGAAGCAACTCATCATGGTCGTCGCTTGATCCATCATAAACAGCTCATGTCTTCGTTTACCGAACTGAGTATATACGGCACTTCAGCCACCCCCCCCCAATAAAGTACACCAAACATGCCAATGCCAAGATCCCATATCATCACGCTCTCACACCAACAAAAAGTGGAGGAATAAATGTCTTTTATCATGCCACCAACGCCATGTGTCCATCTAAATATGATAGAGATCCCATGTACATGAAAACTGATCATTACAAGTGCACAATCAATCATGTCAATCCACCATATGCTACTGGAAATCCCACTCAGAATGATGCAGCAAGTACCTTCAATGACAAAGGACAATGGAATCTCATCACTGTACCAACCTTCAATAAAGAAAGATCCCTCTCAATATTTCCAAATCCTCCATCTAGATGCTGTCCTAAAGGACCAAACTGAAGTCCTTGTGATCAATAGTGTGAAACAACATCTATCACCATTGTGAGAACTCTAACCCACTGAACGATGGCTGAAAAGTCCATGCCCAGAAATGTAGAACAGCCCTCTATCCTTGTGATGTAACTCAAACCTAAAAAGTTCGAACATGAAGTACTATTGTCATCTACATGCTCCAAGATGTCTTCTTCATTTACAAAATATACTCTCCAAGTATGATCAAGGAATGATACTGTTATGAAACAAAGGCATAATGTCAAACCTTCTCATGCAATGTGATTCTTCAATTCTTACATGTTCTATCATAACAACAAGATGAATGAAACCATGTAAAGATGGGAGACAGCTGATCCTCAACATGAGACCCACCTTTATTTTGTACATTCCAAGCTTTCCTTCATAGATGCTATCATAGGCTTCTATCTCAAGGTGTGTGACATACTGAAAACTCCTCTCATTAGCTGTCAAACTTCCCACCTCAAGGCTGCTGTTATAAATTAGGCCAACAACTAAATTGAAGTCAATGATGTTTGTATATCCATGCATAAGCAAGAAACCCATCTCATATTCCTTACCTATCAAGTGAACATGTCTCCACACACTCCAATCCAACCCAAAAATAGATGTAGACCCAGATAAATTTGAAAATGCAATGTATAACCATGTAAGGCAGCCACGTGTCAACCATGAATCCATGAAAATCATGTCACAACTCAACCAATAAACAGTTTCATAAGCATATGAAATAGGTGACAAATCCATAGTTGTATTGTAGTTGTTTCCATTAATACCTAAAGTTAAACCATGAGTGGTTGATCCACTAAACATATCACCCATAAAATCATGATTCACCTCAATGAAATTGACAACATCAACTGAAAAATCAGAATTTTGGATGTTAGAGAGCTCCTGCGTCTCATCATCCATGGAGTCGTGTGAATCGCAATCTTGATGAAGATGAAGCTTGGCCTGATGAATCATCAACTTTGCATTCATTGCCTTCACCAGCCAACTCTCTTTCACTCTTTGAGACTGATTTATTGTTATTGCCCCAAAGTTTACAAATCCAGTCCTCACAGGATGCATTATCACAAATATTATGTCTAACGGTAACCTTTGCATCTTGTACACCATTAATTGGAGAGTCAATAGAACTTACTTTTTCATGAGAATAGGCAGTTAACTCATGAGTATAAAGAGATATAGCGCTGATGTCCTTAATCAGAGATTTAGGACTGATTGTACATTTTCTTTCGTAGTTTTAAAATCTTCAATGCTAGAGTACACTTGCATAAACTTGGCAGCCCTATCTTGTAGCATTTTATGTCTTGAAGCTATATCATCATCATAGTCCATCAAGGTATCAACATCACAAATTGATTCATTCCCTTCTTCAACTACTGGTATAAAATCAGATAGTTAGCAAATCGAGGTTTCAACCTTTACCTCATACTTATCTATCCACTGATAAATGTCTATCATGCTTCACTTCTTGTCACCACTATCCTTCTTGGATTTGTGCCCATCTTATGTCACAAGATTGCTGTCCCAACTCAAAAATCTAGAATTATGCTCATACCTTTCCAAGGTGTCTTCATTGCTCTTTCTTGTAGCTTTTTTAAGGAAAGATTGTTCCTCCATGTGTGCTGGCCTATGAAGTGTGTCATGCTGCAAGTAACATAAATTCCTAGCTGCTAAAGCTGATCTGTTTTCATAACTAACCAACTCCATGGTGTAGTATGCAAAACAAACCAAACATTATCAAATTGAAAGATCTTCTTCCTATTAGGCAATCTCTTAGTCTATATAATCAGCTTTCTAAGGCAAAATACCTCATATGATCTTAGCAAATGATCTTCCATTATGCATGATGCATGTTCAACCAAAACAGAATCAATAATGTTTCCTTTTACACAAATAGGTATAACACTAGTGGTCGGTCCACCAAGTGAGTGTCCATTATCATCATAGTTTTGAACCTTCAAATGGCTCTCTAAAAGAGGAAATTCATGAACCACATGATGCAAACTTAATGCCCAAATTGAATTTTAAGAATCACACCTCTTCTCTTGTTCACACACATCAACATGTTCTTCTTGTTTGCTTACCTCAAGAAGATCTTCCTTTGCACGCTCAACTTGTATACATTCTTCTCTTGGAAGAAATACTAATCTAATGTATGATTCTTTTTGTTTCCTTGCATTGTCTAACTGGTTGCATCATTCCTTGACCTCTTGCTTGGGTAGCAAGCATCTTTGTCTTCTTAGCTCTTTGTAACCCCCCATCACACATATCTTGTGCCCTTTTAACATCGTTCATGATATGATGTACAAAATTAGAGCCTTTGTGGCTTGAATCCACAATATGTACTTCATGTTTGACACCTTCAAGTTGAGTGCCAACATTGGAAAACTCAAGAATACCATCATCTTCATGTGTAAGGGCTGCCAACTCATGATTTTGCATAGGTAAGGGACTGTTCCAAATAAGGGAATCAGTCCTTTCTTCCTGTGTTTGTGTGATGTCATCATTAATCTTAATCACCTCTCCTTTCATGAGTGGATGGTCATCAACAAGTGTCGATTTACTACATACTGAAAATTCTGAATTGTCTCCACATAGCTGATCATTTATTGTTGGTTTGGCAAACCCCGGGACAGACTTTTGAACAATATGTGATTCCTCTTTGCCTAGACCCTCACATGGATGAAGTGAACTTGTGGCTTCCTTAATCTCTTGGACAACTTTATGCCTAGTCAAAGAATCATGATGGTATGATCTCAAAACATAAATAGACTCTTTGAGTTCTCCTTAATTGGTTAAGTGCTTTAAATCTAAATCAGTAAAGCTTTTCATCACACATTCTTCAATGGGATCCATTGTTTCCACTTCTTTATTCATATCCTCACAATATGTAGATGCATGCTCAAGTAATGGATCATGCAAACTTAATGTACCGCTATTATTGTGCATAACCAAATCAGAATTAACTTTGTCCCTTTCAACAGCATTACCATAGCTGCCCCAAGTCTCATGTGCTTCTTCAAATGAATTTTCAGCATTGGGATGATCTATATGCTCACCATTAGTGACTTCAATGTGTTCATCATTGTTATGCCTCTTATCCATCTTTTTAGCTTCTTCCAAAAGCAATTTCTCTAACAATAATGACATATCCGATTGATATTTTTGAAATGCTTGAAAGAAGTCATTCATACCATTCATAAGTTTTCCATATGTCGATCATTTCTTTGAGGACTTTCACTATTTTTTCTATCCCTTTATTTAGCTGGAAGGACGGGAAGGAAAGCAAGTAACAGTCTCCAATTTTTAATTTTAGCCATTGATGTAGCCTTTTATGCCCATGTTGTAGATGCCTGAAAAAACACTGAATTTGTTTCCTTTGTTCCTAGCAATATACCTCTAAGTACATTCACTATCACGCATGAGTCAAAATACTAACATGCAAAGTAAAGCCACCTTTTAGCATTGATCAAAACTACAATGCAATCAAATCAAAAAATTTGTACAACTTGAAAATGGCATGCAAAAGAAACCCGCTTCATTAAACTAATTTAAAACTAACATGCAACCATCCGGGTATCCACAAAACTGTCATGCAACACAAATCCACTAACTAGGACTATTCGTAAATAACATGCAATGGTAACCCTCTTCATAAACTGCTCCTCAAGTGACATGCAATCCTCTGAGTATTCACCAAATTGCCATGCAATAACATCCGACACACATGCAACTGCAAAATCTGACATGCACTCTTGAAACCCAAATAGGCGGGCAAGATCACAAGCTCTGATATCATTGAAATATCCCAGACTCTGATGATGCTTCAAATCTGATTTAGATTTTGATTTTTGCTCATGTTTTGCTTCATCATAATGTGATATTGTAACATGCAAACCAGATTGAACATGCAAGATAATCAATATAGATTTTCAAGGAAATTAATTTGATTAAATATAGAGAATCAAAGTTAGCCAATGGGTATTCTTGTGATATAGAAATGTATTGTTGTTTACAAACACCTGTTGCTATTACAAATCAGAAAATGCACAAGGTCATCATGTAACACATACTTGAAATGCCTCCATACATAAGATAGAAAACCCTCTTAAGTTCTGCGAGATAGATCAATGAATCTCCATGAAAATTGATCCATGTTGTGCAATTGTAAATCCTGAGATGAATTCACCAAGTGGGCTGATCTGGGTTTTCGTCCAAAAAGCCAAAACCTATAAGGTTTTCGTCCTAGGGTTTACTAAACCTGCAAGCTAAAACTCTCAAGCTCTCAAGGAAAAGTTTCTTTGAAAATAATAAGTCAAGAATGAATCCTCATTTCACCTTTTCCTCTTTTTCCTCCTTTTATAATGCTTTTCCTTTTCGAAAGTAATACTTTATTTTATTTCTCTTTTAATTTATGTTTTTCCCCGCAAAAGTGACTTTACATTATAATTTGGCATTTACATTATTATAAAGTCACTTTATAAAATAAAACATGTCCATCTGCTAATTAATTAAATCCAATTAGCCTACAACTAATAATCTCCTTTAGGTGATCACTTGGACAAAGAGATATTACAACTACTATCAACAAATCTCCATATTGTGTCACTGCTTAACTACTCTTGACATTGATTGATGCTCACTTTTTTACAACTATTGTGTAACTCTTGCTTTGCGCTGCTTCTTTCAGTGCCATTGAACACTGCCTCCTTAAGCTTATTCAAGACTGATTTTATTATATTCATGGTTGTCTCTTCATGAAACAGCACTAATTTTTGATAGTGGTTATCACCACTATTTAACATTGTTGACAAATAATTCACTCCTTTTTTGCCCCATTGATTTTGATAGTGCTGAAGACTCCTCCCACTACTCTTTAGCTCGTTGCTTTTATCTCATTCTTTGCTTACTTATTAAGATATATCTACGATCTATGGCTTTTCATCCATTCATTGGCTTTAACAATGTAACTCAATGTATTGTCTACAATCTTTTCATCATGAATGCTCAAAACTCAAAAAAAAAATAGAATGACTGTCATACTGCTTTTTGAACATTACTCATCACTGTGCTCTTACAATATGCTATCTCAAAACACTCTTTGACATTGTCTATGTTACACCATCACACCAATGTTTTGACAATGTCCATTACTAACTTTTATCATTTCATAACTATGTTTCCTTCATATCTATCACTATTTTCTCTTGTCAAACATGCCTTAGGACTATCATCTTGAAAAGCTCTTTCAAGTTGTTCATGTCTTTAATGTCTAAGCTATGACTATTACAACAAGTCATTCTATCTCAAGGAAAGGACTATCTTTAGTCTAGAGAATTGTGCATGTGTGGATATTCATTGTCCATCCCTGTTGTTGGCTAAATATTTTGTAGATAATCATAAACACACTACTTGCAAAATTGGATATTTAGACACAGTATATGAGAAATAATCTCTCCTCTCAACTTAGGGGAGGCGCCCTTCTTATTGCAACTAATTCAACTAAAACTTAACAAGAAACTCAAATTTAATCTAAAATTGGGTGTTTCACATATCACTTCCTCTTTCTTCGGGAAGGATTTCACTTTCATAAAGATGCACTCTACAAACTGAAAACTTTTACAATTTCACCTCTAAGTACTAGTTGGGGCAATAATACCAATAAACTCAAAATCAACCGAAAGATTAATTGTTAAGTGTACTAGTTGACTATAGACTAAGGAATATATATAAGCTCACAGACTTATACACTATCCTGAAAAGGGTTTTAAACTATGAAGCAACAATATGATAAGCACAAAGACTTGAACACATGAAACTTCTTTTCTATCTTTAATATCAATATGAACCACAGCTCAAAGTCTATGCATTCACTCTTAACTAACCCAAATTGACAATTATAGCACAAAGTCTATACAAAATCAGATTTACGGCTCTCTTTATAACAACACAAATAATTCCACAAGTCTCCTCAACTCAAAGATTGAAAATACTCGCTTTTTATTCACTCAAAAATCAACTTGCACAAATTAAAGCAAAGTTTGAACTTGCACAATTTCTTATTAGTTATCTTGCAATGCATAAAGATTCTTATTTACAATAAGCCCTATTGTATTTATAGGAGAGAGGCTATGAGAAAAACATGGAAAACTAACTACCTAGGGTTGACTTATTCAACATTATAGTCCTTTGTAATGTGATTACATGTAGCAAGATGTGTAATTGCAAATTTTTACTTTACATGTGTCATTACATATGTAATTGCAATTTTATGCTATACATGTAACTTGTCAAAACTAAAAACAAAATGCATGATGAAAAATAAACTAAGTGTCTGACAAAACACGACTCCTATTACATTAACCTCTATCAAAGAGGTTTTCCTATCACCAGATTACCAAGTGTTGGAAATCTTCAAATCTGTACATGGATGGGAACATCTACGAAAAATAACATTTTGACCTTTGCATTTGGTGGTATCAACAAATCACTGATTTTCATTATCACCCATAAGTGGAAAACTGTTCACAATCCCTCTTATTGATCCTGCTACCCCCTGCTTGGAATCAGTCTTGAAAGCATTCTAATATTTATGAAACTTGAGTTTCGTCTTTTTCTCATTCGTGATGGTTGGCCCTTCTGACTTTGGATGAACACCTGTAGCACCGAGATGTTGGTGGTTCATGTCTGCAAGCTATGCTTCAATCAAGGCTGAAAAAGGTTGCTTTTGTGATCCATGGATGCAATTCGGGGATTTTGGGATGCAATGCAAACTTGACTGCATGTAGTTCAACTTGTAATATTCTATGTAGTTGGACCAAAAAAAGCATGAGACTTTTAAGTGAAATCGGGGGTTTTGAACTCAACTGCACTTAGGATTGCATGTGTAGTTGCATATGTAGTTCATTTTGCAATAGGGTCAAAAATCCCCGATTTCACTTGGAATTGTTTTTTCAAAAAGGGTAAACTTGGATATTGTAGGAGATTTTAGATGCAACTGCGCATTTGACTACATGTAACAGTACATGCAGTTGGTGTAAAAATCTTCGATTTGGGTAAACTTCGCATGGAGATTTTTGGGGTAGTTACACTTTGAATTACATGTAATGGGTCTCAAAAATCCCGATTTGGGAATTATAGTGGATTTGGAACAAACATTTGTCGGGAATTTCTAAGGTGACTGCATATTTAATTACATGCAACAATACACGTAATGGATGCTAAAAATCCCGATTTTGAAACAAAGAAGGATTTAGGCAAAAATGTAATCGGGGATTTCTAAGGTGATTACATTTTGTATTACACGTGGAATCACATGCAGTGAAATATGCTAAGGGTACCGAAAATTCCGAAATTCAAAAATGTAGATAAGCATGAAATGGAACTTTTGGGGGGTAATTACACATTGAATTTCGTGAAATGCTGCATGTAATAGTCTTTGCAATTAGGATTAGAAATCTCGATTTTGGAACATCATAGCATACAATAATTGCACAACTAGGATTTCGGGAACAGCTGCATATGGAAACACACAAAACATGCTGCAACTACATGGTAAATATGAAAAAATACTAATTTTTGCAAGTTATATGCAGCTAGTTCCAAAAGTTGTTGCAAATTTTATTTCATGGAAATGAAAGGGAATTTTGAATCTCTCAACGTAATGATATGTATGTGAAATTTCCGGGTATGGCTGCAAATGGATGAGGGATTCAATTTTTCAACACTATCTTGGAAATGGTGGCATATGTATTGGGAATAAATTCCATCATCATATATGTTGAATGCAAGCTGGAAAGAATTCATTTGAGAAGAAACTCGTTTGTGCTTTCAACCAAATTTGAATAAATCTTTTGCCATGATCATGAATATGGAAATATATCATACAAATCCTGTTTTTACAGAAAACATATACATAAAAACCCCTGATGCAGCTGAAAAATGAAGTCAAACTCAGAAAACGTCCAACATAGGGCATACAAAAACCATTGAAGCTCAAAAACGACTGCAAATAAGGCAAAAATGATAGTTACAAGGGCAAATACAATCACGTTTTTCATAAAAACAATCATTAAATATTAAAAACATTGCAAATGGAACACGTTTTAACTAAAAACTTCCAGAAAAAATGCATAAAGAATGCATTGAAAAGAGAAACGATTATAGAAAGAGTTGCATACCTGATATAAAAAAAAACTTCGATAAGAAAGACAAAACACGTGACTACTAGCACTTGAAAAGAACTCGGAGTTCCATTAATGGAAGTTCAGTGTTTTGGCAAGTAAACTCCACGTTTCGTCTTCCACATTCGGCACAGAAGTGAAGCTCAGCGTCTTGACTTAATGCGGAGTTTTCATTGCATATTACATGTAATGTAAAATATAATATCAATAAAAACCCCCGACTCCTCACTTTTCTGATGGCGGACATTTTAAAATGGTAAACATTTTAGACACCATTGCATATTGTATGTAATGTAAAATGCAATATCAATATAAAGGTCCGATATAGTATATTTAGCGGGAATTTTTTGATACTTCACATTATAATGTGCATATTACATGGAAAGGTTTGATTAATTACAAAAATGATTGGGAGTCTCTATATCATTTGCTTTATATTCAATATAAGATATAGTTAATATAGAAACTCGACTTAAAGAAACATTAAGAATTTTAATAATATATTGTTAATATATTATTAAAATTAATAAAAAAATAAAAATTAAAAAAAAACATTAAAAATTAAACGACTTAAAACTTTTAAATAAATAAATAAATTTATTTATTTAATAAAAATACTAAGAGTTTTAAAACCAAATTTAACTTAATCAAAAATATGATTAATTTTTTGTATAGTTGACATAAATTTTATTAAAACAAAATTTACGACAACACCTGTAATGTCCCCTTTTTAGTAGGAGTTGTAGATTGTAGTTGTTAGCCTGTCATTGCGCCCTCGTGGGCTAATGGATTGATTTGAGGGTCTCTGGTGGAGTACTTACTATTTATAGTAAGTCGATTTTTAGTCGAATTATATTTTTGGCAGGACAAGCTTGGTATGGATCACCTGGTGATTTGGTATTTGACTTGGTCATTTGTGTTTTGAGAATTAATGGCTATAAAGCATTTATTAATTAAGTTTGACTTAATTAATAATGTCTTAAAACTTTATTATATGACAAAAAAACCTTTGTTATCATTAAACACGTTTATGTGTGGCACCAACTACGAAGGGGTGAGTTATTGTTTATATAGTTTTCAAATATTTGAATTGAGGATACTTATAACCAGTGAAACCCGGGGACTCGCACCCCCCCGAAAAACCTCGAAGTACCGCATCCCCGAGATGTCCTCGCACCAGGTACTTGGAGTACCCAAGTACCCCCACCTCCGCTATTCCGCAACCACATCGCCAACTGGATGGGTACTTGAATTTCTATTTGAATTTTGATTTTTGAATGTTACTATTGGGTATGTACTATGTTACTATGTTGAATGTTCAATGGTTCTAGTTCGTGTTGCAATTTTGCTATGTTCAAGTATTTCAATTTGGTATGTTATACTGAAACATCATTTCACAACTAGCATTTCAAGTTCTATATATGTATAGTATACAGCACCCCCCTGCCCCTTGCCCCCCGCTGCCGTCCCCCCACCGTTCCCCCACCGTCCCGAAATTGAGGCCCTTTGTCCCCCCATTTTGGAAACTCGTCCCAATGTCCCGACATCCAGACGTACCCAAGCATTGGTGTTACACTGCTTATAACGCCTAAGTGAAAATATGTCATGCAAAGTGTAATGATGAGCTGCTGGTTTGATAGGGTTTTAGATGTTTAATTGCCTTCATGAAGGAAATCAAATCATATGTTGAATGTTGTTTCTTTTGGTGTGAGTTTCTCTGAGAGTGGGGTTTTGGTGATTTTGGTACCCAAAGAATTGTGAATTCTTTGGTGTGGGTGTGGAAGGCACTCAGAACTGGTGCTCAATCCTAGCGATTTGTGCAAGAATGGTGTCACACAAATGCCATCAGTGGGAATACTAGTAGCGATTTGTTTCATTTCCTCAAGCGGCTGGAATCAATAACAGTGAATGCTGTGATCCATACCTTGCAAGAAGCAATAATTGTTCAAGCTGCCACGTCAATTCCAATGGGAAATATTACGATCTGTAGCAGCAGCGATATCAATTTCTAGGCCTGCACAATAAGGGAGAATGGCCCGATTTTGATCCTTGGTGTTAGCTAAATAATTTATAGGCTTCAGCGTTAAAGGGAATGTTATCTTTATGTGGCTGCGATAATCATGTCTTTTTGAGGATCGGCGTTGGTGCAAATTCAATTTTCCCAAGTGCATTGTCAATTTCAATAAATAATGTTGCATGGTATTTGCATTGTAAATATTTCAGATTAAAATGTTGATGAAAATATGCTGCATTGAAGATTGTTAGCTTTTCTTGCATTGTCTTGTTTTTTTCCAATATTTGTCAAAAATTCAAAAAAAAAACACATATACAGAAAATACAAAAAAACTTGCAAAAACACTTCAAACTATCAAAACAAATACAGTTCAGTGCCTATCATGGAGTTAGAGCCAGCAGGGCTCTTACAATCCCTATGTATATTGAGACTATCACTGCTACTTATTAGCATGTTTGGTGTCACAAAGTTCTATCCTCAAATCTGCATTAATGACCTTTTCCATTGTCCAGGGTGATTTGGTGTTGTACCATTGCTTATATTTCAATTCTTACCCATTATGACTGTCCTTTTTCTTATTTGCCTTCTTTTAATTTTGGACTGCCCTTGGATGCTACTGTTATCCGTCATGCTTAAGGCACTCTACAAAAGATACTCTTCTTTGGTCCATGCTGTCCAATTAACTTCCTTCACGAAGGGACTTGCTGCTGCTGGGACTTTGCTATGTGAATAATTTTTATACTGTTCACTTAATTTGCATCTCAAATCTGCTCTTTAATTTAGGCCAATGTCACATTCATTTGACTGCTATCCCTGATGGTGGATGTACTTCATGAGTTTTGGGCCTAAGATATGCCCTCCACTTGGCTTATTGTAAAGAATTTGAGATTTATTATGCATGTTCAACTCCTTGTCATAGCTAGCGAAATGCAAACACAAGAAAAATAGTGAAAGAAAAGATCCTGGTTTGCTAGTATTCTATATATTCTAGAGAATCTGAAAATCCTCTTTATAACAGAACCTCTGTTCACTGTTTTCTCGTGCTTTAAACAATCTTTAAACTTTGCCCTCTAAGATAACACCCATCAAAGTTTTCCTATCACTGATTGTTTCTTTTATGATTTTCAGAATAAATGCATGACTGTGCAAAACAATCACAAGAAGTAAAACTTGCTAAAAGAAACCCTACACTGTAATGTCCCCATTTTTCGTGAGCATTATAGTTTGTGGGTTTAGTCTATTATTTAACCCTCGTAGGCTAATTACATAGATAGAGAGTCTTTGTTAGCAATGCCAGAGGCTATTTTCCCACTCCAGAGGTTAGGGATGTTCAAGTTTTCTTTTCGTTTGGGTCAGTTTGGTACACTTACTATTTATAGTAAGTCATTTATCCAACATTTCTACATTTGACAAGGCACCTGGACCGGCCTCAATTGTAGTGATGACCCTTGGCATCTTTGTTGATCAAGTATTCAAGGATTTACTAATTATAGAAGGTCGGGGGTAGATAGAGATGGATCCTTACATATTTTAGTAAGGCAATTTGATGCACAGTGGATACAATGGTTAACTCTCAGGTTTAGGCAGAATTGAGAAATGATGATTAATGATGGAGTAAAAGCATTATAATTATTATTAAAGTTAGATTTTAATAATAATTAATTATTAAGTGCATATCATTGATAAATTAAGTGGATTTTATTTAAAAGGAGTTCTAAATTTTTTTAAAGTATTTTATAATAAGTGATAAAGTGTTATTAAAAAGGGAGATATAAGTGTTCAATAAAGTATAATTTATATTTTAATATGTGCATCAAAAGGAGGGAAACATATTTGATAAGTCATGAGAAGTGCATTGAAGAAGCCATGATAGATTTCTTCTCGTGAATTATAAAAAGCCAATAGAGGAGAGATGGAATTCATTCATGACTTGTGTTTTTGTTTTTGTTTTTGTTTGTGTGGAGAAGAAATTGAAACAAGGGCTTCAAAATATCAGCTTGAGGAATTGTAAATTCTTCACTGTTATAGCACTTTGAATTGGTTGCAGCATACCAATGAATTGTGCAGCGATGGCTTCAACCAAAGGCCATGAAAGAGTTTAATGGTGATCGAACTAGTGTGGTGAATTCATCATTCAATCCCAGGAAATACATTGTAGGGGTGGGGGTTTGTGTTCATGCAGATCGAAGCCATCAGTAAGGCCAGCATTTGGTGTTTGGGAAGCAGCCACTCTTCCACAGGCAGAAGCTACTACTTGGAGGCTGCGATTTAATTATTGGGGCAGCGTGCGACAGGGATTAGGCATGTCCTAAGTATAAGGTGCCTCAAATTAATATTTCCTAGCCTTGGTATCAGATTTGAGGTCATTTATAGAGAGCTGCGACATATATATTGGAGAGTTATGGCATAATAACACATGGTGTGATGAGCCCAGCTGGCTCTCATTTACAAACTAGCTCTTTTCTCAAATTAAATTGCACTTTTAAATTGCTTTCAGAATATATAGAAGTTTATGAACAACAAATATGAAATTCAATGATTCTTTTCAGATTTTTTCAATTAAACAACAACAGAAAATACTTGTGGTTCAATTATTCATGAATCAAATTCATTACGTGCTTAACCGGCATTTTAAATTATTGCATGAAAATAAGGAAACAACACCTTATATTCTAAACAGGACTGCTGTAGACGGAAACGCAGCCTATGGGATTTGGCACCAACAAATAACAATCAACAAAGTCCTCCAAACACAGCCCCAACAGTCTCTCAATTTTAAACGCAGCCTTCCAGGAAGAAGTCGCAGACTACCAAAAAAAAACGCAGCTTCTCTAAATAAATTCGCAGCCACCAGGTGAAAGTTTGTGGCCTCCAGATGTATTTTGCAGCAAAGGAAGATAAACAGCCTTTCGTATAAATGACAGGAACAAGAATAAAATCGAACCGGCAAAAGGATAACACAATATAAATTATAGATGCTCAATACTCAACAAATCTGGTATACAACAGCACCAAATTTGCATCCACAAAATCAGAATTGAATTTCCAGAATTCAATAGCAAAATTCACCGCCAACAACTGATGATTCAAATTGCAGAAGAGAGGAATCGGTCCTCGAACCCTAGCCAAACTTCTCCACTTCCAAAACTTCATAAAAAATGCTCAAGTCATGAATGAATTACTTTTGCCCAAAGCATTGCTTTTATAATAAAATATATCTTCTCTCACACACTTTTCACTTACAAAAGACTTTGCTTTATGTGCACATTTGAAATATAATAAACTATTATATTTCTCTTCACTTTAATGCTGAAAATGACCCTTTTATTAAAATAATGTTATTCTGACACATAGGGTCCCTGTTTTATGAGCTCAGGATTTAAAACTTCTCAACCCGGTTCCAATGAGTTATAATACTAACATGCCCAGAATACATTCCCAATAAAAATGGCAACCGTATCCGATTTAATTAAATAATAATCATAATTCGCCCATCTTGCGAAAACAACTAAAGAAGCATCAGAATCAAAATCTGATAGCACAAGAGTGATCCTGATGATGAAAGATGATGAATGAACCTGACGGAGTGACTTACTAAAAATAGACGCTCCCTCCAAGAATCTTGGAGTCCAAACCAGAAGCCGGAAATAAAATTTGAAAGCATCATATAACTCCTCTAAATCCTCTGAGCTCAGTAGAACCATAAGTTGACTTACTATAAATAGTGAGTCCCTCAAAAAGGAGCCAAAACCCACAATAGGGTCCTCTAATCACCAGTATTAGCCTACAAGGACCCAATGATAGGCTAAATCCACTAACTCCAATGCTAGCTCAAAATGGGGACATTACACATGGGTTGTATTTCATTACTAGGTTCTCTTCAATTCTGTAATAACATTTTAATATATCAGAATTGGCATTTGTATGCATTATGAATACTTTAATTTAATAAAGGTTTGCATGCCAACTGTTTGGTTTAATGCCTATGACTCCTATTCAACAATTTCAGACTTTATATATGTTGCTAGAATACTTTTTTTGTGACAGCATATTGAAGTAATGTCCTTAATTTAAAATGACAAGTGTTTGATGGAATTACTTTGCAAAGTGTTCATGTTTAATAATAAGATTTGGCACAAGAAAGATCAGAAAATTCAGTTTAGACTTTGCATGCCAGCTGTTTGACGAAATGCATTTGACACAAATCTGAAAATATAAAGTAGAAACGCAAGGGATATTACAGTGGTGAAGTTACAACTGGATGGGTTCTTACATACACTCAGACTTATTCCACAAAACTCAGCGCAATGTCATGCATTCTTTTTTCATAATAAACTCAACATTATATTGCAACAATACTCACAATTTTCTCATTCAGGAGCCTCCACATGGATGGAAACAATTTCTCTGACTCATTCAAGCTCCTCTTCTTTGATCTAAAACATGGATAAACCCCCCTTTGATGGCTGCAATGTGTCTACTCTCCTCCTAAACATTTGCAACGTGGGACAAACCAAGCAATGAAATATTGATTGAAGTTGAAATGGAGGACCTTTTCAACATGCTTAAACCTTGAGAAAACTAATCTAAAACATGCCATAAATCATCTTATACGTTTCCACGTGATGAAAGCTTTTAACCTCCTTCATGAGTCTGCAACATGGACCGAATTCTAGATAGTAAGGTGTTGTTCTGTTTGCAACGTGCCACCAACCTTCCTTGCAATGTGTTGGATGCCTTTACTATTGATGTTTGTAGCATTGGCCAAATAAATAAATGAGACTATTAATAATTATGAGAAATGATTTACTACACATATATATTATATATATTAATATATATAATAATTTATATTATTTATATATTAATATACATATATATAAAGTTAATCTTATAATAATTATTTAGTTAATTAATAAATCAGATTAATGAATAGACATGCCTCTTCTTGTCATTGCCAGGTATAAATCATTGAGATCAATGCATTTGGAAGATACATAGACAATAGCAATATTACTACATTTGCATTCGATCTCACAAACTTAACATGGTATCAGAGCATTAAGTGTGTGAGATTATTTCTTATCTCCATGTTCAAACTATATTATTTTGAACTGTGACTGGGACTACCTTGCTTTACATTTTGTCGAGTTGCAGGTGATCGGGTGGTTTTTTTGAGTTCATGTGTTGGGATTGCTGGGTTGGCATTGTTATCACCAACACGTCCCCCACGCACAGGAAGTCTTCTGTCATCTCTATCGATTCAGTTTAAGAAAGCATAATCTAGTTCGGCTACAGCAGTCACAGAGATTGAGTGCATTATCATGGCTCTTATAGAGGAACATTTGGAAGAAGGGAAACAATAGCGGCAGCCCACACATTATCGGATTTCATAAATATTACTGGAAAATATTTCTGAAAGTCATTAGAGATACCTATCAAATATATAATCATTGAAGCTCACTGAGTATTATAAGATAAGTTTCATGTATTCTTTCAATTATTTACGGCGACCATAGTATTGAAGACATTGCGGCAGTCACTAATATTTAATTAATTGTGGGGCCCGACATCATTTATGAAGTTCATTAGCGTTGATATTTCCCCAAGCGATATAATTCCAATATTGACGATATCATGCACATTAAGCGGAGAATAATATTATCACCAGGCAATTATGCACAACTATAGTTAGTGACAACAATAATATAATCATTGGACTTGGCGACAAAGTGCTACGTGTATGAAGACAAGTAAGCACTTTCAACATCGATGATAATTATCAAGACATCGCATTCTGAGACACCAATATTTGTAGGACCGAACTCATAGCACTCTTGGTGCAAATATTACATCTGACGACTGACGCAAGGGAAGATGGGGAGAGGGGCCAAAGGCACACCCTAACCAAATCCACCTTGCAGAGATCACACCTTGCAGAGATCACACGCGGAAGCAACAAACACACAAGTAAGAGAGAGAATGCAGATATCTTTCATATATTTATTTCAATTGATTCATACATGTCGGGCTGTAAGGCCTTCCCGGTTTAGGCCAGATATTACAATTCAAGTACAGAAGTCCTCCAACATGCAAGGATCTGAAACAATCTCTAAACTTCTATCTTCTATCCTCTATCAAAACTGACTCACTCCTAAACTATAACCAAAGATTACAATATATACAAGAGGCTACCAAACAAGTCGGCCTTCAGATCCACCATCAACGAAAGGAACGACCAGATCTAGGTCCACATGCTTCCCAATGATAGATTCCAGCATTAAATCCGCGACCATGATTAATTATACAAGTCAGCCTCAACAGAAATCCAAAACAAACAACTTAGTAAGCAAGGATAACCGAGCGCTAGACAAGCATCACCGAGCGCCAGGGAAATAATCAAGCGCCAAAGAGATAATAGACCAACCCCGGTTAACAAAGGAAACCGAGCAACACCAAACCAAGCAACACAGAAAAACACAAATATATTTTTGGTGACACAAGATTGCCAAGGACTCGAGATGCTCCTGCATCAAACACCTGGGGTTATTTGAAAATGATTCTCCGAATCATGAAGCAGGTACTATCCGAGCTGAATCCAACTCAGATTGTGAAATCCGTGAACTGTCTTGAATCGGTCTATTCTTCCACTTTACCAGATATTCCATATATTGTTTTCCCCTTGTACTTCTGCCAATTCTATGGTCCAAAATCTGCTCAACTTCTTCTATTTGTTTCTTAGGATAATCATTCGGTACTGTCATTTCTTCATCCGACTCATGGTACTCATACAAATTAGCAATGTTGAATATAGGTGATATATCCATGTCATCAGGTAACTCAATCTCATAAGCATTTCCAATGTCAAATTTCTTCAAAATCTTGCAAGGACCAAACTTCTTCATTTTCAGCTTCCCATATGTTCCAACAGGAAATCTGCCTTTCTTCAAATTGTAATACCCCAAAATTGGCACCTTGCAATTCTTAACCAATTTTGGTACATTCGATCAAAATTCTACATCATCGAAGTCCTATTCTACTAGGCAATTTTGTCCCCTAATTGACTTTACTTGACCGAGTGTCAAATGCAAAAAACCCTAAATTTGCATTAATCAAATACTATATTTAATTCTTAAATATCGACATTTATTGGCTAGACAATCCCTATGATTAATTAATTTAATTACAAAGTAATAGTGCTTTTATTAAATTAATTCCACCCCCTTTAGCTAATACACATCTAAAGGAATTAAATGAAATACTCTCATTTGGATTTAATAATTCAAATAATTCGAAAAGCCACCCATGTGGCAATATTTCATTTAATTAATTAGATAATTCCTCCAATTTGTTTCACCTCCCACCAAGGAGATGAAGAGATGACCGTTTCTTTGCAAGAAACTCTTCAATCTCCACCCGGGCTTCTCTATATTATGAACCTCTCATTCCTCATTTGAGGAAGCAATTTTTGAGAGCACTAAAACTCTATCGAATTGTTGTCTCTCTCTAATATTTCTTAAGCTTTTCATATTGCATAATTAGAGTAATTTCAATTTCTTAGATTAAAGATGCATATGCTTTTTAATTAGTTTGCTTACTATGTTTTAGATTAATTCTCATTTCATTTTCAAGCTTCTTAGATTACTTTGCATTCTCATTCTTAGCTTACTATTGCACTCTCATTCTTAGCTTAATTCATTTTCAATCTCTTTCTAGTATTCGAAATCCTCCATTTTAGTCATTGGTCTATGGTTGTTGGGCTCTCGATTCTGAGAGTAAATTCAAAACCCCACCTAAATAGGAGGCAACAGGTCGATTCAATTGAGTGTGTGAAGTGGATAATTCATGTCCATCTTCGTATATGATCATTGAGCAATGACTATGTTGAAGTCTATGGCTGAATTCGAGGTCCATATTCAGACATAAACATTTTGGCACCCACCGTGGGGCAGAAAATTGATTTCTAGCCTCATTCTTTTCGGATTTTCTGTCAGCATTTAATAATCTGTCATACGTTCGTACTTCACTGTGTACGGAATCTCGCGCGAGTTTTCTGGATGTGTCGCACAAAGGTTTGCTGTCAGTAGCACTTTCACGTGCAAAACACAACACTTTCTCGCGCGTAGGGTTGCACTTCCTCACGCAAGCTCTGATATCAATTTTCAAAAAAAATTCAATTTCTACAAATTTTCTGCACTGTTTTCTGACATTATTACATGCTACTGTTTTTTATATCTCTGTTTTTCTAACAGCATAACAGTGGGCTGCAGGACGTTTGACGAAGACTACACACTTACTGACAGTTTGCTTGCAGGACGGTTGTCGAAGACATTTTTTAAAAAAATATTCTGCTTGTTTATTGTTTTGTTCACATAGTATAATTAGGGCCTTGTGAAGATTTCTTAAGCGTCTTGATAGCAGGATAGGGTAATAGGCTCTTCATTACATGGAAGTTGATGCCCATGGATGAATCCGAGACCCAGAATTCGCTAGCATGATAGATACCTGGGGAAGCATGCAATGACCCTTACCAATAGGCTACTAAAAACCCCTCAAAAATGTAACTCAAAATGTAGATAGAAAATTATTTTGCAATATATGAGTTCGCTGTCCCAAAATTTCAGAATAATAGATAGCAACCAAATACCATCTAAAACACTATCAATGATGTAGGAAATTGTTCAAAACCACATGCCATTCATATATCAACAATTTGCAACAATGCCATACATATTTCAGCCAATAATATGATCATCAAACCCTAGGTTTGCAATATAGATAGACTAAAAATTACAATGCCCTTTCACTTGCAAAATCCTAGCCTTCCTTTGATACCAATAATGCCAAATGGCAAACAAAGACAAGTACAATGTAAAATAGTAAAGTGTTGAAGCTATATTTTGTACTCAACTGAAAACATACATTTCTCAGAAAATATGTCAAATGCCAAATGAGAAGTGAGGAACCTAATTGTAGATGGTTGCGATAATTTTTACCAGTGCTGAAGATGCCAACACCCAAGTCAAAGTCACCCCAAATCTGAAAATGTACTTTCTTGTAGATTTTCGAAAATGTCTAGGAATTTTGAAAATTCCTTAAAAATAAATCATGGCATTTTGGGACTCCAAAATGCACCTATCTTTATCTCCTCGACGATAGAAATCCGATGCAAATATACCCAGAATGATATGCTGAGTAATGAGGAAAATATGAGCAAAAATGTGGTTCCAAAACTCTATCCTGAAAATCTGAAAACTGAATTAGACTTGTAGCAAAAACTTTTTCGGATTGCTTTTTCGGATCTGCTTTTTCGCTTTGCTTTTTCGAGTCTGCTTTTTCGCTTTGCTTTTTCGGACTGCTTTTTCGGATCTGCTTTTTCGCTTTGCTTTTTCAGATCTACTTTTTTTCCTCTTGCAATCAAAAACTCAAACCCTCAGGTAAGTCTGAGGACTCCAAATAAGCTCAACTTGAAATGGCTGAATACCACTTCCAAAGTGCAACCCTTCAAAGGATATTTCACCTCCTCAGTTATGCAAATCCTTAAGAAACTCTATTCCTAAAGATCAAATGACAATCTGCAGACCAAGATGGCGCCACAAATGCTCAAAGAGAAAAGTAGTGTAAACTCAAGTCATGGGATGTCCAAATGAGAGGCCAAGCACTCTATTTATTCACTTTTCTAAGAAGCCACTAGAACTTCTAGAAGTATCCATAAAATATTCTTATAAAATCCCTTTATAATGCACTTTTATATAAAAAGTAACTTTATAAAATAAAAAAGTGCAACTCAACTCAAAATTATAACATTTTGGCCCCACATAACACATTATAATAAAAATATGATAAACACCATCTCTCCAAGAGCAAATAAGACCATCCAATCCCCAAATAATCATCAGAATGACTCTCTCACCAAAACCATCTGCCTACGAGAGTCCATGATAGGCAAATCCACTGAAAAATGACATGTCATTAAAGAGGGGACATGACAAAGCAAGTCTTTAGCACGTCCATTTGTTAGGGGATTATGCTCTTCTCTCTTTGAGAGAACCAGAAATCCAAAAGCTTGTGGATTGGTTGAAGAGGAGTTAGCTCGGTGATGAACATGTCTAGTGTGTTTGGGTAAGGTGAAGAAGTAGAGAAGTATGATCTTCTCTCTTTGAGAGAATCAGAAAATCAGACCCTTGGACCCAAGCCAAAGTCTGTGTCACCTTTAGAGGGCCTGCCAGAAGTTGAACCTCCGGGAACGACCCAAGTGAGTACACATCTATTGCCAGTGATTCCACTTCACTATAATAAAGAAAGCTTTGTTGAGTCTAAAAACTCCAAAGCCATGTTAACTTCTTTCTCTTGATTTCGACTATCATCTTGAGAAAGCTCTGTCTGTTGTACTGAGCAGCGCCGCTCCTAGCCCTGCTTGCGGAGGTGTATGACTTTCAGGTGTCGGTGTGGCTGCAAGGCCCTAGCCCTGTATTGGGGGCACCGAAGGTTAGTGTGAACGAAAGCCTATTAAACACTCTTTTAGTTAGTTGCCTACCCAGTTCACCTCCAAAAGGAGACATAATCTTTGCGCAGGGAGGGGGAAGAATCTCTCCCCTAGATTCTCACCATAGGCATGCACTTGGATGTTTGAAGGTGGTATATGACACTGGCCCTTGTTTCAAGGGTAACCTTTGAACATATATTATTGAGTCCTTGGAAACACCAAAAACACGGGCGCCCTCTAGGGGGTGACACGGCTGTGTGAGGTGCACGCATGCACATAAGTTGTGAGGCACGGATTTTGTCTTCTCTACCATTTTCTTTGTAGGGATAAATGAGTGTTTGTTATTGAGTCTTAAACTGTCCAACATGATCAAACTTGTCAAGACTCCCATGATTCTTCCGAGTTGCTTTGTCCTCGATAGAACTGTTTGCGACTACTGATTGCTTCACTATTGCTTGGTCCAAACTCTATGCTTGTAAACGATCGGATTCAAACCTTCAAACTGAGATTGTTGATTCAAAACTGTTCTAAATCAACCTGAAAACTGGATTTTTTGTTTGAGAACTATTTACGTAGTGTCTTGAAACCTAATTCTGTCTCAAAAACTGTGTCAAACTATCGAACTTTGACCTTCCCCCGTGCGAGATTTCACTTTCCAGAGCATTCCTCATGCGAGACAACATTTTCTCACACGCAGTTTAGCATTTCCTTGCACGCATCAGCATTTCCTCGCGCAAGACTGTCCCCTAATTGCCAAAACAGCGAGCTTATTCCCGTTGACTGGTCAACTCTTTGTCTAATCCGGTTCCTGTTTGGGGTCCATCTACCTGTTCTCCTGTTGTTGACTGTCTGAAACTAGACGTTTCGGGCTGAGAAATAAACGGTTACTGCTTAAACTCACATTGTCTCTCTGTTATTTGTCTTTCCTATCTATGCTTTTGTGCCTTGCGATGCAATAGTCACATCTCGGCTGTTCTAGCCATACTCTCGACGATTCGTGTCGGGTACATCTCACCTTATCTCATTTTTTGCTATCCTAGAGACAGAGTTCTGAGCATAATCCTAAGTCCTCTCTCGTTACTTAGTCTTTGTCTATGACTGTTACGACTAGAGGTGGCAATACTTTCCCCTTACGTGGTACTGGACAAGGTAGAGGTAGACCTCGTAATCAAGGAATAGGTCGTTTCGGACCTGTCGTGCAATCTGAGTGTGGAGAGGGATCTTCACGTTCTTCCCCACCGGGTGCATCGAAAGAGAGCCCATCTCAATCCTCATCTCCAGTGATCCAAGAGCATCACAACTCGTTGTTTCAAACACAGCCTAACTTATTGTTTCAAGAGCAGAACAACCCATTGTTTCATAATTCTGGGAGGTCAACACCTCAAATTAGCCCTATTAGCCTTCTCGATCCTATCGATCCTTTTAATCCTATTGACCTTATCGATCCTATCGATCCTTTTGATCCTATCAACGCACCAAAAGTTACCTTAGCCACGCCCTCTCAGCATAGTTCACATCATTATGCTAAGTCTGCACCCGCTGCACACTCTCACACTGACAAGATGGGAGATCCATTCGACTTCCCCCCGAAGGGTGAGTATAGCAAAAGTCACGATCAATCTCAAAATGACCA
The DNA here is from genome assembly GCA_027943335.1 of Chamaecyparis obtusa. Classification (NCBI taxonomy): domain Eukaryota; kingdom Viridiplantae; phylum Streptophyta; class Pinopsida; order Cupressales; family Cupressaceae; genus Chamaecyparis; species Chamaecyparis obtusa. The sequence continues at coordinate 33,147 of BSBK01002469.1, read as the reverse complement.
ACGTCATGGTCAATCTCAAAATGACCAGCATCATGATCAATCTAGAAATGACCAACGTCAAGATCAATCTTGAAACGACCAGCATCACTATCACTCTCAAAATGACCAAAATCAAGATCAAGCCCCAAGCATTTATGAAATTCTTGGTAATGACGATGATGAGATAACCTAGAACGACATAGATGCTGCGAAAGCTAATAAGAATCTTCTCAAAATGATGGAAATCCTCCTAGAAGAGAAAGAGAAATACTTTCTTGAACTGGCCAAACAAGGGGCCAAGTTACCCCCAGATTACCAAGTTGAGACACTTGTGGCCAAAGAAGAGGAGACTGAGACCGCTAAGTTGCAAAAGTTGGTTAGAGACATGCAAGATCAAATCAGTCAACTTGCGAAGGATAAGGATAAACCAGCACAACAGTTCACACTGGAAAACACCTATCCTTTCTCCTTCGATAAAAGTCTTCGCATGCCTCCATTTCCCAAAGGTGTAGAGCTTCCTAAGTATGACAAATATATGGGTACTTCTGATCCCCAAGATCACTTAAGGGAGTTTGGCGCTTTATCTATGGAATTTATACATGACTAGACAAATGCGTCTCTTTCCCCGTAGCTTGGGTGGATCAGCCATGGAGTGGTTTTCTCGATTGCCCATCGGCATCAAGTCCTTTGACGAGATTGCTAATCTGTTTCTCCAACATTATTCGCACAAATTCAGCATCCGGTCAAAATCCGAGACCTTTGTAATTTGAAGCAACAACAAGGGGAGCCTTTCTTGTCCTTTCTTCAGAGGTGGAGACAACTCTGTAAAAAGTATCCTCGCAAACTACCTAAGTCTGAAAAACTCGACATCTTTTTGGACAATCTTGTCCCCGACTTTGGATATCAAGTACAGTTACAAGGTCCCCTAACTTTCGATAGCATGATTAAACAAGCTTTACGAATAGAAGCGTTTATGGCCAAGAAAGGAGAATTGACTTTACACAAGGATAATAAACAAGGGTCTTCCTCCTCGAACAAGGACAAACGTAAGTTTTTCAACAAAAACAAAGATGTTGTGAATGACGGAGTTGTTGACAATGTGACGCCAAAACCTTCAAAGCCGGTTTTTAATCTTTCCTCAAGTATACAGGCGGTCAAAGCCACTGAAAAGGCTACGACGGACACTCAGCCGCCTTCAAGATTTGCTAGAAACAAACCTTGGGCCTCTCAACCCAAGCGTGAGTTCACCTCCTTAGGAGAACCCCTCGATGTGGTTTACAAGACTCTTGTGCAAAACCAAATTCTCACTCCTTTGGACAATTCGCATCTCTATGATCCGCAACCGAGACCTCATTGGTGGAATGAAAACGCATACTGTGATTATCACCAAAACAAGGAGCATAAAACTTCTACTTGCCTCTAGCTGTGCCATAAGATCCAAGATCTAATTGATAATGGTGACATTGTTGTGGATGGCCATAACAAGAATTCAGATCATCGGGCATTTAAAGATCCCTTTCCTCCTCACGAGAAGGGCGAATCTTCCAAGACCAAGAATGTCAATGCCAAAGTCAACTACACATATAGTACCAACGACAATGTCATTAATATGATTGAACCTGTTGAGGTCGAGTACTAGTGACGTGATCACTATCAAGGGGAGCGAGGATGCTCCTAAGCCTAAGACTTTGATTGTCTTGTGAGGCCCTGAGTCTCATTCTTCCAAACCAGAGCAACCTCAGGTTTGTGCCAACGTTGTTACCCGCTCTCGTGCGAAGATCACTCTTAAGGGTCCTGACCCTTCTACTTCCGCACCTAAGCAACCTGCGGATAAAGCTGTTGTTGGCCCCGCCAACAAGAGCTCGAAGTCGGTCCCTACACCCAACACTGCTAATTATAGCATTGTAGACCAACTGCAACGTACCAACGCTCAGATCACTATCTTTGAGCTGTTGAAGATCTTGCCTGCTCATAGGGAGATTCTGGATAAAGCCCTCACTGAGGCAAATGTCCCAAAAGATTTGGATCTCGATCGGTTTCAACCATGGTGGGTCACTTGACATCACCGCATTATTTGTCCTTTTCTAAGGAAGATGACCATTCGCTGAGCCATCCGCATAATGCTCCTTTGCACATAGAAGTCATGATAGCTCCTAAACGCATCTGCCACGTCCTCATTGATAATGGTGCTGGCCTTAATATTTGCTCTGCTAACCTACTCGCTCAATTAGGCTATGATGAAGACCGCATAGATGCCCACAAGAAAATCACTATCAAGTCATATGATGAGGAAGAAAGAAGATCCAAAGGTCTAGTTGTGCTACCAATCCGAGTTGGACCCATTGAGAGGGATGTCACTTTTCAAGTTCTAGACATTCCCCTTGCATATAATTTTCTATTGGGAAGACCGTGGATTCATGAAATGCAGGCAGTTCCATCCACATATCATCAATGCATCAAGTTCCCCTTCCATGGAGCAGAAGTCACCGTACCTGCCAATATGAACTATTCTTGCAATACCCTCACACAATCTGCAGACAGTTTTGTTCCAACCAACAGAGAGTCCATTGAATTCTATGATGCCAAACTCAAAGAAATGGAACAGACTCTTAAGCTCAAGATACAGGCATGGGAGGTTATCAGATTGAACCTGTGTTGTCATTAGTAGTTCTACCTCCGTCTCCACGTTCTTATGGGATACCTTCTGAGGATAACAAACCTTCTGACCCTTCTCCTCAAACAGTCTATGATGGTGCCTTTGTACAGGCCATGACGCCACTAGAAGATGAGGATGAAGATAGAGCTATTATAGCTTGGGTCTACAAAGGAAAAGATACATCTGAAACAATCACTCTAGCTCGTGACTTAGAACAAGAGCCATACAGTGAAGCCTTCAAAATCATGAAGCGCTTTGGCTATAAAGGGAGTGGCCCTATAGGGGTAAATGACAACGGCTTACTTGAACCAATTGAAGCCACTGGTCGTCGAACAAAAGACACCACAGGTTTAGGCTTCAAGAAAATCCCATTTCATCTAGGGATCAACAAATTCATACCAGAACCAGAATGTCAACCAGAACTTGAAAGCACTACTTCAGCTGATAAATCAGAGGACAGCTCTGATGAGGATACCTTTCCTTATCCTATTCCTCCGGATCTTTCCGCATTATTTGCAGAACCAGATGATCCTATTATACCTATCAATCTGGTAGAGACTGATAGTGAGTCTAATGACATTGCTTCAGTACATCTATTCACATATGACCAATGGAGAACAACACTAACTAACAATCCTATTTTTCAAGGTGAATAGTATATGCCGTCATCTTTCCAAGAGCGGTTTGAACAAGATCAACTCCAACAAACTATCAGTACTACAAGAGATGGAAATGAGTCAGATGGTACAGCAAGCATTGATGGAATTCCTATGTCAAGCATCACCGACTCACATGAATATGAGTTTAATTCTTTATCAAATGCAACTTCTGACAAGGACATAGACACAGTGCATACATATGAAAACCTTCTCGAAGTAGGTGAAGGGTCTAGTGTTAGAATGACTGAGTGTGATCCCACTAACGCTAACATAACCTCTACTTCCGACGTAAGGTCTCTTAGGGACTCGAACACACCTTTGGATGAGATTGTTTTAGGTCTCAATTTACTCGTCCGCGCTTTCGATGATTATAATGTGAACGCACTTGAACCCGCCACATCTCTTTCACTCCACTATCTTGATCTCATCGACTGGAACTCTCCCTCACCATCTAGTGAAGTCCTCATGTTCCAGAATGACTACACTCTTGCCTGTTATCTTAACGTTGTCGAACCTGTAATGTTTTCCACCAATGAAGGCAGTGTCAATATGACTGAAGCTGATATCAAGTATCTTAGTCACAAAATTAAAAGAAAAAAGAATAGGCACTCTGATGGTGAAAACCACATTGTGGCAGTGTCAGAGCCGAAAAAAGTAAAAATAAAAGACATATCCAAGGGTGAAAACCTCTTTGAGGCGCCCGAGGATGGGATACTTGATACACTTCCGAGTCACTTTCAAGAAAGATCATCAGTGCTGATTGAACCAACACAATCAGTGAATTTGGGCACAAAAGCTGCACCACAGATTATTCATCTAGCACAGTCACTATCTACAAAAGAAAAAGAAGAGTTCTCCAGATTCTTTAGAAGCAAGAAAATCAATTTTGCATAGACTTATTCTGATATGCCTGGATTGGATCCCAATCTAATCATGCATCATTTGTGTATCGCACCAGGCGTTAAGCCTATCAAACAAAAGCTTCGGAAAATGCATCCACATGTGGCACTCTTAGTCAAGGCAAAGCTAGAAAAATTTCTCAAGCCTGGTTTCATCAGAGCCATTAACTACGCAGAATGGATTTCTAATATTGTTCTAGTTTCTAAGCATGATAAATCCATTCGGGTCTGCACAGATTTCAGAGATCTGAACAAAGCTTGTCCTAAGGATGATTTTCCATTACCCAACATTGACATGATTGTTGATATGACAGCAGGCTATGAAATGTATTCACTAATGGATGGTTTCTCTGGTTACAACCAAATCAAAATTGCGCCAGAGGACCAAGAGAAAACAGCCTTTACATGTGCTTGGGGTACCTTTTGTTGGAATGTCATGCCCTTCGGCCTTAAAAATGCCGGAGCTACATATCAAAGGGCGGTCACCACAATCTTTCATGATATGATGCACAAAACAATGGAAGATTATGTAGATGACACTTCGGCTAAGAGTATGCAAAGAAAAACACATCTTGCAAATCTAGGTCCTATACTAGATCGAACGGAGCAATTCAGCTTAAGACTCAACCCAAAAAAGTGTGCATTTGGGGTCACTTCTGGTAAACTGCTAGGATACATCATTTCTACAAAAGGCATAGAAGTTGATCCAGAAAAAGTTCAAGCTATCATGGACATGCCTCCACCAAAGAACATCAGTCAGATGAGAGAACTTCAGGGTAGACTACAATCCATTCGGCGCTTTATTGCACAACTAGCTGATAAGTCACAGCCATTCACCAAAACTTTGCATAAAGGTGTGACTTATGAGTGGAACGAGGAATGTGACAAAGGACTCACACAGATAAAACAATATCTTGCAAACCCACCAATACTGATGCCTCCAATTCATGGGAAGCCACTTATCCTTTACATTTCAGCTACAGATACATCCTTGGGTGCTCTGTTGGCTCAAGAAGATCAGAACAATAAGGAAAGAACCATTTAGTACATCATTAGAACATTGGTTTCATATGAAGCAAATCACTCAGTCATCGAGAAGGCTTGCTTAGCAGTGGTGTTCGCTTCACAAAAACTAAGGCACTACATGCTCGCTCATACCACACGTCTCATTGCAAAAATGGATCCATTAAAATATCTACTCAGTAAGGCTTCCCTCACAGGTAGACTGGCAAAATGGGTCATGATACTCAGCGAATTTGACATTGAGTATGTAGAAAGAAAGGCTATCAAAGGACAAGCAATTGCAGACCAATTAGCAGAAGCTCCTCTCAAGGATCATCAACCACTGAACATTGAGTTTCCAGATGAATCCATAATGCTTCGCACATATCAAACATGGAGTATGTTCTTTGATGGATCATTTACCCAGCAGGGGTCAGGTGCCGGAATATTGTTTATTACACCACAAACATATTCTTTACCAAAGGCATATAAAATGTTGTTTCCTTGCACAAACAACATCGCTGAGTATGAAGCCTTGATTAACGGCATGAAGATAGCTATTGAATGGTGTGTGGATGAACTTAAGGTCTTTGGGGACTCACAGTTGGTTATCAACCAGGTCAATGATATCTATCAGACAAAAGATGATAAGCTGGTGCCTTATAAACGGATGGTTGATGATCTCAAAAAGTACTTTGCTCATATTACTTTCCAACAAATTCCAAGAGCAGATAATAAAGCAGTTGATGCGATGGTTACTCTTGCCTCTATGCTACAGATGCCAGAAAATGACTTAAGACATGAGTTCCTGGTGGAAACATTACACTACCCAGGCTATAATGCCCCTGAATCTAGGATGGTTTGTTCAGTCATTGGACACGATTCATCCTGCTACCATCATATTTACTCATACCTCCGTGACCAGATCATTCCCAACACTTATACCCAGAATGAGAAACGTCACCTAATCCGCAATGCTTCACGATATGTCATTGTAGCTAACGACTTGTATAGGCGAGGTCTAGACAGTACCCTCCTTAGGTGTTTAGAGCCTGACGAGTCCAAGCGTGCGTTAGTTGAGGTGCATGAAGGCATCTGTGGTTCTCATTCGAGCGGTCTGACACTACCTCGTAAACTTATTAGAGCTGGTTACTATTGGCCGGATATGGAAAAGGATGCTATACAATATGCCAAATCTTGTAAGCAACATTAGCTTCACGGAAATCTGATTCACACTCCCGCCAAGGAGCTTATTCCCTTCATCAATTTCTGGCCATTTTAGCAATGGGCCTTTGATTTGGTGGGTTAGATTCATCCTTCTTCCTCAAAGGGGCACAAATTCATCATCACTGCTATAGATTATTTTACCAAATGGGTTGAGGCAGTGCCTCTTACCATAGCTGATGGCAAATCTGTGTCCATGTTTATACTGAACTACATTATCTACAGATATGGTGTCCCCTCAATAATCACTGACAATGGGGGGCAATTCAAGAACAAGGATCTAAAAGATTTATGCACTAAGTTCAAAATCATTCAGCACTGGTCTTCTATCTATTATCCCCAAGGTAATGGACAGGTTGAAGCATCCAACAAGACTATTCTCAAGATCCTACATTGCACAGTTCACAAATCTGGTAGAGACTGGCATCTCCAAATTAATCCAGCTCTATGGCCTTACCGCACAAGTATAAGAACACCAACAGGGGTCACGCCCTTTGCATTGGTTTATGGAGTGGAAGTTGTGCTACCAATTGAGGTTGAGATTCCTACTTTGCGAGTCTCTCTAAAAGGCCTCATTACTGATGATGACATTAGAATATCTCGGCTACAAGAGCTTGAACTACTGGATGAACGTCGGAAAGTGGCGTTCGATCACCTCCGAGCATATCAGAAGAGGATGTCTAAGAGTTACAACAAGAAGGTCAGACCAAGGGAATTCCAAGTGGGTGATCTCGTCCTAAGAGAAAACCCCAAGAATCAATAACAGCGGATCCAGAAAGGAAAATTTGAACCAAATTGGCTCAGTCCGTACATTGTTACTGCTGCATTTGGGTCTGGTGCTTATCAGCTCTCTACTACAGAAGGAGAACAGCTCAAAGAGTCGATCAACACTCTACATCTGAAAAGATTCTACAACTAAGACATCTTCAATATGCTCCTGTACATACTTATTTCTGAGAAAATCCTAAAAATTGTAAAATGTCCAGGAAAAATGATCATCTTAGTGAAAACCTGGTAAACAGGCGCTTTGATGCATCTATTATCCTGGTGAAAACCTGGTAAATAAGCACCTTGATAATACCAAAAAAAAATGAAAAAATTCAAAAATTCAAAAATCAAAAAATTCAAAAAAAATAGAAAAAAAAAAATTCAAAAAAATTAGAAAATGAAAAATTCAAAAAAATCAAAAGATCAAAAATATAAAAAAAAATCAAAAAGAGAAAAATACAAAAAAAATTGAAAAAGAAAAAATGTGTCATTGATGAAAACCTGGCAAACAGGCGTCATGGTAGCAAAAATAGAATCTTTGCCAAGATGGTGAAAACCTGGTAAACATGCGCCTCTTGTTCCCCAAAGCTATACCTATTGCAGCACCGCTTGGCTCTTGCTTTCCTGCTTTAGTTTGCTTTCCTACTTTAGTTTGCTTTCCTGCTTTTGTTTGCTTTCCTGTTTTTCCTACTTTAGTTGGCTAGCTCATGCACTTGCTTTCAGTTATCTTCGAGATTATGCTCGACTCTACATGGATTGAAACTGGTCACACTTGGGGGCACCTTCCTGGTCTAGGGGGCATTGTCCTATCGCTTTCGGAGACTTTGTTCGTGCATCAGTCACCAATGGTTCTCACTGCGTCTGCCTGTTGATGCCTTGCTTTTATTTGAGATTTCTCTCCTTGAGGATCTCTCATACATCAGTCACCAATGATTCTCACTACGTCTATCTGCTAATGTTTCGTTCATACTCAGATCTCTCTCTTCGAGGATCTTCCTTGTATCAGTCACCAGTGGTTCTCACTGCGCCTGCATGCTGATACTTAGTTAGCCCTCCGATCGTTCCTCGAGACTCTCTCTCGCGTCAATCACCAGTGATTCTCACTGCATCTACCTACTATCACCGTCCTTTTGAGATTTCTTGCGATATATATTTTTGATCTAACATCAATCCGCTTAAACTGAAAACTGAAACTGGATTTGTAACTCTCTGAAGCATGCTGAGCTTTTCTTTTGAGTGCTTGTCTTGTTGCTTTATCATTTCCCCTCGAGTGAATCTAAGACGTCTATCTTGACTAAGAGATGTGAAGACTGAGGGCATGATCTTTTCTTTGCTTTCTGTTTGCTGGTTTAGTTCCAATGATCCAAAAGATCCATATAAGAGGGGTGTCCACTACGAGAGCCTTCATCTCGTGTTGGATGGCCATGTGTACCTCAACTCCTTTTATATGGAAACTTTGGTGAGATTGGTTCTTCTCCTTGTCTATTGAGTGACTTCTCTTTGCTATACGTGAAATTTTCGACACTCATCCTGCGAAGTGAACGTACGGGTCACTGCGAGCACCTTTGGCATACTTATCATTCACTTAGCAAAAGGGGAAACTCTCACATGTCTGGCATGTCTGTATGCAAACAACATTCCAGTCATTTTAGCAACTGTGCTTTGATGCTTATGTTAACTTGCTAAATCAAAAGGAATGGGTGTTCAGGGCATTCTAGCTTCTTGTGCCTTAATGCTTACACCTCATTCCGACAAATCTAAGACTAATGTCATATTCATATTCTCATGATTGCAATGTCAGTGAGGGTTGTATGACATCTTGCAACCGTCCGATACTAAAAACTCTATGATGATACTTATCTAATGGGTCCAACAACCATGTCCTAGGGTTTGCATTTAGCTTAGGCTTGCATTTTCATTCTAGGCTTGCATAGCGACAGTGGTTTGGTGCTCGCTTCATTGTCTTCTTCTGGATTTGTTCGCCGAGGGTTCTCATCTTCCGTCCCGGCTTCATCACAACTGCACAAGTGCTCTGTTTTGCGCGAAAACTTCACCCTTAGCTAAATCGACCGTTCTGAATCCATTTTCGGGATCGAAATCGAAATCTGATGACTCTATACAGCTCAAAATCTCATTTTTTAAATTTCTGGGACGATCGGGATAGGACGCTTGTGCAGTCGCCCTTTTGATGTCGTTTTTATTGCCAAATCATATCTGATCATCATTTTCTCGACTTCGTCATCTTTGGAATCAAAAGTCAACTTTAGTCAACTCTGGTCAACCTTGGTAAACCATGGTCAAACTTGGTCAAAGGGACTTCCTGATCGCTCCAAATCGCTTATGCATCTTCTCGATGCTTCCGTAATCTGTTCTGAATCTCCGATTTTGTCTCTATTTGCAACTTTATTGCAGCCAATCATCTTTATGGTGTGTCATCTTTCGATTTCGCTCCCGAGGGGGCAGGATGATTGCATCATTGAACCTTATCTGAATCAATTCTTAAATCAATCTGATCTAATCTAATCCAAACCAAAGTTCTTATCACTAGGGGCATCTCTATGCCTCACATCTTGTCATCTATCTACTAGGTATTGGGGCAATCTAACCCTAATTCCTGAGAGTCAAGCTTCACTCTGGAGATGGCTCTCGAAAGCTCTTTTCGACCGTTATCTGGGCAATCTAACCTGGGTTTCGGAGGACTAAGCTTCATTCTAGAGATAGTCCTAAATCTACATCAGTTATCATTTAATCAATAGGTATTGGGGCAATCTAACCCTGATTCCTAAAGATTGAACCTCCTTCTGGGGACAGTCTTCCTTCAAGTGGTAATCCGACCGTTGTCTTCGCAATCTAACTTAGACTTCGGAGAATCAAGCTTCGCTCTGGAGATGGTTTTGCAACTCAATCTAATACGGGGTCTTGGCAACCTAACCTAGACTTCTGAAATGCTCATCATCTGTCACATTCAGACTATTCTTTGAATCAACGCATTGCTCGCACATCAATTCAAAGAGGGGCAAAATGTAATACCCCAAAATTGGCACCTTGCAATTCTTAATCAATTTTGGTGCATTCGATCAAAATTCTACATCATCGAAGTCCTATTGTACTAGGCAATTATGTCCCCTAATTGACTTTACTTGACCGAGTGTCAAATGCAAAAAACCCTAAATTTGCATTAATCAAATACTATATTTAATTCCTAAATAGCGACATTTATTGGCTAAACAATCCCTATGATTAATTAATTTAATTACAAAGTCCTAGTGCTTTTATTAAATTAACTCCACCCCCTTTAGCTAATACACATCTAAAGGAATTAAATATTATTTAATTCTTTAAATGAAATACTCTCATTTGGATTTAATAATTCAAATGATTCGAAAAGCCACCCATGTGGCAATATTTCATTTAATTAATTAGATAATTCCTCCAATTTGTTTCACCTCCCACCAAGGAGATGAAGAGACGACCGTTTCTTTGCAAGAAACTCTTCAATCTCCACCCGGGCTTCTCTATATTATGAACCTCTCATTCCTCATTTGAGGAGGCAATTTTTGAGAGCACTAAAACTCTGTCGAATTGTTGTCTCACTCTCATATTTCTTAAGCTTTTCATATTGCATAATTAGAGTAATTTCAATTTCTTAGATTAAAGATGCATATGCTTTTTAATTAGTTTGTTTATTATGTTTTAGATTAATTCTCATTTCATTTTCAAGCTTTTTAGATTACTTTGCATTCTCATTCTTAGCTTACTATTGCACTCTCATTCTTAGCTTAATTCATTTGCAATCTCTTTCTAGTATTCAAAATCCTCCATTTTAGTGATTGGTCTATGGTTGTTGGGCTCTCGATTCTGAGAGTAAATTCAAAACCCCACCTAAAAAGGAGGCAACAGGTCAATTCAATTGAGTGTGCGAAGTGGACAATTCATGTTCATCTTTGTATATTATCATTGAGCAATGACTATGTTGAAGTCTATGGCTGAATTCGAGGTCCATATTCAGACATAAACACAAATGAACCATTACTTCATCATTGACTGCAAAAGTCTTATGTCTTCTTGATCTATTAGCTCTCTCTTTGCATTTCTGATTACTTTTCTCCAACTTATGTTTCACATCTTCATGCAATGTCTTCATGTACTCAGCAAACTTTACTCCTTCAGCACTTCTCTTTCTTTCATCGGCAATATCCCTCAAATCTGATATACCTCTCGGTTGTATGCCATTTACAATCTCAAAAGGTGTTTTTCTAGTACTCCTATTCATTGAATTATTGTATGCAAACTCTGCTTGTGCCAACACAGAATCCCAATTACTCGGTGTCTCCAACTAAACATCTCAAAAGATTACCTAAGCTTCTATTCACAACTTTTGTCTGTCCATCAGTCTGTGGGTGAAATGTAGAACTATATTTCAACTCGGTGACAAACTTTCTCCAAAGGGTCTTCCAAAAGTATCCAACAAATTTATTGTCTCGGTCAAAGATAATACTCCTCGATAATCCATACAATCTGACAATCTCCTTAAAGAAAAGATCTGCTATATGTACTGCATCTGATGTCTTTCTACAAGGTATAAAATGTGTCATTTTAGAAAATCTATCCACAACAACAAATATAGAATCATTACCTCTTACTGTCTTTGGTAAGCCAAGAACAAAATCCATACTGATATCACTCCAAGGTTTCTCAGGAACAGAAATCGGTGTATACAATCCAGTATTCTGACTTACTCCTTTTGCAACTTGACAAATTCCACAACTTTTTACAAATTTCTGAACATCCTTATACAACTATGGCCAAAAGTATTTCTCTTTAAGCAAATTCAATGTTTTGTCAACACCAAAGTGTCTAGCCAAACCACTACTATGTTTCTCCTTTATAAAATTAGTTCTCATTGATCCTCTCGGTATACACAACTGAATACCTTTAAACAACATAACTCCTTGAATAAAATATTCTTCCCATTTACTACTCAGTTGATCTTGAATAGGTGCTTTGATACCACCTGACACAAGGGAAGACCAGGCGAGGGGCCAAAGGCACACCCTAACCAAATCCACCTTGCAGAGATCACACACGGAAGCAACAAACACACAAGTGAGAGAGAGAATGCAAATATCTTTCATATATTTATTTCAATTGATTCATACATGTCGGGTTGTAAGGCCTTCCCGGTTTAGGCCAAATATTACAATTCAAGTACAGAAGTCCTCCAACATGCGAGGATCTGAAACAATCTCTAAACTTCTATCTTCTATCCTTTATCAAAACTGACTCAATCCTAAACTATAACCAAAGATTACAATATATACAAGAGGCTACCGAACAAGTCAACCTTCAGATCCACCATCAACGGAAGGAACGACCAGATCTAGGTCCACGCGCTTCCCAATGATAGATACCAACATTAAATCCGCGACCATGATTAATTGCACAAGTCGGCCTCAACAGAAATCCAAAACAAACAACTTGGTAAGCAAGGGTAACCGAGCGCTAGACAAGCATCACCGAGCGCCAGGGAAATAACCGAGCGCCAGAGAAATAACTAACCAACCCCAGTTAACAAAGGAAACCGAGCAACACCGAACCAACTCGGTCAAAGCAGGAAACAAGCAACACAGGAAAACACAAACATGTTTTTGGTGACACAGGATTGCCAAAGACCCAAGATGCTCCTGCATCAACAACACAGAGTGAGAATCCAATAGTCTATGAAAGTCATACTAATAGTCCCTGAAGTGTTAACCACCAAGAGAGAAGGTGTTGTCCGTGGATATATATGCAATGGGTCGACGAATGAAGAAGCTAGAATTTACGATGGAAATGTGGATAGAGCTGAAAGATCATACATGGGTGACTAGAAAGGGTCACCTACTATTGTCCGGCCTAAGATCGTAAGTCGCTAATGAATAAATCTCCACAGGCTCTTCACGTAGCATCCATCTACTCACAATTGGCTGTCTATCATCAACTTTGGGATAGTTGTGGCAAAATGCTCATAGTTGCTAATAAGAGGTCATCAAAAGTCAGTGTTGGTTGCATGATTCATTGCTGAGAGTCATTACCAAAGAATGTACATCGTGGTCACAAGTCCATAATACGATCAGGACAAAGATTGAAGGACGAAGATCCGCTAGGAAGATAGTGGGCTCGTTTTTAAACTGTGGCAAACCCGTGAACAGTGTATTCACAAAAATTTTCATGAAAGAGCACCCACAGTCTGTGATTAGACCGAAGAAGCATTGTCACGAAAGACACTAGTACAGTCCCATAAACATCAACTTGGTCGCAGAGAAGAGAGTACGAACTCGCTACGAGTAGTCATCGATGAATTCGAGGAAGTGGTGTGGACAACCTCAAGTCATGAATGACAATGTATTATTTTATTGTTGTCAGGATACATAATGAGATTTTGAACATTGTTAAATTTGTCAACAAACCCGTACGGGTATCTATAATAAGATTTGTGAATATCTCGGAATGTACACAATGAAAGCTTTTCAAACTTTGAAGGAAGTGGCGCCTTAGTATCCTCTAAACATTGGAGAAATTTGAAGTATTTTTTGGTTTAGTATTCCAGAAGTTGTTGAAAGCCCTAGGTAGCGACGTGTGTGGAATTGCGCAGAATAACAATTACCATTATAAGAATTTGCATTTGTGAATTATGTATTGGTTGATCAAGTTATGTAATGAGGTCAAAGGAATGTTGATGACCTTTCACTATCATCAACTTGATCATAACTGTAATGGTGACTTCACATTTATGTTGAGATACATATAACTCTTTGCACAGTACAGTCGGGACAATTATTGTGTTAATTCTGTCAAAGTATAACAGTTATTGAAAACAGTGATAATTTGGTTCCTAGTATACAGTGGATCATGGTTGATGTCTTGTTGATCAATGAAGTACAAACTAATGTTTTTAAGTGTCAGAGTTTGGTAGTTCGGCTACTTTACAAACCCTAGAATATTGGAGATAGGGTCAAGGTGATTTAAGTCATTGGATTAAACACTTAAAAGATTTTTTTTTGGAAAGCAGTTAGAGTATAGAACCCCTCCACGCCAAAGGAAACGAAGTGTCAATATGTGTTGAAGAATGATACAATTATTGATGGAAGTTGATTCATGGGTGATATTATATGGGCTCATCTTACAAAAGGAAATACTTGAAATTCATAAAAGGATGAAAGCATATGAAATTCAGATTCAAAGGGAGTCTAACATCTTCAGAGAGGTTAAGAAGTTGATGAGCTTCAAGGGGAGTAGATGATTTAGTCAACTTGTGACAAACTCGATCATATGGATTGAAAGGAAGTTCACTATTAAGGTGAAAATCTTCTGAGATCATAATAGTGGGAACTCGTGGATAGAATCGCCGATTGAGGCAATCCATACATCTTGAGAGATCCTTATCGACATTGTTTCTTCCCTCAAGTCCAAGAGGAAGTGTTAATGTTGTGGCCTTGAAAAAGATCAAAATGCATCTTATGCTAGCCAATGTGAGTCGGTAGCCTTATGACTATTCAGTGCAAAAGTAGACAATATGTACATAGAACTGACAATCGGGAATCTGGACATCTGTACCCACTGGCCAAAATCTTATGTAATGAAGAAATGCATGGAGTCACATCCGACAATGGCACTGAGTTGAGTTATCTTCCAAAGAAGAAGAATACATACAGACTATGACTTACTTCTTTAAAGAGGAAAAATTAACATTCAGAGGGAGTTTGACACTTTATCTATTAGAAGCAACCTTGGACGAGAAGGTCGGAAGGTTGATATCACATTCAGAAGAAGTCTACCATCAGAGGAAACCTTGGACGAGAAGGTTAAATGATGATGTTAGTACTCAAAGATTCAGAGGGAATCTGACAATCCATTATAGACAACCTTGGGAAAAGAGGTCAGGAGGTTGATGCACGATCTTGAGCTTCAGGGAGAGCAACTAAAGGATTTGCATCTATGGACATCTGAGAATCTTGATTCAGAGGGAGCTGACCATGTCAAGATGGGTTCCTTAGTGATCAGCAGTTAGAGGACTGTGATTCTTAGGATGGAATTTCAGCATCAGTGGTCCATTTTTTTTATCTTGTAGAGATTCCTTATCACTATGTATGAGACATGGTAGGAAGGAATGTGATCCAGTTGGAGTATATTAATACAAGCGATCAAACAGCAGATATTCTTACCACACCACTCCCCAAGGTGAAAGTTGATCACTTCAGGAAGAATCTTGGTATGGTTGAAATATAAAATTTTGATTTGTACTGATAAAGATGTTTTATGTGTAAACTTCTTTTGTCAGATGTGTGACTTTATGGGCTCATCCATCCTGTGTACATTTCTGAGAGGTGACGATCTCGTAGACAATAAACACTTGTATTTGATGTTACAAGGTGACGATCTTGTAATGGAGATTCGTTATGGTAGACTTTTGATATGTCAGTGCACATACCATAATAGGAATATATGCAAGGGGAATGTAATGTTCTCAAATTTACTATATCCTTGTATCACGATCTGAGGTGATATGAAAATCAGGTATCACGATCTAAGGTGATTCCTCATATCACGATCTAAGGTGATGTGAAAACTAGGTATCATGATCTAAGATGATTCCTCATATTACGATCTAAGGTAATATGTAAAATCAGGTATCACGTGTTAGGTGATTCCTCATATCACATGTTAGGTGATATGTAAAACCAGGTATCACATGTTAGGTGATTCCTCATATCACCATGTTAGGTGATATGTAAAATTGGGTATCATGAGTTAAGGTGATTCCTCATATCACATGATAGGTGATATATAAAATTGGGTATTACGAGTTAAGGTGATTCCTCATATCACATGCTAGGTGACATGTAAAATTAAGTATCACATGTTAGGTGATTCCTCATATTACGCGATAAGTGATATGTAAAACTTAGTATCACATGTTAGGTGATACTTCATGCCACGCATTAAGTGATATGTTATACCAAGTTATATATTCATAATTTAGGTGGTATATATATACATGTGATAACAATCTCATCATGAGAAATGTGATACATTATAAATGTTATCTCTCGTATGACAAATATTGATATTATCTTCATTACACTTTATCTTCCTTAGCTTAGAGGGAGTGTTGAAATAAATAACTTTTGATCAGATAAAGAATCAAATAAGAAATATATTATTTCCCATTTGATTATCTATCTGTCTCAATATATTCTTATATGTTGATCCTTCATAGATCAAATGAAGATACCAATCAATATTCACATTTAAATTGTAATCAACCTGCATTATTGACTTCAGACCACAAGTCAGTTGATATATCTTGCATGGAGGATTGAGTTCCTTAAACTAGCCATGATATTATATTGTGATAGACATCATGTGATGGCTGAAACAGATCACGATAGGTTATAGATAGTGCACATTATCTATGGACATTTGTTGAGTACTTGGTGAACATAATATGACTTGATGTTGATAGGCCATTGCCCTGAGCACTTGATATTCTGCAGGCCAATATCATGAGTGCTTGTAAATAGAATCGCCGGTGGAGGAAATCCACACCTTGGGACTATGTTTCCATTGTTTACATCATAAAGATGATGCTTCTATTACTTCCATTATATGCTTGATGCTATAAGTGTTGGATGGATTTTATCTTCCCTGGCTAAGAGGGAGTGTTGATGTTTGTAGCATTGGTCAGATAAATAAATGAGACTATTAATTATTATGAGAAATGATTTACTACACATATATATTATATATATTAATATATATAATAATTTACATTATTTATATATTAATACATACATACATACATATATATATATATATATATATAAAGTTAATCTTATTATAATTATTTAGTTAATTAATAAATCAGACTAATGAATAGACATGTCCCATGAAGGGACATACCTCTTCTTGTCATTGCCATGTATAAATCATTGAGATCAATGCATTTGGAAGATACATAGACAATAGTAGTATTACTACATTTACATTCGATCTCACAAACTTAACATTTACACCTGATGTAGCTGCCACCATGAATGCTTGAACCTACTATGAGAAGAGGGAAAATAGAAAATTCCCTATCCAACTCAATTTGGTCAACAAAAAACGACTTCCCTCCAAAACATTTTTTTTACGTCCAAACCTTGCAACATGACTCTAGAGGAAATTATAATAGATGAAAATAAACTCTTCAACTTAGGTAATACAGTCCATGAGCCACGAGACCCAAACTGAAAACATTCTAGGCTTGGGCAGACTTCATTATGAACTGAGAATTTTTCTTTCTTCTGATTATTTTCCATGAAATTTAAGGCGAACTTCATAGTTTGACAGGAATCTTCACAACTTTCATTGTTTGAAATCAGGAATTTTTCACAACTCTCAATGCTTTTCCATGAAATCGTAGACGAACTTGATGATGAAAATAGGAAATTTAACACTTAGGTGATTTCCTATGACTCTCAGTTGCAGACGCAACTCTTGGCCTTCTCAATATAGAAATTTCTAAAAATACGAATTTCAAAAAAGCAAAAAAGCAGGAGAGCAAAAAACAAACCCCAATTGGCATATCAATGCCGAAAAAAGCAACTTTTGAAAAAGCAAAAAAGCGGAAAAAAAAAATGACTTTTCCTAAAAAATAGGAGTTGTCAGAATTGGTCCTAAAAAATTGCTATCTTCATTCCTTGACCTCTCTGAACACTTTCGTAGCATCAGAAACTCTTTTGGTCATGCTTTCTTCCTTTTACTTTTTTACCTCTCTGAATTCAATGAAAACTCCAAGAACTTGACTCATTTGCAAAGACAAGAGACCAAAGACTAAAACTAAGACCCAAACATGACCCTAGAAACCAAAACTGGGGGTCCCCATTTACAATGGGGCGATGTGTGATTACATCACAATAGGAACCCATAGGAATTGTGTATGTGATCACTCCCTTCCATATGTCATTGTTGACTTCTATATTAATGTGTTCATGTGGTTGTATTGAAGAGCCCTATTGCATTGTGGTTGAGTGACTATTTGGGCCATATGATTATCTTTGTGAGCACAGTGGAGTGAGTTTGGGGGTACGACATGGTCAGGTGGCATAACCAACCACTGTTGGGGACTAGTGTACAGGATTCGAGCAGTCCTAGAGTTTAAATCTTTTTCACCTTATACCATTTCGTTGTGTATTTGTGACCTTTGAATTGTACTTGTAGTTCTTGTAATTAATGGATATTGTAATCATGGCTATTGTATTGACCTTGACTCCGCTAAGTCACAAGGTTCGAATTCGAGTTCGAGTTTGACAACAATAAAATTCGGATGAAGTTCAACAAAGGGAAAAATTCGATATTATATTCGCCTTGTACAAAAAAAATTAAAAAAACAATTTAGTTTATTATATGTAATATAAAAATTATAAAAAAAAATAATACTAAATATAATTAAAAAACGAATATTAATAAGTTTAAAATTTTAATTTAAGTATTTAAATGTACTAATTTTAAAATAAAACCATACCATATTAAATACTTTAGATTTGTTAAATTTTATGTATAAATAGTTTAAAATCTAAACTGAATATTTTTAAATATGACAATTTGATTAAATAAATAATATTTAACACTAGTAATATTATAACAATATACACATTATTAAAAATTAAAATATTTGATAAAATTCGATGGATGAAACATGCATAAAAAGAAAATAAATAATCCATAAAGACGCTAAAATGCTCACGACCCAGCTACAGACAGTTCCCGACTCGCATGGAACTGGAATAAAACACCGGTCGTGCAACTGCAAAAGATTAGGAATGGTGCAATGGAAATGGAAGGAATCACACGACAAATGCAGCTTACAATTCTTTGCTCTCAAATGGTGGCTGAAAGTCAGCGCAACTGTTAGTTCAAAAGATTTGAAGTATGCCTGTCTGCTATATTTTCATCCAGGCAGCTCTCAAACAACTTCAAATAACATCAAATGCACAAAAAGAATCTTTAACAATCACATTTCTAAATGCTGGCGGACAAATGCGTGCACAATAAGAATCTTTAACAATTGCATTTCTATATGCCGGCAGACAAATGCGTGCACGATTAGCAATGTTTTAAAAGAAAAATAGCTCGAAAACCCTAAGACGCTTTACAAAAAGCATAAAAATATAATCTGACATTTTCCGTACGAATCCCATGGCGAATTTTAATGAATTTTTTATAAAAGTTTAATGTTCGCCAAAATTCAGACTTCATGTATGAAATTCGCCGAACCTTGTGACACAAACCTTGAGTGAATAGGGCCTCGAGATGATGCAATTAAGTGTGTATTCAGTACATTAGATGATAATACTATTACGTTTTAAATTTGGTTAAACATCATGTTAAGTTTCCTTAGTGTTTGGTTTGGATTCATGAATCAGCATCTACGCTGATTGGCATCTCCAATCCACTGGACTAAGACAAATCAATCACTAGGGCGGGACAAAATGCAGATCAGCGTCTGCGTTTGCAGGCTAGTGTCTATGCCTAGGGATCTGCCCATCAGTGTCTGCACCTGTCCTTCAGTGTCTCCGCCCAGCTATGTAAAAAAATGGGTTTGCTGACTGCTTTGCAGATGTAGAATAATCTGTGCTTGCATATTGGGTGTTTAGCTAGCTAATTGGCCTTGTTTATAATTTGTTTAAATGGTTATTAGCATATCTGTCCATAAGGAATAATTGGCATTGGTGTTTAAAATGAATCTTAAGTTAGATGTCGTGAAACCCGTGGAAGTGCTCGTTAGTCTTCTACTTATGTTCAATGTGCATTGTTCTATCGTTTATCAACTTGATATGTGTAAATGTCATTCATTATCATATGTTCATACATAATTTGATCAAAAAAAAAGTTATTCCGTCTCTGTTAGCATATGTGTTGTCCTTTGTTCCAAGGATTCCTTGGCAGGGCACTATATCTGGCACATAGTGAAGATAAGCATCAACCAAAGGTCTGAAAGTTAAACAGATTACAGCAGAGCAGTAGAAAAATGGTATTTCTTTTGAGATGTCAGGTTTACTTTTTCAAGACCAGCATAACCAAGGGATTCAACAAATCATATGCACAAAAAGCATAAACATTCATCATATGTTCATACAAGCTCCCAAGATAGCTCTTTTTCATACAAAAATCTGGTTGAAACAAATTATCAAACAATCTTTTTTTAGTCGTCACTAAAATCTAAAAGCTAAAGGAGGATTCTGACTCCTATGATGTCCACAGAGTGTATAAACCAGGTTGGTGGAGCACAAGGAAAAGGTACAACAGGTGAAAAAAATTAAGTTGTTCAAATGTCAATGAACATCACATCAATTGAAAATTTCAGATCATGGACTGAATTTACAACCATTAGTCGTCCATGACAATGGTGCAATCAGTTTGGTCAGATGGCAAGCTTAGAAGTTGAATTAGAAAGGGATCAGCTTATATGGGAAAAATGCTTATATAGCAATAGTATAGTAAATGGAAACTTTTGGTCTGTAAATTTAGAAGAACAAACTCCAGCATTACAGTACGAATTGCTGTAAGGAGTGGATAATAAGAAACAGAAAAAGGAATCCCTTATTTTCAGGATTACACATTATTTCCGTTTGTTGTGCATGAGAAGATTAAACACACAAAAAACATGGGATTCATAAGAATTTAAAATGTAGACACAGAAGTCTATAACTTTCAAAAGTAATTGATGCAGGAGCATCCTGCTTGCCCTGCCAGAATGGGAGTATCGAAACAGGGTATGGACATAATGACACATGCAATGCCAAATTCCACAACTTTGTCAGCATCCCTGTAGGCACATGAATATCCTGATGGTGAACATAAATGAAGTTTTATTTTTAGATCGTGGAGAATCTAGTGATAACCATTCAGGGAGACATACTTGGAATGGGTAAATTGGAATGACAGGGGCAGTTTAGACAAAGAATCAAATTAAAGACAAAATTCAATTCAGCTTGGCACTTGTTTGGTCAAAAGGCAAATTCAATGGCAAATTTGAAGGGATAAATGAAAGGGATTGGAGGTGGTTACATAGAATATGACTGGAAGAATAAACTGCCGGATATAAAATGTGAATGGAAAAGTGTAACGCAGGAGTGGTGGATGCATGGCTCCTGGAGTGTAGTTTGCAGTCAAGGTAATCAGAGTCTTAGAAATTCAGATGCATAGCATAAGGGAGTCAGTCTACCTAGGGAAAGTGGGCAGCAACCAAAGAGGAAGGAGAGAAATCATGTGGCTGCATAGAGGTGTGGGCTTGGACTAAGAGGGTCCAAAGGATAGAAGGGGGAGAAGAAAGCACAGTGTGAGCTTGGAAATTTTTGTTAGTGAAATGAATGTTAGGCTATGAAAGCCAAAATCATTTTGATGGATGCAGACTTTGAATGTAATTGTTTTCTTATTGGATTTAAATAAAATCTATGAATGTTTGAATGCATCTCTTTAGTTTCCTTTGCGTATGGATGTGTTTTGTAGGTTTAAAGTTGCAGAGCAGGGGAAGTGGTTTTATTCTCTGAATCAGTAATATATGGTTTATAGATTCAAAAACATATCATAATCTTGAATCAGTTCGCAACAGTCAGAACCTAGAAGTGGTCTCAAGGTTTGCCTCTCCTCCATAAGCATATACATCAACCTTGGGAAAATGTACAAGTGGCAACTCCACTCCCACTACTCTACCCCTCCTATGTAGAAGTCTCTTTGGCTTGGAGCAGAAGCTCACAATTTGATGCTACTTTTGTGTTTTCAAGAATTAGTATTTTTGCCTTTGATTTGATAGTTCTTTTTGTGATATAGTTTAGGGAATTTTATTTGTTAGTTTTTTTTTTTTTTTTGCAGAGAAGTTGCCCATGGTTAAAACGCCCTGGAAACGCCAGGGTGTTCACAAAGGTGACTCCAAGAACATCCCGGCAATTTTGGGCATTGTAGAGGCTTTTAAGATGATTCACTTTCAAGAATCATTCCTAAACCACAGAAACATAACCCACAACTGACAGTTCCTGCAAGTTAGCCAAAATAGCAGAATAATAATATAGACTGCTGGAACTTTCTTCAAGGTTTCGTTAAGACTTGTCTACAAAGAACAGAAATTACCTTCGGACAAGCATTGCAGAAGTGGCTTGAAATAATTAGCTTCTGCCATTTGGACAACATTCTGATTATCATTTGATAAGATGTTCAGCAACTCCCCAGCATCCTGAGCAGCACAAGGATCTTCACTATTAAGCATGGTGACTAGTAGCAGAATGCAGCCTTGAACTCTCCCAATCTGTTGACATATTTTTGAATTTCTAGATAACTCTAACAACAGCGCCACTGCTTGCTTTCCTTCCTCAATATCTCGTGCTAATGAGCGTACTGCGCAAGTCACTGCCCCTGCGTCCGCTATTCTCTCCTACACAACAACAGCCAAACTGTAAGATTGAAGTGAAATCAGGGATGTATTTTAGATAAGAGTCAAGAAATTTAGAAACTGACAACCAATCCATATTTCTGTAGGGAATACCTTGTTTTCATTGTTATTTATTGCAATGCTCCGCATTGTTGCAAATGTCCGCTTCCTGAAGTCACGCTTGTCAGAATTCAACAGCTGTACAAGAACAGGAACAAGACCTTCTGCACTTATCCAGTCTCGGTGGACAGGTTTTTCCTCACTTAAGTTATACAGGTCTAATAATGCAGTTGTAATTTCATCATCAGAACCACTCCGAAGCTTTGTACCAATTGCAGCTATATCGAAAAGTGTATTTCTGTCTTTCCATTCACGAATAGAGTTTTGAAGAGATATATTAGGCTTCAAATCTAAAGTTGAAATCTGTGTCTTTGTTACCGGACATATTCTATTTCCTGATGAAAACCAATTCTCAAATGCACTGCGTTCAAATGTCTGCCCAGAAATCAGTCCAACTGGATCTTCCATTATTTCTTGTGTTATTGGACAAAAGAAAGATTGCAGAGGAGGTAGTGCTTGATTTCTCCCTTTATGCTTCTCTCTCGGATAATTGCTTCCTTTCTCATTTACAGGCTGCGCTGCATCAGCCTGGCTTAGAAATGCAATTATCTGCTGAATTTCCATGGCCTCTGCCTGGCTTTTACGGAGCTGTGCCTCCTCTTTCTCTTTCTTGAATTCATCAAGCTCTTGTTTTAAAGAGACTGGATCCACTGGAACACCCACAGCTCTTGCAATGAGCAACAGCATTTCATTTGCATAATCACTATCAATCCGGTGATCTTTCACACCGGAATTGATTTTATCGATAATTTCTTCTTCTTTGATCGCTGCCTTGAACTGAGCATTCACCATTGCTTTTTGCAGAGCAACTGTCTTCTCCTTGATATCCATGGATATATCCAGGGTTGCAATTGGAATGAGGCTTAGACATCGTCCAATCTCATTTGTGATATCCTGAATCTGTTTGACAAAACTTCGGCAATTAATTAGCAAGTAGAACCTACTTTTTGATGAACAAGTGCTTATCAGTTCTTTTGCCAATTTGAGCTCTCTTTCTAAAGATTCAACTGAAACTCGCATTGGGGGCGTGTCTCTCGTGTTTTTATCTCTAAGCTCTTTCAAGATGGGCCTAAACTTCTCCAAGTATTTGGCAAGTTCAGAAAAACTCTCTTTCTCAATCAGGACATCCTTTGCAGCTAAAGCCGTCTCAGCCACCTGCACCAAAAGCCTTGAAAGTAACTCTGACACAGGAGCCAACACAACGTTCCCAACACCGTTCCCAACTCCCCCACGAAGCACTTGGAAAGCCATGGACCTTGCTTTCACCTTTCTACAATTTTCTGCCTATCTCGTCCTAATAATAGATCACACTGTGATCCAAAATGTTGATGTAAAAATGTCTACACAGTTTTATACAAAAATGTTCGCAAATTCGTGAAGTGTTATTTTATCAGAATCGTCATCTGTGCAAACTTTCTTCAAACAATCTGTCAGCACTCCTTGGCATTCAGATGCCTTCAAACATAACTTATTCAAGCAATTCCGTTTGCCAATTTTAATCAGTTCCTCTCCTCGAGACCATAAATTATGCCATCGGACAAATTTGATGCCAGCATATCCTAATTAACAAATAAAAAAAAAGAAACCTTGTGAGCTTTGTTTGTTCCATCTGTTTCAGTTTTGTAAAAAATTTCAATTATGTGAATATGTTACATCTGAATTTGGCACTCATGTCCAAAGAAAAAAGGCCTCATTCCATGCTGTTTTGTTCCTTCAAATCCTATTTTATTTTCATGCCCTGCTTCTCCAAATTCACGCTTTTAACATTTCCTAATTCAAGGAATTATAACAAGACTGTAGAGAACTGACAGTAGCAGTGACATATAAAGATGCAAAATCAAATATGCAAAAGCAAATTCAGGCAGCAGAGAAATACCGCAATGTCTCTCGGCTGGTCCCTGAATAAGATGACAACATATCACGCGAACCCATCCGCAGAGGGAACATTCTACTTTCTTCTGCAATACTCCGTTCAATTGACTTTGACTTTTTTCCCTCTTGTTATTTAACATAGTTTTCCTCTCTTTTTCTTGCCCTTCTTTTTCTGTTTCGAACGAGCATGAGGAGTCGCGATAATGGTGATTTTAAGTCAATATTTACTCATTAAAGCATTTCCAAACAACATATTTAGTTGTATAATCACATTTATTTAAATATTTAGATTAAATAATTAAAACTAACAATTGCACTTTGGTGTGCAATGGGTATGCAGAAAATAGGACGCGGCTATCCTCCCGAAAGAATGCACCTCCATACACCAAAAAGACATATTATGCATACATAACATACATGGAAATACATCAAGAGTCATATAAATGGAGTATAACGGAGAAAACAAAGGAGCATGACAGGAGTGTGTCAGCGCGAGCAGACTGCAGTTTGTACGTTGAACAATCTGATTTGATTGATAACCATAAGAGTGCAAAAACAATCTGATTTGATTGATACTAATTTTTTAAATTTACATTTCTTCTATTTTATTTTTTAAATTATTGTCATATTTATTAATATTTTATTTGTTTTTCTAAAAATGACACAGGGTCGAAAACACACAATGTTTTCGGCCTGCGCACTTATCAATTGAAAGGGGATTAATCCCACATTCATAATGTGAACGAAAAAACTAATATCCATATAGCAGAATGCACAGGAGTAATGTGTCCAAGTGTGGACGCCCAGATGGAGCTCTCACACGCGTGCACGGAGAACAAGGTGATGAGCTGGCTAATGATTGGAGGTGACATGGCGGTGGGTCCAACGTGGAGGTGATAAAATCAAAATTTTGACACAATGAGAAGAGATGTAGGTCAGATACCTCAGGATGCGTGCCCAAGATCGACGGTGGGCGCGATCCCGTAATGAGGAAGATGTGTGAAGGTTAATCATTGCGAGATCATGCCTGATCGACACGTGTCCCACGATGAGGTGGCAAGGTAAGTGCAGCTTGATGCCTGGTTGGATAATAGAACGAATCAAAGGTTGACACGTGGCACATATGGTGATATGGCACCAATGACAGGGCTATGAGGTGGGGCAGTCAAGTCAGGTGCCTCAGGATGCACACCCAAGATCGACGGTGGGCGCAATCCTGCAATGAGGAAGATGTGCGAAGGTTAATCATCGCGGGATCACGCCTGATCGACACATGTCCCACGATGAGGTTAAGTGCGCAAGTGTGCAATCGAAAACATCATATTTTTTCTACATTGTGGGTCTTAGTCATCAACAAAAAATGATGCAGAGTCGAAAACACATAATATTTTTAGTCTCGCCCACTTGCGCACTTATCAATGTTGAAGTTTAAAAAGATAAGTGTGCAAGTGCGGCGATCGAAAACATCATGTATTTTCTACATTGTGGGTCTTCGTCATTAGCAAAAAATGGCGCATGGTAAAAAACACACAATATTTTTGGTACCTCGCACCTGCGCACTTATCAATATTTTAGTTTAAATTGTTCTTGCGCAATTAAGATTAAGGTGTATAAATGGATAAGTGCGTAAGTGCGCGGTCGAAAACATCATGTTTTTTCTACATTGTGGATCTTAATGGCGCAGGGTCGAAAATATACAATGTTTTTGGTCCCGCTCACCAGCGCAAGTGTGCAGGTCGAAAACATTGTGTATTTTAGGACCCTATGTGTTTTCGACCTTGCATGTTTTCGACCCTGCATGTTTCGACCGTGTGTGTTTTCAACCCCTTAGGACCCCTTACCATACATTAGTAGGGATAAATACCTATTTCTGGCAAGTGTAAACAAAACTAAGAGGTATTCTTGCTCAATTGCATGATAATTAGGTTGCATCACACTAATCTCATTGAACTACCTCACAAGGAACTCAATCATCAAGATCATAACCAAATCACAAAGAAAATTACGTATGTCATTGTATAATAAGTACAAGTCACATGAGCAATACATAACATCACAGGGTTGCAATACATGGGCTTTGATACCTGATGTAATACCCCACTAAGGAATCATGAAGCATAAGAGATACAAAGACTCAAACTATCATTGAATATTTTTTGTGAAATATTCAAGTCGCTCACATGAAACATGTTAAGTTATAAAGCTCAAATCTTAAGACTAGGTAATTGTCACTCGGTGACATTGCACAAATGGATGATTAAAAGCCAAGAGACTCTATCAAGAAAGTGTAAAGGTCTTCTAACACATTAGAAAGATATGTGGGTAAATTTAAGTCTCCTAAAACTTTAAACCTTCTAAAATATCTTCCAAGGTTTTTGGGACTCTCATATATTTGACTTTCAACCTCCACTACATGATAATCAATTGCATCACACTAATCTCATTGAAATGCCTTTGTAAACCTTCTCAAATATTTTCAAGGGTTTTGTGACTCTTATATACTTGACTTTCAACCCTTTACTACATGATAATTAGTTTCATCACACTAATATCATTGAATTCCTCGCAAGGAACTCCTTATCCCTTCTCCCACTTCTATTTAATCCCTTTTATACAAGTTGCCTCATTTCATACATATTTCTACCCTAATATAGTTCTTTCCTTAAATCCTATTACCTCACATTACACTTTCGTACTAGAAATAAGTTCTTAAATCAATTTTAAATGAGCAATAATCCTAGAGGGAGAGGGAGACATGAGAGACCTAGATAGGGGAAGAGAGAGGTGAGATATATAGAGGGGAACAACAAGAGATGGATAATAAGATATGGTTAGATAGGTGGATATGTCATCCCAAAATATACTAATATAATGCATATAGGTCAATCAAATCTTTTAACATTTCATAGTGTATACTTATCATTATGTACCATAAACCTAATCCCTTATCCTAACTATAATCTAGTCCTAACCCCAAACCCTAATTCTAACTCTAACCATAAACCATAACATTCTCTAAATATTTAATGCTAGCCATGATGTAATCCTAACTATAACATTAATTCCTTCCTAAACCCATAACCCTAATCCAAATTATAAAACACTATGACCCCTTAAGACCCCTTAGGACCCTTTACCATACATTAGTAGGGATAAATACCTATTTCTGGTAGGTGTAAACAAAACTAGAGAGGGAGAAGATAAAAATGTGAGAATCCTAGAGGGAGAGAGAGAGAGAGAGAGAGAGAGAGAGAGAGAGAGAGAGAGAGAGAGAGAGAGAGAGAGAGCCAGTCATGAGAGACCTAGATGGGTAAAGAGAGAGGTGAGATATATAGAGGGGAACATCAGGAGGTGAATAATGAGATATCAACAATGAATACAAAATTATTTTTATCACTCTTGATTAAACTATTTTACATAAATAACAAGGAGTGCATAACTATAAATAGTTATGTACATCCAAGCATGTTCTCGAAGATATAAACCTACATGTAGAATCAAAAGAATACTTGTACACATATGTATGTAAACTTAATATGTACTCTGTGTGTGTGTGTGTGTGTGTGTGTGTGTGTGTGTGTGTGTATTTATGTGATCCCCTTCAAGTTAAGATATAGTATATATAGAAACAACCAACTTGACAATAGTTATGTACATCCAAGCATGTTCTCGAAGATATAAACCTATATGTAGAATCAAAAGAATACTTGTACACATATGTATGTAAACTTAATATGTACTCTGTGTGTGTGTGTGTGTGTGTGTGTGTGTGTATTTATGTGATCCCCTTCAAGTTAAGATATAGTATATATAGAAACAACCAACTTGACAATACATGAATTTACTATAGGCTTGATAAATTTATTATAAAACTACACAAATTGTATTTGTGTGGAATCTTCAACAATTCAATTAAATATGAGGGATAATAGGAAACCCTTGAACACCTGAGAGAGAGAGAGAGAGAGTGAGATAGGATTAGAAGGATATAGGGATAAAGAGGGAGAGATAGAGAAAAGTATAAATATATGAAATACCCTCAAACTTATGTACCCTAAATCTTGCATCCTAAACCCTATGTAGAGAGGGATATGGAGAGATAGATATGTGATGCAAGAGAAAATAGGATGAGAGAGGCAAGGGGAATGGCTCTAGGAGGTCTAGAGGGAGGGAGAGAACTAGAGAGGGGTAAGAGATAAAGGTGAACCCTAGAGGGAGAGAGAGTCATGAGAGACCTAGATGAGGAAAGAGAGAGGTGAGATATATAGAGGGGAACACCAAGAGGTGAATAATGATATATGGTTAGAGAGGTGGATATGTAATCCTAAAATATACTAATATA
The DNA here is from genome assembly GCA_027943335.1 of Chamaecyparis obtusa. Lineage (NCBI taxonomy): Eukaryota > Viridiplantae > Streptophyta > Pinopsida > Cupressales > Cupressaceae > Chamaecyparis > Chamaecyparis obtusa. Next base: position 4,175 of record BSBK01002469.1, on the reverse strand, counting down.
ATGCATATAGGTGAATCACATCTTTTAATATTTCATAGTGTATTCTTGTAATTATGATAAAGCATATGATCTGATCATATGGATAAGATTAGGGATGGGGTTAAGATCATAGGTCTCATAGTTAAGTAAGCATGAAGAGAATCCAAACCATAAACCTAACCATAATTTTAATCCTAATCCCTAAACTATAAACCAAGTCCTAAACCTAATCCCTTATCCTAACCATAATCCTAACAATAATCTAGTCCTAACCCTAACATTAATCCCTTCCTAAACCCCTAACCCTAATCCAAATTATAATACATTAGGACCCCTTAAGACACCGTTAGTGTATGGTAAGGGGTTGTAAGGGCTCATAAGGGATCCTAGTACACATTAATGTGTCCTAGACCCCTTAACAACCATTATGATGTATATAAGATGTATGGTAATGGGTCCTAAGGGGTTATAAGGGGTCCTAGGACCATTAAACCATTATGACCCCTTACCATACAGTAATATATCATAAGGGATCATAAGGGGTCTTAAGGGGTCGTAGGACCCCTTGAAACCCCTTACCATGCATTAATGTATTGGTGGGGGTTGTAAGGGATCATCAGAGGTCCTAGGAGACATTAATATAATGCATATATGTGAATCACATATTTTAACATTGCATAGTGTATTCTTGTCATTATGTACCATAAACCTAATCCTAAACCTAATCACTCATCCTAACCATAATCCTAACTATAATCTATTCCTAACCCTAAACCCTAATTCTAACTCTAACCATAACCATAACTCTAAATATTTAATACAAGGAACTCAATCATCAAGATCATAACCAAATCACAAAGAAATTACGTATGCCATTGTATAATAAGTACAACAAGTCACATGAGCAATAACATAACATCACAGGGTTGCAATACATGGGCTTTGATACCTGATGTAATACCCCACTAAGGAATCATGAAGCATAAGAGATACAAAGACTCAAACTATCATTGAATATTTTTTGTGAAATATTCAAGTTGCTCACATGAAACATGTTAAGTTATAAAGCTCAAACCTAAGACTAGGTAAATTGTCACCCGGTGACATTGCACAAATGGACGATTAAAAGCCAAGAGACTCTATCAAGAAAGTGTAAAGGTCTTCTAACACATTAGGAAAGATATGTGGGTAAATTTAAGTCTCCCAAAACTTTAAACCTTCTCAAATATCTTCCAAGGTTTTTGGGACTCTCATATATTTGACTTTCAACCTCCACTACATGATAATCAATTGCATCACACTAATCTCATTGAAATGTCTTTGTAAACCTTCTCAAATATTTTTCAAGGGTTTTTTGACTCTTATATACTTGACTTTCAACCCTTCACTACATGATAATTAGTTTCATCACACTAATATCATTGAAATTACTCGCAAGGAACTCCTTATCCCTTCTCCCACTCTCCCCCTCCCTATCCCTTCTCTTTCTCTCTCTTCATCTCCTTATTACCTTCTCTCCCTCTCCCTCTCATATGTAATCCCAAAATATACTAATATAATGCACATAGGTGAATCACATCTTTTAATATTTCATAGTGTATTCTTGTAATTATGATAAAGCATATGATCTGATCATATGGATAGGATTAGGGATGGAGTTAAGCTCATAGGGCTCATAGATAAGTAAGCATTAAGAGAATCAAAACCATAAACCTAACCATAATGAAGAGGGATATGTAGAAACACCCTCAACCTTATGTACCCTAAACCCTATGTAGATAGGGATATGGAGAGATAGAGACATGAGAGACCTAGATGGGGAAAGAGAGAGATGGGATATATGGATGGGAACAACAAGAGATGAAATAATGGGATAGGGAGAGGAAGAGAAGGGAGAGAGAGAGAGAGAGAGATAGAGAGAGAGAGAGAGAGAGAGAGAGAGGGGGGGGGATACAAATAAGGAGAGAGGGAGAGAGGGAGAGAAGGAGAGGGAGAGAAGGGTTAAGGAGAGGGAGATAATTGGATAGGGTAAGACCCATGGTGGCTTGTTGAAACCTTATACATCCCAGAATATCATGCCACTTATCAAATAGTCAATACCTTGAGGGACCTATTCTTGGACCTTATCCTATGAGTGCATAAAGATTGGATGGATTGTGTTGAAGTTAGAGTTGTTTTACCTTGCGACTGGAGCGATATTTTTTTGTTTTCTGTGTGCTGATTGCACATCCTATAGCCATTGATCCTTAATGAATTAGCCTTTGTGATCTTAAGGTCTTAAAGAGGACCTAAAATACTATCTTCACCTAAGACCGCAAATCCTAATTCATTAGGAGTTGGGAGTTATCACCGTTTTCCTAGGGTATCGATTTTCAACCAGTTTCGCATGAAATGTGGAGTTTTTCATCTTGCGCGGTTCTGTATGATGAAATGGGATCTTGCTAAGTTAGGAATATGTTCTTGGGTCATGTGTGGACCTAAATGTAACTTCGCATCATGTTTTGTCCACTCTTTCAGTAGTTTTGGTTTCTTTCCTAAGTGGACCTATAATGTAATTAAATGCTTGACTAGTGACTTGTGGCTTAGCTGGCTATATAAGAAGCTTAGGTTGGTAGAGTAGGGGCAGAAGGAGGATGTATGATAACATGAGATATATCATGAGAGCAGAAGATAAGATGCAATCTTATACTCTGAATTCTTAATTCTCTTTGTATAAGGCCGAAACCCGGAAGGCCTCACAGCTGGGCATGTTGAAGGATTTATAAAAACAATACCAGTGTGGTTGTCAGTTACCTTGCCTTATTTTATGTTGTGTTTTTACTATTTCATGTGAATTATATATTTCTTCAATGTGTAACTCTGAGCAGGGCATGTTTGTTGGTTGAAGTTAAGTCAAACATGCTTGAACTTTCCTTTGCCCCTGCGTCATAAACCCATAACCCTAATCTAAATTATAATACATTAGGACCCCTTAAGACCCCTTAAGACCCCTTAGGACCCCTTACCATACATTAGTGTATGGTAAGGGGTGGGATCCTAGTACACATTAATGTGTCCTAGGACCCCTTAACAACCACTATGACCCATAAGATGTATGGTAAGGGGTCCTAAAGGGTCCTAAGGGGTTATAAGGGGTCATAGGGACCATTAACCCATTATGAACCCTTACTTAATTTAGAGAAAAAAATACAGTCCTATGGGTCTTAGGGGTCCTAAGGGTCAAAACTAGACCAAAAAATACAGTCAAAATTCTAGGTCAAAATTTTGCATTATTTCTTATCAAAATAGTCAATACTATGAGGGAACATTGGGTGATGTCACCCTTCATCTTCCCTTATTCCCCACCATCTCGCGAGATGCTCTTTAGTAATTAAATTAAACATGAGGGATAATAGGATACTCTTAAACACTAGAGAGAGAGAGAAAGAGAGAGAGAGAGAGAGAAGTATAAACATAGAAAATACCCTCAATCTTATGTACCATAAATCTTGTACCCTAAAACATGTGTAGATAGGGATATGGAGAGATAGATATGTGATGGAAGAGAAAAGAGGATGCGAGAGGAAAGGGGATGGCTCTAGGGAGGTCTAGAGGGAGGAGAGAACTAGAGAGGGAGAAGATAAAAATGTGAGAATCCTAGAGGGAGAGAGATTCATGAGAGACCTAGATGGGTAAAGAGAGAGGTTTGATATATAGAGGGGAACAACAAGAGGTGAATAATGAGATATCAACAATGAACACAACATTATTTTTATCACTCTTGATTAAACTATTTTACATAAATAACAAGGAGTACATAACTATAAATAGTTATGTACATTCAAGCATGTTCTTGAAGATATAAACCTATATGTAGAATTAAAAGAATACTTGTAGACATATGTATGTAAACTTAATATGTACTATATATATATGTGTGTGCGTGAGTATATATGTGTGTGTGTGTGTGTGTGTGTCTATATATATATATATATATATATATATATAGACACACACACACACACACACACACATATATATATATATACATACATACATATAGATATATATATATACATACATATAGATATATATATAGATACATATAGATATATATATAGATACATATATATACATATATATACATATATATATATACATATATATATATACATATATATATATACATATATATATATATACATATATATATAACC